>JAJJWW010002829.1:0-328985 GCA_023531295.1 Papaver armeniacum
CTTCATCCTACGCTCGCTGAGGCTTTTCCATCAAACTTCGCTGTACCGCTCAACACCATAGCCCCTATATAACCCCCAAAGCCTAACCCTAAATCTAATTCTCTCATTTTCTTCTCTCCCTCTCACCGACAGAGCTCTGCTCTGCAACTCTGTTCCGCCACCAACCTCCCCTGCCACAGCCACCTTCGCCATCACCACCACCCTATTCCACCAACAACCCCCTGACACAACACGACCACCTTTTCCGCCACACCCTAGTTTGCTTATCTCTAAAATAGCTTCTCAAAACCCTAGAAGCTATGTTAAAGATAAACAAGTCTAGGGTTTCTCTTACATCAATCGAGGGAGCTGTTGAGCACGATTCTCAGAGGCGACGTGACAAGGGAGCAGAAGCTATTCAGGGTATGGGTTGATTTTATTTTCTACTTTTAAAATAGAATTAGGGTTTTCAGTTTTTGGGCCTGCATGTATAAATAGAGAGTGAGGGAGATGATTTTAGACACGCCTGGATTAGCCAGAGCTGTCAATTAGGTTTATTTGTTCTTGTGATGTTTTAATTACATATCCAGGGTGTTAATGAAACCCCTGAAATTCATGTTCAGTTCATTTATTTGGAGTTGTGTTTTTGCTGAGTATACCATGATTAGGATTGTTAATTAGTCCTTGAAGCTTGTTAGCCTGTGATGGATTATACTTGTAAGAAGATAGTCCATACTAGGGGTCGATTGGCTAAAATGGGTTAAGAAACATCCAGTGTAGACCTTCATAAGAAGGCACGGGAACATAGCTTAAGATACATAGCTTGTGCATGAGATCGGGGTGGAATGATCACCCTGGTACTTTCCATATTTTGATACAACCTTAGTCTAGTGTCACATTCCCACCTCGGCCGATTCTAAGAACAAAAACATAAGTGTGTTACCTTCATTAGAACTCAGTTTAGCATAGCCATAGATCACTTAAGCACCCCTCGTCTCTGTGGATCGACTCGCACCTGCCCTGTGCTGCAAACCAGACACCGTGCACTTGCGGTTTAAACGTAGGCCTCATAATTTACCCATCTTCCGGGCCTACCAGGTAACATGTGAATTGTGCTTGCTTTCAGTTCAAACTGACAAGCATCAGCTGGCAGAATGATGCAAGAGGGCTGGCTTGCCCTAGTTGGGTACATGTAGTCTTTGAGACTACGGGGTGGGTTTGGTTCATCACCCATGGTTTCTGTTTCTGATGGGCTTGGGCTTTTTGTTGAAGAACTGGGTATGTTGACAATTTCGTCCGGTCGGATTCTAACTAGTCGATTTGTTTGGTCTCTAAAAGACACGATCATAGCCTAGCTAGCACATCGAGTATGTTAACATGCATACATCCAATTGATTTCAACACAGATTAGCAAAAATCACAAAAGATGACACACCAGTTCAAGCACAAAGGAGTGCTTTGTTGTTGCTGTTAGAGAGTGCACAAAGATCGGTTATCTTTGGACTACACAAAGACTGACTTATGCACAGATTGGCAAGCTTACACAGCACAAGTTGGCAAGCTTACACAGAGAAACGCAAACTCACAAAAAAATGACACCCAAATTCTAGCACAGAGGAGGCTTTGGATGCTATTGCTTAAGAGAGACACAAGATTTGGCGGTGCTCGGTGCGAGTAATGTGCAAGACAAAGACATCGCTTATGTTCGCCCAGTTGTTGTCAGTGCAAAAGAAAAGCAAAAATTGTGTGAGGTGCACAGGGTAATGGGTTGTGCTCACTCAAGGTGAAGCATGTCTTTGGGTTTGTGCGTGGCATACAAGTGAGATGCTAATACAACCTCGGACACTCAACATTCACTCCAATGGCACGGGATCATACACAGTTACAGTTATTGTTGCACGAGATGACACAAAGGCAATGGATGCAATAACAGATGAACAACTTTAGCATTCTACAACAGTTTTAACATGCCACGGAGTATCAATCGGCTTGGTTGACCTCAAATCTTCGGGGATCATGCACAGGTATGCAGATATTCAAGGGTTTTTTGGTGATCACAGGTGAGCTTCAAAGGTTAACATAGATTATGCACAAAAATTGCAATGCTTGGTAGATTACAGCTCACACAAGGTCCACAGAGACTTGGTTGACAGAGTAAAGCATGCATAGAGGTACAGGGCATGTGATGTCAACTCACTCAGTTGACTTGCAGGTTTGCACAATGAGTAATCACACAGGGTTGCACTGTGGAATGTGACTTAGCATTTAACACTGGTATTCACACAGATGTGGCAATGATTTTCTTTGTGAGAATGGAGCATGCTAAAGGATACAGGGCAGATGGTTTAACAAGGTCACCGATGTCAACCAGCCCAGTTGATGTCAAACTGGGTTATCATCTAACATGGTTAACCAGGTTGCAGCTTAAGCTCAACTGCTACAGGGGCTGGAGCTAGCACATGGCAGATGGGTTATTCAGTTATCACAGACTCATATGCGCAAACCCTAGATATTGCAGGGTTGGATGCTACTATAGAATGCACCTAGTTGTGTAGACAAGCATGCTATATCATTCATTCAGGTAAGCAGGGTTTGAGACACAATACCGCCGGTATAAACCGGGTTTAGGCAATTCCACAATCGTCCTGCTCTTTTCCTTGTCTTCCTTGGGTTTGCTGTTTGCACCACTGTGTAATTTTGCTATCTCAACAAATCAACTTCAGTTCTCAATACTACACATTTAAAGCAAGAGAGCACTAGTGCTACAATGACAAATTCAGAGCTATGCCTAAGGTAAAAATTGAGCCACAGGAATCAATAACTGACACAATGTTCAGTGATGCTATGGAGCTGAAACAACAACCACTAGCAAATATAACAATGAAGATTTACAGGTTTCTAGAGAGTGCAGATGAGAAGGGAAAGATAAAAGTTACAGCTAACACTAAAGAGCCAAGATGAAATTTGTATGAACAGATGGACTAACTAAACTACAGATTACAATGACAAGTGGTTTTAAAGAGATTAAAATGCAAAATTTAAAACAAAGTGATTATGCTAAGTTACTCTACAGGGCAGTGATGCCGGGATGCAAGGCTTAACAAAAAGAGATGAAAGAATGCAGTTCAAGTAGCACCTATCACTACGCAAGATTCAGTTAGCACAGATGATGGTTTTAGCAATTAATCACAGGGATTTTGCAATGCAGCTGAGTAGTGACAGCTCAAGCCAGGCTAGATGCTAAATGAGATAGTGAGTGCAATGCACGGATGCAACTATGATCCTACAACTGAAGGGTTGTGGGCTAAGTTACAGAGAGAATGATGCCAATATGCAGGAATGTAAAACCAACAACAGAAGCTAAACAAAGAAGGTATTAACACATATATACAAAATTAACTGAAACCAGTAGAGTTAGCAAATGATCAACGTAGCACACTACCAAATCCCCGGCAGCGGCGCCAAAAACTTGGTAGGCTGGGAAATATGTTTCGCCTACGTGTTAAACTGCAAGTGCACAGTGCCTATTGGAGGCAGGGCAAGTACAGGTCGAATCCACAGGGAGATGGAGTGTGTGTAAAGTTTATCTAAGGGCTTTACTAAACTGATTTCCTAGAGAGGTGATACAAATGTGAGCTGTTGGGTGTCGATACGACTAGTTGGTTGTTGTGACTCTAATCTAAGGTAACAATTGAGCAAAAGGGTGTTGTAAAAGATGGTTGAGTGGCACTAGGGTGATTGAATTCACTCTCTAATCCTATGCTAAGGTAATGTAAATTATCACTTTGTTCTTATGCCTTCCCTTGAAGGCCTTAGATGAATAATTGTATAACTAAATCCCCTTACTTACTCCTAGTATCAATGGTCTTCTTACAGTACCATTGATCACAAGCAAATTTAGTTCTCTAGCTAACTATTTTCCTGAACATTACACACAATAAGAACAAGCTGAGAATTTAATTAATTTCACATTAGATAAGAGAGTTTCATCTGCACCCTAGCAGAGTGATTTAGAACATCATGCAAAGCTAAACAAACTTGAAATTAAATTACAAATTAAAACCCTAAAATTGACTGACTTCTCTCTCATGAAGAATACTTCCTTTTATACCTCACAATCACTCGAACAGACAATTCAAGAGAGACCCAAACCTCTTTCCTCTGCTAATTCGGCTCTGGTAGCCATGCAAGAGCTGTTGGAGAAAACCCTAGAATTCCAGCTATCTCAACCCTAGCTTCTAGGTTATGGAAGAAGCTAAAGGTGAGATGGGTAGAATTAGGGGTGGCGGAGCAGGCGGCTACTGGCGCTGTTGTTGTTGGTGGTTGTGGTGTCGGGCGAAGACGGTGAAGGTGATGGTGGCTCTGCAACTGTCGGAGTGGAAGAAGGTAAGGGTTTTCTCTGAAACTGTCGGGAGAGAAAGAGAAAGGGAAATGAGAAATGGGTGTTTGGCTCGATGGGTAAGGTATAGGTGATTTTGCTGTGGAGCGGGAGCAGCGATAGGTGATGAGATGGGTGGAGCGACCGTTGTATCTAGGGAAACCGATGCGTGGGATGATGCGGCCGTAGGATGAAAATGGATCAAATCTAACGGCTCAGAAGAGACGGGCTTGGATCCGGGTCGTGGGTCGGGTCTTGGACTGCTCAAGCCCATGTTTTGTAAGTTGGGTTGCCTCTTGTTGGGTTGCAACTGATGCGCTCTCGGGCTTCGGCTTTCTGCTCCATAGACGCTTGCCTCCAATTCTCTGCTCTTTTGGCTCCTCAATTTCTCCGAACTTTATTTACTACCTAAAAACACAAAATTAATTAGTACAAATACTTATTCTTGAAAACAAAGAAAATACGTAACTGGGATAATATCTGATTTCTGAGCACAAAAGATGAGTTAAATGCCAATAAAAAGGTGTAGAAATATGCAATATTTGGCACTCATCATTTCCTTGATGGTTTTTCCGCCTACTTCATGAACTCCTCTATGGTTGGGTTGGGTTTGACTAGGAAATCTACCTTTTTGTATCAAATACTCATTTATCCGACTAACTGGGTCCATAGATCAGGAATAACCTGTTTGGTTTCCATCCAATCCTATTATTAGCTTGTAAAATTTGTTCAACCGATTGTTAAAACTTTGCGGTTTGGTGGGTTAACAAGGCGAGAGACTCCTCTAAACTCATGATCTTCTTATATGAAGGGTTCTGAAACTGTGCTGGACCTTAAGGATTCTTAGTATAGCCAAAACCTGGGGGAGCTTGAGAATTATTAAACTGACCTTGACTCTTGCCGTTAGACCTTAAAAGGTTAGGATGGTTTCTCCAACCAGGATTATAGGTTTATGAACATGGGTCAAACTCCTGATGGTTATCGAATCTGGTGTTATTATAAAGAGCATATGCTTGCTCTTCAATAGTTCACCCTTCCCCAAAAGGCTCTGAAAAGACGAGGGTACCCAAATACACCATAATCTTTCATTTTGATCACAAGTTCACAACCTATACAAGATATAATGTGTATAAACCTCTTGGAGCAACAATCACTCAAGGAATATTTCAACACAGTATCCACTTGATATAGGGTTAGTCTGAACTGGCCTAACTCGTGAATTAAATATCAAAGGCAAGTGGAGAAAACCAATACACTTTGTGCGATCGTCTATGGATATGCAATCGAGACAATACAACAATAAAGTGATCATTTGATAAAAGGTACGGTAATAATCGAAACCAATAGGATCAATATCAAGTGCCCTGTTAACGTACAAAGTGCAATTTACTTTAATTATAATAAAAAATTATAATACGAAAAGATAAAGTAAATGGCACAACAAGATTTTGTTAACGAGGAAACCTCAAATGCAGAAAAACCCAGGGACCTAGTCCAGAATTGAATACTCTCAGAATTAAGCCGCTATACAAAATCACACCAACTTCGTATAGTTGAGACCAAGCAACTAAATCTATAGTTCACCTAGTTTCTTCAGTATCCCTGCGCTTCCGACATTCAATAAGTGCACGCACTGGAACAATTTCTTTGGTTCGTATTCCAAACAGTAAAGGAACAACAAATCTGTTCGGTAACAACTCTTTTCAATCTCAGTGATATGAGTTAGACAAAGGCTCTTCTGTTTAATCCAATAAACTCCTTTGTCGGGTTTAGATCAATCCATCCAACAACTACCAAAATTAGCAGAGTTTAGATTATGCAATCAATAATAGGATCTATCAAGATACTAAATACTGATGTCGATCTACGCAACTAATCAATCAAACCTATCAAAGATAAACTGATTATAGTTAGATTCGAGCCAATCAAGTTTTGTGCACACCAAAGATTATGAACCCAAATCAGAAATCTTCTTCGTCTTCAAATCTTCTTAAATATTCAATAAACACCTGCACACCATAACTTGAATCTCTTGTGATTAATCACACACAAAATGGAGTCTGTTAACAATGGATTATCACAAGATGTCTTTAGATCAACAAACATTTCTAAAGATCCCGTCGACACTTCGATCTAGTTTGAGTGAATCTTATATCAGAAGAGAAGATTCTCAAGAATAAACAAACTAGGTGCAATCAAAGTTCAACAACCGTTAGTCAATCAAATCAAATCGAAAACTAATAATATTGCAATCATCTAGTTTCCCACCAACGGTACTCGTATAGCTTCTTGATCCCACAGAAGTCTTTAAACGAGCGTTCGTAAGAGATTTCACCTAATTAGGGTCCTCTCCGAATAGACGGCTCCACTAGTAAAAACACAACAAGGTAGTTTTGCTGGCTCTTAGGATAGTTTGCTTGAAATGCAAACTTGGGTATTTATAAACCAAGGAAGTTTGGACACCAAGGAATTTCCAAAACCGAAAATATTCTCAAGATATGCAATATATTTCCAAATCCGGTTTTCATAATTCCTAGAAATGCTCTGTACAATATTAACCGAAATCCTACTAGAAAATCTCCAATTAGTAAATGCACATTACCAATTTTTATTTTCCGAGAGATAGGCATTTTAATTCTTTGGTAATTAAAAGCATATAAAATTAACAACCTTAATTAAAAGATTCTCAACTTATTTCGTAGGGATCTCCTTTAGTTATTAAGGAATATCTTTGAACAATAAAAGATAAGAGTTACTGAACATGTTCAAAGTATGTCGACATCTTATTTCTTTGTAAATCCTCTTTCATATTTACAATCTTGGAACCGATTATACCACACTTCCAAACAAGTTTAGAACTGGTTCATATGATTTCCCAGAACTATGTGATCGATCAAATTAACACACTAATTATGGGTTTACGGTTCTACCAAACACAAGGATCGGTTCTACCTTAATATGGTTACTAGGACCGGTTACATCAGTTAACAAATTGGTTACATCAATTACCAGGACCGGTTACCATATTCTCATGGTATTACTTGTGATCGGTCACACCAGTTATACCAGGATCGGTTACACCAATTACCAGGACCGGTTACACCAATTACAAGGATCGATTACACATTCTTTTGTAATCGGTCACACCAATTACTAGGATCGGTCACACCAATTACAAATATCGATCATACCATCTTAGGTGATTACTTAGGATCGGTTACTCTAATAAAAGTCATACCAATACATAAGTCAGGCATTGTGACTAGTTTTACCAAGATACATAACAAGTCATGATCGGTTCTACTAACTCACACATATTGGTAATCCAAATATATGCAATGAATAACAATACCAATAAGCCTAGCGATTTCCCCTTCGATTCATAAAACAATTTCATGAATGTACTTCCTTTAAACGAATGTAAACATTGTTTCCTAGGACAAAATCTTCACCCATACCCATACACATAATCACAATAGCATTCATACGATTATGTCGATGTCTTATATACGAAGTTCAAAAGATAAGCGTTATACTTCGTATTGTAATTCCTTAACACCATGTCTATTAGAGTATAATCATTCACAACAGTTATGTTTTTAATATAGCACGACTTGAAAGATACGTTTGGAATTAAACAGTTCAAGTCAAAATATTACTAACCTCAAGAGGAAGGATGATGTCTTCGATGTAACTTGTTACTTCTTCACATTCTTCAAGTCTTCGAGTAATACTTATATGTCTCATTATCCTAATCTTTCTAGCCTATCCTATACGAAGTTGTCTCTAGTACATAATCAAGCGACTCTTTAATTGAGTTTTGATTCACTAAATATGACAACCAAACTTGACATACCAACGCTTGGTGGGTTCAACCGAGCTATGCTCTAACAATCTTCCCCTTTGTCAATTTTAGTGACAAAACTCTTACAATCATATGGATAAATAAATTACAAAAAATTCATTATATATACGCTTGATTCCAAGTTTCAACAACACAATACCCTGCATATATTCAATCCATAAATACCGATGTTGACATTTAAATAACAAGGCTAATACTCCCCCTAAAGGTGAGATAGGTAGATTTTCAATCCACACATTTTTGTTGTTTCCCTTTGTAGTCCAAATAACTACAAATCATCATATGATATGTTTCTCCCCCTTAGTCAATGCTTTATTCTTTCGTTAGATATAACATTTAAGCACAATTGTCCTTTCCTAAGTGATTATAAATCACTTTTCTACTCCATATATTTCTCCCCCTTTTTGTCACAAAATGACAAAGGTCCGAGCAAATACCAAAAACTGAAAGGATCTTACAATCTAAAAGAATTGTACAACCTATAAGAGTTAAGCACGAGGGTTTCACATACCACTTTAGATAACCAATATCAAAACCGAAACTACAAGTAATTTGGTTTTAATATGTTATCAAGGAAACAATTTGTTAGAGCATTGCTCGGTCAAACTCGCATGCGTTGCTATCTCAAGCATGTTTGTCAATGTTAGTGATCAAAACTATAAGTCTTGATTTCTAGCCTATTATAGCTAAAGGTCTCGGACTAGGATAGAAAGTGTAGTTGAGATCAAGACTCCATGGCAATCATCATACAAGACGAAGGACTACTCAAGGAACTGGTGGAACTTCATCGACTAAAAGGTATGTGGAGACTTGAACTTATCTGTCACTCAAAAGTCTATTTACTCTATCTCCTATTCTTGAGACAAAAGTCGTTTTGATATATAGACTTTCATTATACACATTTGCTATTTCGAGCCGAGTTTAACTCGCCTATCTATTTCTCGAAATATGTGTTGGTAAGCTTTCTCTTTAGCCAAATTCATCTTTACCTAGTGACGAAGGTCATGTTATGTTTCAATCGCTTTGAAAATTGCTCTGACGAAAAATGGTCTGTGAATAACGGATATATAACATCCTATGAGAATGTTTCAATGATTGAAATGAGAGTTTAGATTACATAACCATTGGTAGGATATAAGCATTGTTGTGGAAACACATATATGTATAAGTTCTTATTCCTTGAACCAAAGTTTGCGAACTTTGTTGATCAAGAGAAACGGAATGTGGCGTGAGCCAAGTCCGCGAACTGGCGGAAGTTCTCGACCCGAGAATTTCTGCTGGAGTTTGTGAACTCCTTCGGTTGTTCTTGAACTCATTTTTATATAAACTAAGGAATGCTTTTGCAAACCGTGGCTATAAAGTTCATGAACCGATTCAAGTGAATAAAACCGTTTTTGCTTTGATTGTGTCTTATGTAGTTACATAAGATCTAAGCAATTGAACAACTCTCTAACTAGTTTATTTGAGTCATTTGAACTAGTTATGGTGAAGAAGAATATGGTTGATATGAAATGCTCATATGGATAACCATTTGGTTAACTATTGTTGAACCAACAAATGTCAATATTTGGGAACGGTTACATAAACCCAAAATTGGATATTTTATTTGTGTGTAACAAGCTAAGGTTTCGATCCAACGGTTGAGAAATATTAGCTTGAATCTAATCAGGTTTTCATCTAACGGTGAATATTGAATGCTTTGTTACCAAGATAACATTGATTGCAAACCCCGATTTGAAAGACTATATAAGGGAGAACTCTAGCAACTGGGAAACCTAATCCGCACACCTTACGTGTGATACTAGTTGCATAAGCTAGAGTCGATTCTCCTTTAACCTTGGGTTTTCTTCTCTAAACCAGGTTAACGACTTAAAGACTTCATTGGGATTGTGAAGCCAGAAAAATACTACTTTTCTTATAGTCGTGTTATCTGATCTTGATGTTTCTATCGTACGAGTACAATTGGAATAATTGGCTTGAGGTTTATATCTCCGATAGGCAAGATAGAAAAGAAATCACAAATACTTCGTCACATCGTTTGTGATTCCGCAATATCTTTTTTCGCTGCGTCGATTAAGATTATTGTGAGGTGATTGATAATACTAGGCTGTTCTTCGGGAATATAAGTCCGGGTTATCAATTGGTTCATGTTCACCTTGATTTATCAAAAGACGGAACAAAAACTCATAGGTATATTCGTGGGAGACGGATTTATCTATTACCGTAGACTTTTCTGTGTGATATAGATTTGTTTATTAAAGTCTTCGACTTTGGGTCGTAGCAACTCTTAGTAGTGGCTGAGATTAGGGAATCAAGTACGCAACATCCTGTTAGGATCAGAGGCGTAGGAGCATAACTGTACCTTGGATCAGTGTGAGATTGATTGGGGTTCAACTACAGTCCAGACCTAAGTTAATTTGAAGTAGGCTAGTGTCTGTAGCGGCTTAATACAGTGTGTGTTCAATCTGGACTAGGTCCCGGGGTTTTTATGCATTTGCGGTTTCCTAGTATCGTTAAACAAAATTCTGGTGTCTGTGTTATTTCTATTCCGCATTATATTTGTTTATATAATTAAAATATCACAGGTTGTGCGTTGTTCAATCAATTATAATATCCGACCTTTTGGTTGTTGATTTAAATTGATTGACACTTGGATATTGGTCTTTGGTACCATCCAATTTATCTCTCTTTGATAAAGACTCGCAGATTTCTATTTGCTTGAGTAAAGATCAAATCGATAGATTGAGATATAAACTCTTTGATATACTTTTCTCTAGATTGAGTCTGACTGTCTAGTTGATTCCCTAGAAAGTATATTGGAGTTTGTCCATACAGATTGCTAAGCGAAATATTGGGTGTGGTTGTTGTACCCCCGCTTTTTCACAATTTCCCGAAGCAATTTTCCCTAATAGTTTAACAAATTGACTAAGAAAACTTAGTTCTCTTGTTAAACCGATTGCATAAGTACAATCGCTTGTTTCGATAAGACCAAAATAAATATCAGAATGAACTTTATTTTTCTCATCAGGCACAAATTATTCAGATAATAACTTAGACCTTTCACTTTAGACAAGGCAAATACTAGGTTAGTTAACTAATATTTCTTGTCAAGGCATTCGATTAGACTTGAATTACGAATCCTTTACTTTTGATAAGTCTAACTAAGATCAGAATTAACTTAGTTTCTCTTATCCGGAATCGAATTGGACTAAACAAATGATCCCGTATTTTGTTAAGCCATAAACAATACATAGAAACCAAATAAATTGTCTTGCACAATTATTTTTTTAACAGGAAGCAATTGAAATAAACATAGACATTAAAGCACCGCAATTGCACCGAAATTTCGTTAAGTCTAAAACAATTGATACCAAACAATAAAGAAAGATATCAAACCAGTTTTTCTTAATCGGAAACAATTGAATCACACACACACATACATCCATACACACATAATGGAATAAATATTAATTGGACCGAATTTTGTTAAGCAAAAGCAAAATATATGCAATAAACTCATGCTTTTCTTAAACAGGAAAAATGATTAACTAACAAATTTGTTACCTCAAATTCCGCATCCTCTTCTCCCCCGAAAGATATATCATTAAGCGCAAGTTCAAGTTAGAACTCTCCCCCATTATGTTGTCATCCTCTCGCAAGAATAAAAGAACAACAACAACAGCAACCTTTACCAGAGAAAGGTTGAATCGGTTTTAACTAATACAAAAAGCAAAAGTTGAAAACCCGAAACACATATGCTTTTATGTTAAACAAAAATTCAACATATTGTGACTTTTTGACATATGAGTTTCAATCGGAACACCTTATGATCCTTTTATAAAACCTACCAACTTGGGCTAGAACTTAATCCCGCTAAATCAAAAAGCCACACAAACCATAAGGGTTCTCATCATATGAGATCGAATATTAAGGTTAGGAAAACCGAAATCAGACATCCCATAAACTCAAATGTAATACACCATAAATATTCAAAAAATAATCAATTATTGGAATTACCTCAATCTTGTAGGAAATTGAATTACAAAAACAATGCAAAAAGAATGAGGTCATTCCGAGTTCGGACGAAGAGGTTATGGGCAAAACAGTTTTACACTCCTTCTTATGGACCAATCACACCAATCACCAGGACCAGTTACGGTGATTGCTTGTGATGGGTCACACCAATCACCAGGACCGGTTACGGTGATTACTTGTGATGGATCACAACACTAAAATGTTTTAGACATAACTTTTGCATACAATGTCCGAATTTAGTGATTTTTGGCTCGTTTTAACCGTAAAAACAAGAGCTACACATATATATGATCAGTAGATATCAACATCATAAACTCAAAATGAACGTTTCTATCAAAATCTTAAATATAGATAGAGAATGTATGAGTATAGAAGAAAAGAAATATCTCTTAAAGATGTTAATTAGTCATATAATCACCGAGAGATCATGTGCTCAGTTTTCATGTGCTTACTCACCTTTCAAAAGATTGAGCACCAAGGTGAGCATGCACATTCTAACACAACTAGGTTGTGTTGAGTTGAGCCTTGTCTTGTTCATCACGAGTGACTAAGACAAAATCATCATTCTTGACCTCTTGTTTGGTTTGTTTTCTCTTGTTCCATCACTTTTTTTTCTTCTTTGACTTGTGATGAAGAGTGTCATTATCACAACGTTCATTAGTACAAGAGATTTCAGACATGATGTCTTTCTTTAGTCTTTCAAGAAAACTCTTGTAATTATTGTCACCAACAATTAACAACTGAGAGTCATTCTTGTGACTAACTTTTGATCCCTTCTTGGCTATGGAGGAATTCAGGACCCATTTAGAGTTGGGTTTCGCAGGAGCAGCTTTCTCCTTCATACCATTAGGACGATTGTCCTTTTGAGTACTTTGCGAAATAACTTTTCTCCAATTTGGAACATCAGATCTTGTCTTAGCATTTACAAAGTCACCTCTCTTTCTATATTCGGATCTTTTATGAGATGGCCTTGTCGAGCGATAGGCAAAATTTGAACTATCAATATAATAATTCTTTTGCCTAAACTTTGGACAGTATCGATCCAAGTTCCTTTGGGGAGCAATCTTAGCCAATTCGTTTGATACAAAAGAAAGTGTATCTTTTTTCCTACGAATCTTGCATCCCCATTCCATATGCCCTTTATTACCACAATAACAACAATGCTTGGTAACATACAAAGTATGAGTTTTAATGTTACCTTTTTGTGGATCCTCTTGTATTGGTGCTCGCCGAGTTTTCTTCTTCTTCTTCTTCTTATCTTTGTTCAACGTTGTTGCTTTCTTGACATTAGCATAAGTGCTTTCTTTGTGTGATGTCCCAACCTAATACACCTGCTTAGCCAATAGGATTACAACCTAACTGAAGCATCAGACCTAGATTACCGATTTTAAGAATCATAATTACGAAAAACGCTAATAACAAAACCCAAACTCACTAATGTTATACAAATGACAAAACTCTCGAGTGATATAAATATATTAATGTATTGTTTTACAGAATGCATATAGAATACATATATATATAATATTCACAACATCTAACATCGCTAAAAGTTTTGGGCTACGAAGACGGATATCTTCATGCGCACCATTGCTTCTGATTACTGAAACTGAAGTGGGAACGAGTGAGCACATCATCCCAAAGGGGTGCCCAATGGAAATAAATAACTCTCATGTAATCACTAACATACTTCACAGTTCTAAAGAAAATAAGTTAAAATAAACAAGAAGAAACTAATCAATAAATAATTCATGCATCATGCAACAAGTGTTACTCTAACCATCAAGATCAGAAAATTAGTCAAACAAGCATAATATGCACACGAGTGATTTCCCAAAAATAAATAGTATATATAATATTACCAACGGATGGCATACCGCCCTACTAATACTATTGCCGACGGATGGCGTACCGCCCTACTATCTTAATAAGCAGAAAATGTAATACTTTTGCCGACGGATGGCATACCGCCCTACTTGACTTAGCTAAGAGCCGTGGGGAAACACAGACACTCCTCGCAGGGAAATCTCACAATGCATATCATAGACAAACACATCGTAGAAAACATCGTACATGCAGATATAACATACATTGCATACAAAAGTAACACATAAATAATACATCGAATTACACGCATTCATGCACACATATAGTAAAGTCTCATCATGCTCGCAGATTAAGAAGAACTTAATGATTATAAGAAGGTTACAGAGTTCCCACCTGATTTGATGACAAGCCAAGCCTACCTCGAAATCCACCATCCACTAGTTCATCATTTGATTCGATCGTTGTTAATATAGACTAACTGTTAATCACACAATCATTCTTAGAGTATAGCCAATAAGCTCAAACAAGGTTCATAACATAATTTCATACAAACCTCTAGTTATAGGCTAAGTGAACTATCTAATGATTCTAAACCCATTTATGGTTCTATAGTCTATTTGATATAAGCCTAGAGAATATCTACAACTTTGTAGAAGGAACTAAATGCTAATTCGGACCATAAAGGTCCAAAGACTCTATTTAAGAATTCTGATCAAAAAGCCAAGTCTACTAAGCCAGCCCATTAAACCAAGGTCCAGTCCAACTGAGTCAACTAACAGCCACTAACGGTCAAACCGACGGTCATAGGTCAAACTAACAGTCAACGTCTAAGTCCGGTCAATGGTCAAGCCAACGGTCAACTGGTCCCAGTCAAGTCAATGGTCAGGTCTGGTCTTGGATCACTGAGCCGGTTCCGATTCACACCGACTCAACTCGAGTCGGATAGATGAGCCAAGAAAATTAAATCGACCAGGCATCCGACCGGGATGACTAATAGGCCAAGGCTTCGCACATGCCAAAGCCATTGCTCAAGCTAAGAACTCTAATGCGAGAATCATGTGCAACAATTAACAACAACACACAAAGACAACAAAATTCTAATAGAGACTTCATTCAACTCTTATTTTAAACAAGAACAACATCAACAACAATTCGGTTCGACAATCAATAACTACACAACACTACCAAAGAATTCACTTGGAATATCATTCCATTTGAGAATCATCTTGAACTCGGTTCACATAACCATTCCATCTTCAAATCATCGACAATTGAATATCGGGTTATATACCTTTAGCTTGACTATACTGGATCTTTCAAACTTCTAACACCAATCCAAACAAACATCTATCCGAGGTCACAATACCAGCAGTAATACAACCAGATTTCCCTCGAGAGTCTCATTTCAAAAGCTATCCATACAACTCAAAACAGCTTGATAATACTCTTTTTCTCGTCATATAACACATCCCAAACTATATCCTGAGACCAACCACCATAATTTCAAAACCACTATCTTCACTTTCAAATCTCTTAATACACAGACACTAATATCAAATCCTACGACCACCTGACATCTTCACATGTAACTCATTCATATGCCAGCATCATCACTTGCAGTTTCATTCCCAAGTCATCACCACCATTAAGTTCATCTCCAACACCTAAGTAACACACATTGTCATTACCTGAGGTACAAACTCAAGAATTCTTACAACACTACTTCATTGTATCTTGTCCTCCACTATAGTTTCACATACACAACTTCCTCTGCACCACTACTGCTACATAAATCACCAATTACAATCCCAGTAATCATCTCATCTTGAATAGATTCTTAATCTTCAACATTTAACTTGAATCTCCACCACTGCCCTTGCTTCTTCATAATACATCTATGACTCCCCTGCAACTTCAATTTAGACATCATAGCAACACCACGGTTCATCAAATCAAACCATGCTTGAATTTCCAACTCCTTGAACTCTGTAATTAAGTTTTATAATTAAATAAGCCCAAATCTATAATTCGTCTTCTTTCTAATATCCTATTTTCTGTACTCCGACTTCAATCATCTTGATTCAATCCAACTACCCATCTGCAGCTCTCTTAATCTCAAGAACCCTAATTTTCAATTTAACTAAACCCTAACCCGAAACTCAATTTCCTACAGAATCTAAAATTAAACCCACAACACTAACTATTCTTCAATCGAGAACAAACCCAAAACTAATTACTCAGTTATCAATCAAAATACACAAGAATTAAACATTAAACAGAAACCCTAATTAATAGTTCCTGCTTACCTATTTCTGTTGGATTGAGTTCACCAGAACAATCAACCACCACCATCAACTAAACCTTGATCGCTCCTTGCTTCTCTTGATCACAAAAATCTCTAATTAAGAATCCTAATTCATCATCAGGTGAAGAAATGATAAGAAGAAAAGAGAAGAGGAAGGAAGAAGAAAGAGAAAGAAAACGAATGAATGAGCTTATCTGCTCGATTGGTTCTGATAAGGCCAAAGACGAAATGGTCAAGGCACCCGCCCAAATGATATGGCAGCCAAGACGGTTTAATAGCAAAAGACAATTTTTCCCTTCAAGCTAATCTGATAATTACTTATTCTTTTGGTATCCGATTGACACGTTCGAGTAGTCCATTCCATGTAACTTTTCGAAACCTATCTAACGACACTAGATTCGTATTTAAATCGTTGTTAAACTAGTTGAGTCCTTAGCGGCTAAATCATATCTTTACTGGTGTAATAGCGTTGACGATCCTGAGGGTCCTTACACTTTGATAGCTACACTTGAAGAGTATGGTTGAACATGCTTCTTAGGCCTGATTGGCTTTACTTATTTACGAGAAATATGATCATCTTTCACATCAGTGGAAGCCTCTGGTTGAGAAGATGTCAGAGCATAGCTCGGTTGAACCCACCAAGCGTTGGTATGTCAAGTTTGGTTGTCATATTTTAGTGAACCAAAACTCATTTAAAGAGTCGCTTGATTATTTACTAGAGTCAACTGCGTATAGGTTAGCTAGAAAGTTACTAGGATATGAGACTTACAAGTATTACGTAAAGACTTGAAGAATGTGAAGAAGTAAAGAGCTACATCGACGACATCATCCTTCATCTTGAGGTTAGTAATATTTGACTTGAACTGTTTCATTCCTAACGTATCTCTCAAGTCGTGCATACTGAAAACATAACTGCGAAGCCGTGAATGATTATACTCTAGTTAGACATAGTATTAAGGAGTTACAATACGAAGTATATCGTCTATCTTTTGAACTTCTTATATAAGACATCGACATAATTATATGAATGATATTGTGATTATGTGTATGGGTATGGGTGAAGATTTCGTCATATGAAACAATGTTTTACATTCGTTTAAAGGAAGTACAATTCATAAACTTATTTTGTGAATCGAAAGGTAAATCACTAGGCTTATTGGTATTGTTATACATTGCAAATTGGATTACCAATATGTGTGTTTAGTATAACCGCTCATAACTTGTTTATGTATCTTGGTAAAACAATTCACAATGCCTGAATTTTGTATTGGTATGACTTTTATTAGTGAAACCGATCTTAAGTAATCACCTAAGATGGTATGATCGATATATTGTAATTGGTATGACCAACTCTAGACATTGGGGAACCGATCCTAGTAAGAGGTGCAACCGATCACAAGCATGTGGAATCGATCCTTGTAAGAGGTACAACAAGTCTTAGTAATTGGTAACCAATCCTATGACTTGTGCAACCGATTACAAGTTAAATACCATAATTATGTGGTAACTGATCCTAGTACCTAGTCAACCAATTTTTGGAAAGCTAGTGTGACCGATCCTAGTACCCACATGGAGGTAGAACCGAAGCCTTGTGTTTTGGTAGAACCGTGAAACCCATTAATGGTGATTTGATAGGATAATCAATCACATAGTTCTTGGAAGTCAGATGAACCAATTCTAAACTCGTTTAGAAGTGTGGAAAATCGGTTCCAAGATTGTAAATATGAAAAAAGATTTACAAAATAAAGATGTCGAGATGCTTTGAACATGTGCAGTAAGTCTTATCTTTTATTGTTCAAAGATATTCCTTAATAACTAAAGGAGAATCCCGGATCGAAATAAATTGAGAATCTTTTAATTAAGGTTTTTAGTTTTATATGCTTTTAATTTCCAGCAATTAAATCATATCTTTAGAAAATAAAAATTAGTAATGTGCATTTACTAATTGGAGATTTTCTACAGAGATTTCGGTCAATATTTGGACAGAACATTTCCAGGAATTATGAAAACCGAATTTGGACATATATTGCATATCTTGAGAATATTTTCGGTTTTGGAAATTCCTTGGTGTCCAAACTTCCTTGGTCTATAAATATTGAAGTTTGCATTTCGAGCAAACTAATCCTCAGAGCCAGCAAAACTACCTAGTTGTGTTGTTACTGGTGGAGCCGTCTATTCGGAGAGGAAAGTACCCTAATTAGTCGAAATCTCTTATGACAGCTCGTTTTAAAGACTTCTTTGGGATTGGGAAGCTCTACGAGTACCGTTGGTGGGAAACTATATAATTATAGTTTATTATTAGTTTTCGATTGATTTGATTGACTAACGGTTGTTGAACTTTGATGGCACCTAGTTTGTTTATGCTTGAGAATCTTCTCTTCTGATATAAGATTCACTTAAACTAGATCCAAGTATCGACGGGGATCTTTAGACTGTTTGTAGATCTAAAGACGTCTTGTGATAATCCATTGTTAACGGACTCCATTCTGTGTGTGATTGATCACAAAAGATTCAATTTGATTGTGTGCAGGTGTTTATTGAAGATCTAAGAAGATTTGAAGACAAAGAAGATTTCTTATTTGAGTTCATAATCTTTGGTGTACACAAAACTTGATCGGTTGGGGATCCAACTATAATCGGTTTATCTTTGTGATAACCTTGATTGATTAGTTGAGTAGATCTACATCAATGCAATTCTTTGTGATTCAAAGTATTGATTGCATAGTCTAGACATTTACTTTGGTAGTTGTTGATAGATTGATCTAAGAACCTGACAAATGAGTTTATTGGGATAAACGGAAGAGCCTTTTGTCAAACTCATATCACGTTGTTTGAAAAGAGTTATTACCGAACAAATTTGTTGTTCCTATACTGTTTGGAATACGAACCAAAGGAATTGTTCCAAGTGCGTGACTTATTGCAAGTTGAAGGCGCAGGGATACGGACGGAACTAGGTGAACTATAGGTTTAGTTGCTTGGTCTCAACTATACGAAGTTGGTTTAGATTTTTTATATCGGCTTAATCCTGAGAGTATTCAATTATGGACAAGGTCCCGGGGTTTTTCTGCATTCGCGGATTCCTCGTTTACAAAATCTTGCCGTGTCTTTTACTTTTCTATTTCCGCAATTATAATTGTCTTTATTATAATTAGAAGTAAAATACACAAACGTTAATTCCTATTTACTTGATAGCAATCCTATTGTGTTTGGTTAAGTCCGAACCTATTATCAAGTAATCATACTTCGTTGTTGTATTATTACTTGATAGCAATCCTATTGTGTTTGGTTAAGTCCGAACCTATTATCAAGTAATCATACTTCGTTGTTGTATTATCTTGATCTTGTATCCATAGTCAATCACGCAAGTTATCTTGTTATCATATTGTCTCGACCTCGTATCCATAGAAGATCACACGAAGTGTGAACCGATTAGTTGTATTGTCTCGACTCAATCCATAGACAATCACTTTCGGAGAAAGGACTTATAGGTGGAAAAGTTTTAGATTGAGGTATATTTGGGTACCCTCATCTTTTCAATTGGTATCACAGATGGCAAACACGAAAAGATCTAACAATCTGTGTTTGGTGCGATCCAATCTATAAGAATTGAATCTAATGACTGATTCTGTTAACGTAATACAAGATACCAAGAGTTTTGAATCAACTCTGGATGACGAGAAAAACATTGTTTCTTCGAATATAGAAACATCTCAGTCAAAAGAATTATATGAAAAATTCCTTTCATGTTCAACCGAACTAATTTATACATTTGAAAGAGAAGGAAAGCTTCTAGACAATATAAGATGTCTGCAAGCCAAGAATGATCAACTTGTTATTGATCTTGCCTCCTCAAAGGTTGAAAATAATTCTAAGCATATACAGAATCTTGAGGACAAAGTAAGTGCTTGCCTTTCTCAAGCGAAACTTTTAGAGAAAAACCGTAATGCTGCTCTTGAAAAAGTCTATTTGTTGGAAAAGAAACTTGTTGAATCTGAAGCAAGGATTAACTCTCAACAAGTAAGTTTTGAAGAGAAATAAGGTGTATACCTCTCTCGACAAAAACACCTGAGGCCAATCTAACAGGAGCTCTTGATAAATTCAAGAAGCTAGAATAAGAAGATTTGCACTTGAAAAAGTGCATTCATAGCTCAAACAATATAACCTCAACGTTAGAAGCAAGTAGAAATCATCGTGATACACGAGGATTGGGCTATAAGGGAATAGATGCTTCAAATATTAGCAAAGAGGTAAAATTTGTTAAAGCAACAAATTCTTCTCAACCAGAGGCTTCCACTAATACTCCTATTTCTTGTAAAGAAGAAAATCTTGTCATGCCTAAGAATTGTGTTCAACCAGAATTGTCAAGAGCAACCATCAAAGAGAGCACTTCTGCTGATGACAAGAAAGCAACAACGTTGAACAAAGATAATAATAATAATAATAATAATAATAATAATAAGAAGAAGAAGAAGAAGAAGAAGAAGAAGAAGAAGAAAACTCGTCGATCTCCAATGCAAGAGGATCCACAAAAAGGTAGCATTAAAACTCATACTTCTTATGTTACTAAGCTTTGTTGTTACCGTGGTAATAAAGGGCATGTGTAATGGGGATGCATGATTCGTAAGATAGAAGATACACTTTCTTTTGTATCAAACGAATTGGCTAAGATTGCTCCCCAAATGAACTCGGATCGATATTGTCCAAAGTTTAGGCAAAAGAATTATTATAATGATAGTTCATATTTTTCCTATCGCTCGACAAGGTCATCTTATAAAAGAGCCGAATATAGAAAGAGAGATGACTTTGTAAATGCTAAGACAAGATCTGATGTTCCAAATTGGAGAAAAGTTGTTTCGAAAAGTATTCAAAAGGACAATCGTCCTAATGGTATGAAGGAGAAAGCTTCTCCTGCGAAACCCTCCTCTAAATGGGTCCAAAAATCCTCCGTAGCCAAAAAGGGACCAAAAGTTAGTCACAAGAATGACTCTCGACTGTTAATTGATGGTGACAATAATTACAAGAGTTTTCTTGAAAGACTAAAAAGAGACATCATGTCTGAATTCTCTTGTACTAGTGGACGTTGTGATAATGACACTCTTCATCACAAGTCAAATAAGAAAAACAAGAGATGGAACAATAGAAAACAAACCAAGCAAGAGGTCAAGAATGATGATTCTGTCTTAGTCACTCGTGACGAACAAGACAAGACTCAACTCAACACAACCTAGTTGTGTTAGAATGTGCATGCTTACCTTGGTGCTAAATCTTTTGAAAAGGTGAGGAAGCACATGAAAATTGAGCACATGATCTCTCGGTTATTATATGACTAATTAACATCTTTAGGGAGATTTCTTTTCTTCTATACTCATACCTTCTCTATCTATATTTGAACTTTTGATAGAAACGGTAATTTGGAATTTATGATGTTGATATATACTGATTATATATGTTTATATCTTGTTTACATGGTTAAAACGAGCCAAAAATCACTGAATTCGGACATCGTATGCAAAATTTATGTCTAAAAAGGTTTCGTGTATGGATTCATGTTGTATCCGGTCCTGGTGATTGGTATAACCTGGCATCATAACCTGGTATCATAACCTAGTTGGTATAACTTGGTATCATAACCTGGTATCATAACCTAGTTGGTATAACCTGGTATCATAACCTGGTATCATGACCTGGTATCATAACCTGGTACGATAACCGGTCCTAGTGATTAGTTCATACGAAGAAGTGTAAAACTGTTTACCTATATCTTCTTCATCCGAACTCGGAATGACCTCATTCTTTTTGCATTGGTTTCGTAATTCAATTTCCTACAAGACTAAGTTAATTGAAATACGTGATTTTCTGTTGAATATTTATGGTGTATTGCAAATTGGATTTATGGGATGTATTATTTCGGTTTTCATAACCTTAATATTCGATCTCATATGGTGTGAACCCTTATGGTTTGGGTGACTTTTTGATTTAGCGGGATTAAGTTCTAGCCCATGTTGGTAGGCTTTATCAAAGGATCATAAGGGGTTCCGATTTAAACTAATATGTGAAAAAGTCACAATATGTTGAATCGTTTTTGGTTTAACATAAAAGCATATGTGTTTCGGGGTTTCAACTTTTGCATTGCATTAGTTAAAACCGGTTTTCAACCTTTATCTAGTAAAGGTTGGTTTTTGTTGTTGTTATTTTGTTCTCGCGAGAGGATGACAACACAACGAGGGATAGTTCTAACTTGAACTTGCGCTTAATGATATATCTTTCTGGGGTGAAGAGAAGGGGAACTTGAGGTAACGAATTTGTTAGTTAATCGTTTTGTTGTTTAAGAAAAGCCTGATTTTATTGCATATATTTTTCTTTTGCTTAACAAAATTTCGGTACAATTGATGTTTATTCCATTATTTGTGTATGGATGTATGTGTGTGATTCAATTGTTTCCGGTTAAGAAAATCTATTGTTATCTTGCTTTATTGTTTGGTATCAATTGTTTATGCTTACGAAATTTCGGTGCAATTGCGATACTTTAATGTCTATGTTTGTTTCAATTGCTTCCGGTTAAGGTAAATACTTATGCAAGTTGATTTATTTAGTTTGTATGAATTGTTTATGGCTTAAAAAAAAGGTTTTCGGGATGAATTGTTCAGTCCAATTTGATTCCGGATAAGAGAAACTAAGTTAATTTTGATCTTAGTTAGACTTATCAAAGTGGAGGTTTCGGTTATTCAAGTCTAATCGAATGCCTTAACAAGAAATACTAGTTAACTAACCTAGTACTTGTCTTGTTTAAAAGTGAAAGGTCTAAGTTATTATTTGAATAATTAGAACCTGATGAGAAAAATAGAGTTAATTCTGATCTTTATTTTGGTCTTATCGAACAAGCGATTGTATTTGTGCAATCTTTTAGCAAAAGAACTAAGGTGCTTAGTCGACTTTTGATTTGCTAAACTATTAGGGAAAATTACTTCGGGCAATTATTTCCTTGGTAACATATCAAAACAAAATTACTTTGTAGTTTCGGTTTTTATATTGGTTATCTAAAGTGGTGTGTGGAACCCTCGTGCTTAACTCTTATAGGTTGTAAGTCTTTTGAGATTTGTAATATCCTTTCAGTTTGTCCTTTATTTGCTCGTACCTTTGTCATTTTGTGACAAAAAAGGGGGGGAAATATATAGAGTAACAAGTGATTTGGTATCACTAAGGAAAGGATAATAGTGCTTAAACGTTATATCTAACGAAAGAGTAAAGCATAGACTAAGGGGGAGTAACATATCACATTGATATTTGTAGTTACATGGACTACAAAGGGAATAACAAAGACGTGCGGATTGAAAATCTACCTATCTTACCTTTAGGGGGAGTATTAGCTTTTTTATTATAATATCAACAACGACATTTGTGGATTGAATGTATATACGTTATTATGCTGTTGAAACTTGGAATCAAGCGTATGTGTAATGAATTCTTGTAATTTGTTTATCCATATGATGTAAGAGTTTTGTCACTAAAAATTGACAAAGGGGGAGATTGTTAGAGCATAGCTCGGTTGAACCCACCAAGTGTTGGTATGTCAAGTTTGGTTGTCATAGTTTAGTGAATCAAAACTCATTTAAAGAGTCGCTTGATTATTTACTAGTCAACTTCGTATAGGTTAGCTACAAAGTTACTAGGATATGAGACTTACAAGTATTACGTGAAGACTTGAAGAATGTAAAGAAGTAAAGAGCTTCATCGACGACATCATCCTTCCTCTTGAGGTTAGTAATATTTGACTTGAACTGCTTCATTCCTAACGTATCTTTCAAGTCGTGCATATTGAAAACATAACTGCGAAGCTGTGAATGATTATACTCTAGTTAGACATAGTATTAAGGAATTACAATACGAAGTATAACGTCTATCTTTTGAACTTCGTATATAAGACATCGACATAATCGTATGAATGCTATTGTGATTATGTTTATGGGTATGGGTGAAGATTTCGTCCTAGGAAACAATGTTTTACATTCGTTTAAAGGAAGTACAATTCATAAACTTTTTTTGTGAATTGAAAGGGAAATCGCTAGCTTTTTTTGTTATTCATTGCAAATCTTTGGATTACCAATATGTGTGTTTAGTATAACCGATCATAACTTGTTTATGTATCTTGGTAAAACTATTCACAATGCCTGACTTTTGTATTGGTATGACTTTTATTAGTGAAACCGATCTTAAGTAATCACCTGAGATGGTATGATCGATATATTGTAATTGGTATGACCAACTCTAGACATTGGGGAACCGATCCTAGTAAGAGGTTAAAGCGATCACAAGCATGTGGAATCTATCCTTGTAAGAGGTACAACAAGTCTTAGTAATTGGTAACCGCAACCGATTACAAGTTAAATACCATAATTATGTGGTAACCGATCCTAGTACCTAGTCAACCAATTTTTGGAAAGCTAGTGTGACCGATCCTAGTACCCACATGGAGGTAGAACCGAAGCCTTGTGTTTTGGTAGAACCGTGACCCATTAATGGTGATTTGATAGGATAATCAATCACATAGTTCTTGGAAGTCAGATGAACCAATTCTAAACTCGTTTGGAAGTGTGGAAAATCGGTTCCAAGATTGTAAATATGAAAAAGGATTTACAAAGTAAAGATGTCGACATACTTTGAACATGTGCAATAATTCTTATATTTTATTGTTCAAAGATATTCCTTAATAGCTAAAGGAGAATCCCGGATCGAAATAAATTGAGAATCTTTTAATTAAGGTTTTTAGTTTTATATGCTTTTAATTTCCAGCAATTAAAATGCATATATTTAGATAATAAAAATTGGTAATGTGCATTTACTAATTGGAGATTTTCTACTGAGATTTCGGTCAATATTTGGACAAAGCATTTCCAGAAATTATGGAAACCGAATTTGGAAATATATTGCATATCTTGATAATATTTTCGGTTTTGGAAATTCCTTGGTGTCCAAACTTCCTTGGTCTATAAATATTGAAGTTTGCATTTCTAGCAAACTAATCCTCAGAGCCATCAAAACTACCTAGTTGTGTTGTTACTGGTGGAGCCGTCTATTCGGAGAGGAAAGTACCCTAATTAATCGAAATCTCTTATGACAGCTCGTTTTAAAGACTTCTTTGGGATTGGGAAGCTCTACGAGTACCGTTGGTGGGAAACTATATAATTGTAGTTTATTATTAGTTTTCGATTGATTTGATTGACTAACGGTTGTTGAACTTTGATTGCACCTAGTTTGTTTATGCTTGAGAATCTTCTCTTCTGATATAAGATTCACTTAAACTAGATCCAAGTGTCGACGGGGATCTTTATACTGTTTGTATATCTAAAGACGTCTTGTGATAATCCATTGTTAACAGACTCCGTTCTGTGTGTGATTGATCACAAAAGATTCAATTTGATTGTGTGCAGGTGTTTATTGAAGATCTAAGAAGATTTGAAGACAAAGAAGATTTCTTATTTGAGTTCATAATCTTTGGTGTACACAAAACTTGATCGGTTGGGGATCCAACTATAATCGGTTTATCTTTGTGATAACCTTGATTGATTAGTTGAGTAGATCTACATCAATGCAATTCTTTGTGATTCAAAGTATTGATTGCATAGTCTAGACATTTACTTTGGTAGTTGTTGATAGATTGATCTAAGAACCTGACAAAGGAGTTTAGTGGGATAAACAGAAGAGCCTTTTGTCAAACTCATATCACGTTGTTTGAAAAGAGTTGTTACCGAACAAATTTGTTGTTCCTTTACTGTTTGGAATACGAACCAAAGGAATTGTTCCAAGTGCGTGACTTATTGCAAGTTGGAGGCGCAGGGATACAGACGGAACTAGGTGAACTATAGGTTTAGTTGCTTGGTCTCAACTATACGAAGTTGGTTTAGATTTTGTAGATCGTCTTAATCCTGAGAGTATTCAAGTCTGTACAAGGTCTCGCGGTTTTTCTGCATTTGCGGTTTCCTCGTTAACAAAATCTTGATGTGTCTTTTACTTTTCTATTTCCGCAATTATAATTGTCTTTATTATAATTAGAAGTAAAATACACAAACATTAATTCCTATTTACTTGATAGCAATCCCATTGTGTTTGGTTAAGTCTGAACCTATTATCAAGTAATCATACTTCGTTGTTGTATTGTCTCGATCTTGTATCCATAGTCAATCACGCAAGTTATCTTGTTGTCGTATTGTCTCGATCTCGTATCCATAGACGATCACACGAAGTGTGAACCGATTAGTTGTATTGTCTCAACTCAGTCCATAGACAATCACTTTCGGAGAAAGGACTTATAGGTGGAAAAGTTTTAGATTGGGTATATTTGGGTACCCTCGTCTTTTCAGAAGAATTTGTAGCTTTGACAAATTTTACCTCTTTGCTAATATTTGAATCATCTATTCCCTTATAGCCCAATCCTCGTGTATCACGATGATTTCTACTTTCTTATAACATTGAGGTTAAATTGTTTGAGCTAACATTGAACTTTTTAAGGTCCAAATTTTCTTCTTCCAATGTCTTGATTTTATCAAGAGCACCAACTAGATGTGCCTCAAGGCGTTTTCTCATGAGAGATATTCTCCTCCTTTCTGTTCAAAGTTCTTTTGTTGAGAGTTAATCCTTGCATCAGATTCAACAAGTTTCTCTTCCAACAAATGTACTTTTTCAAGAGCCGCATCACGATCTTTCTCAAATAATTATGCTTGAGAAAGACTAACACATACTTTGTCTTTAAGACTCTGTATTTGTTGTGAGAATTTTTATTTCAGCAAGTTATGCTCTTCATCGATATTTTCAAACTTCAAAGTTAAATCTTGTTCTCTTTCAAGTGCTGAAAGAAGTTCATTAGAATAAATAAGAAATTGTTTGCTCAATTCCTTTATTTCAGATGTTTTTACACTTGATCTTTCATCAGACATCTCAAGTATAGAACTCAAAAATATATCGTTAGAGACATCATCAATTGAGCAACCTGAAATTGAAGAACTATCTCCTTTTGAGCACATATCTTGTGACACGCTAACTAAGTCTTTCTTTAGTTTTCACTCTCTCTTAACTCTACTGTGACTCATGTCTTATAGGTTGGATCGCATCAAACACAGATTGTTAGATAATTTCGTGTTTGCCTGCTCTGATACCAATTAAAAATACGAGGGTACCCAAATACACCCCAATCTTTTATTTTTATCACAACCTATACAAGATCCACTGTGTATAAACCTCTTGGAGAAACAATCACTCAAGGATTATTTCAACACAGTGTCCACTTGATATAGGGTTAGTCCGAACTGGCCTAACTCGTGAATTAAATATCAAAGGCAAGTGGAGAAAACCAATACAATTTGTATGATCGTCTATGGATATCGAATCGAAATAATACAACAACAAAGTGATCACTTGATAAAAGGTACGGTAATAACCGAAACCAATAGGATCAATATCAAGTGCCATGTTGACGTACAAAGTGAAATTTACTTTAATTATAATAAAATAATTATAATGCGGAATGATAAAGGCACATCAAGATTTTGTTAACGAGGAAACCGCAAATGCAGAAAAACCCCGGGACCTAATCCAAAATTGAATACTCTCAGAATTAAGCCGCTATACAAAATCACACCAACGTCGTATAGTTGAGACCAAGCAACTAAACCTATAGTTCACCTAGTTTCTTTAGTATCCCCGAGCTTCCGACATTCAATAAGTGCACGCACAAGGTAGTTTTGCAGGCTCTTAGGATAGTTTGCTTGAAATGCAAACTTGGATATTTATAGACCAAGGAAGTTTGGACACCAAGGAATTTCCAAAACCGAAAATATTCTCAAGATATGCAATATATTTCCAAATCCGGTTTTCATAATTCCTAGAAATGCTCTGTACAATATTGACCGAAATCCTACTAGAAAATCTCCAACCAGTAAATGCACATTACCAATTTTTATTTTCCAGAGATAGGCATTTTAATTGCTGGTAATTAAAAGCATATAAAATTAACAACCTTAATTAAAAGATTCTCAACTTATTTCTGTCCGGGATCTCCTTTAGTTATTAAGGAATATCTTTGAACAATAAAAGATAAGAGTTACTGAACATGTTCAAAGTATGTCGACATCTTATTTCTTTGTAAATCCTCTATCATATTTACAATCTTGGAACAGATTATACCACACTTCCTAACAAGTTTAGAACTGGTTCATCTGATTTCCAAGAACTATGTGATTGATCAAATCAACATACTAATCATGGGTTTACGGTTCCACCAAACACAAGGATCGGTTCTACCTTAATATGGTTACTGGGACCGGTTACATCAGTTACCAAATTGGTTACATCAATTACCAGGACGGGTTACCATATTCTCATGGTATTACTTGTGATCGGTCACACCAGTTACCAGGATCGGTTACACCAATTACCAGGACTGGTTACACCAATTACAAGGATCGATTACACATTCTTTTGTGATCGGTTGCACCAATTACTAGGATCGGTTACACCAACTACTAGGATCGGTCACACCAATTACTAGGATCGGTCACACCAATTACAAATATCGATCATACCATCTTAGGCGATTACTTAGGATCGGTTACACTAATAAAAGTCATACCAATACATAAGTCAGGCACTGTGACTAGTTTTACCAAGATACATAACAAGTTATGATCGGTTCTACTAACTCACACATATTGGTAATCCAAAGATATGCAATGAAAAACAATACCAATAAGCCTAGCGATTTCCCCTTCGATTCATAAAACAAGTTCATGAATGTACTTCCTTTAAACGAATGTAAACATTGTTTCCTAGGACGAAATCTTCACCCATACCCATACACATAATCACAATAGCATTCATACGATTATGTCGATGTCTTATATACGAAGTTCAAAAGATAAGCGTTATACTTCGTATTGTAATTCCTTAATTAACACTATGTCTACTAGAGTATAATCATTCACAGCTTCGCAGTTATGTTTTCAATATAGCACGACTTGAAAGATACGTTGGGAATGAAACAGTTCAAGTCAAAATATTACTAACCTCAAGAGGAAGGATGATATCGTCGATGTAGCTTGTTACTTCTTCACATTCTTCAAGTCTTCGAGTAATACTTGTATGTCTCATTATCCTAATCTTTCTAGCCTAATCTATACGAAGTTGTCTCTAGTACATAATCAAGCAACTCTTTAATTGAGTTTTGATTCACTAAAATATGACAACCAAACTTGACATACCAACGCTTGGTGGGTTCAACCAAGCTATGCTCTAACAGGCTCTACTCTACTATTAGTTTAACTCAATTCTAAAGTTTCTAACCTTTTAGTTATTACTGTGATTTTGGCATCTAATTCAAAGTTTCCTTCTGCCCTATTAATATTTCCTCTGCCAAGACTAGTTTCCCATTATTGGGTCTTTTCTACGATGTTATTCAAAAATATTATCACAGCATCAACATTTTTGTTTTCAAACCCACAAGTACACAAAGACTCAACCATGGTTATTGTCGAATAATCTAAACCCTTATAAACAATCTAAACTAGCCTAACTTTATCTAAACCATGATGGGGACATTGTGCTTGTAAACCATTGAATCTTTCTGTTAGAGCATTGCTCGGTTGAACCCACCAAGCGTTGGTATGTCAAGTTTGGTTGTCATATTTTAGTATCAAAACTCAATTAGAGTCGCTTGATTAAATATACTAGAGACCAACTTCGTTTAGGTTAGACTAGAAAGTCTAAGCATGTTAAGACATACAAGTATTACTCTGAAGACCTGAAGACGTGAAGACACATCGACTACAACGAAGACATCATCCTTCCACTCGAGGTATTATGATACTGGCTTGACTTGTTTCCATTCCTATCGTTGCTTTCAAGTCATTTAAGATTGAAAACATATATAACATGCGAGGTTATATTTAATACTCTAGTATTAGACTTGATCATTATAGTATGATCAAAGTGTCAAGGATGAATATTTGATTACGAAGTATAACATTTATCTTTTGAACTTCGTAAATGTGACATCGACATAATCGTAACTCGTTACTTGATTGTGTATTGAATATAGGTGTGATTTCATCCCAGGAAACTATGTTTGATTACATATATTTAAAGGAAGTACATATGTGAAACTTGTTTCGTAATAGAAAGGAAATCAATAAGCGTTTTGGTCCGATTTTTATTAAATATTTATTGGATGACCGATTCGAACCTAGGTAATAAATTTGGTAGAACTGATCTTGACTTATGTTGAGAGCTATGGTAGAATCGATCTTTACCTAGTTTGGGATATGCGGTACTGATCTTGACTAATGTTGAGAACCCTTGTAGAACCTATCCTTACCTATTTTGGGAACATGGTAAAACCGAGCCTAGATATTGTTGGGAGTCATGGTAGAATTGATCCTTACCTATATTGGGAATCTTGGTAGAAACAGAACGAGTTAGGAAATGATTAGAATTTAATCTTCATACAACATCTCTACCCCACACTAATCATATCCATCTATTTCAGAAACCCTAGTTCCTGTTTTGGGGAAGAACAGAACCGAAAACTAATTTCTTGTAAAATAAAATTTAAACTTCACCCAACATCTCTACCCCACACTTTATTAAAATCCATCACTAATTACATGTTCTCATCTTCAATTGTAGTTGCAGGAAATCCCACAATACATCCCTCACAAGAATTCATAATAATCAACCCATTTTTAAGATCAACAATCACACTATTTATTAATTGAGTTAAGGAATTTTACAAGGAGGAAATGAAATCAAGAATACAATTACTGGTCTAGACTTTCTCTCTCCTAAAAACTTTCTCTCCACTCTAAAAAGATCTCTCTTCACCTTAAGCATGTTCGGCTCTTTATATAGGATATTACATAGTGGGTGACAGCTAAGCTGTCCTTTATTTTAGGATCTGACTTGCGATATTCTCGCAAGTGTACAAGTGTTAGATTTTGCAACACTCCTAAATCTCGCTAGGTCTCCACATCTTTCTCATGTTTAGTCTATCGTCATCTGTTGCGTTATTTCTGTAACTAGTCTGCGATATCTTCGCAGTGTGTTGTATAAAGATTTCGCAAAGGTATTGATGTTGCGATATTCTGATCCTACATCTTGCCTCTTATCATGTCTTCTCTTCGAATGAGAGAATGTCATGAAAATTAGTGCTTCAAAATGCCGTAGCCGTTCATTTTTCCATATTCTTCTGTAGTGACATGATTCTGTACTTTTACGCAGAATTTATTACACGTATCTCTTCTTCCATCCATTTCTTGACATGTCCTTTTCAACCGCTATTTCTTAACCGTTCACGTCTACTCTTCGCATTAAATGTTCTTATCTTCTCTAGAATTCTTCTCTATATATATATTCTTCTCATTCTTCTTTTCTTCTTTTTTACTTTCCTTCTTATCTCTTCTGCAACTTTTCTTCACCGTTTCTCCGTAAATTCCGCTCCTGCTGCTGTAAATTTTCTTGTTTCTACTTCTTTTGACCTTTAATTTCTTCTTCATTCCCATACTGAAAATGGCTCCAGCTGGTCGTAAATATGAAACTTCTCTTAAAGGAATTCAGAAAGATCTCGAAGGGAGAGGTTTTACATTAGTCACCATTCCCGATCAAGGAGCTAAATTCATTATTTCTGCTAAACTGTTTTCTGATCATCATTGTGATGATAAAGAAATCATAATTTCGCTTGGTCAGATTCTCGCTGGCCTTCCCATTCCTCTCTATGATCCTAACCTTCCTTTATTTTACGAAATTCTTGCTCACGCGAACTTCTCGCGAGCCATCTACCAATTGAGTGGGGATTGCATTCGTTCAATCCTTGAATTCGCTAACCGTGGTGCTGGTAAAGGGTCTCTTTATCAAAAAGAAGCTAGCGATCCAAATTTTAAAGATTTGGAAATATTCGCTGAAAAATATACAGTAGAAAGCTTCTTTGAAAATTATGAATTAATACCCATGAAGAAAGATAATACTCGCTGGGGTGTCCGCTTGAAGAGAAAAGATAACATTGCTGATGATAAAGTACTTATGCAAGATATTGATTGGCATTCTGGCAAGAATAATACTCCTCGTCACTCTAAAGATGACAGGTGGTGTGTCTTTCCACTAGTTTTGAAGGGGCCTTATATTTCCGGTTCAAATGTGCTTCCTGCGAATCTCGCTGCTTATCAACCTTGGGTATTTAATTGGCCCGAGAAAGGGAAAGAGGTATATTTCTTAAATTTCGCTCAGTGTATAGTCTTCATTCCTCTTTATACCTATTAATCTTGCGAAAATTTCAGATTAACAAGCTAAGAAGAAGCTACAAAAGGACTAAGAAGGCAAGCACCCTAGCAGCGCTTCATTCGATCACGGATGAAGTAAGAAATACTTCCTTTTATTATTTTTAACAATATTGTTGCCTCTGTTTCTTATCTTCATTCGTGTGCGAAGGTTGGTGTTGTAGTTGTTGAAGAAGAAGGGTCTGGGGTTGCAAAGACCAAAGGAAAGGGTAAAAGTTCTCTTCGCAAGGAGAAGTCTGCTGCTTCACCTTCAAAGAAGCGAAAAGTTCACTCTCCATGTCCTTCAAATCTTCAGTCTGGCAAAAGCTCTGATGATGACGATAATGATGATGTTGATACATCTTTCGCAAGGGAAGATTTTCCACCTGAATCTTCTATGGCACAATTGTCTAGCATCTTCTCTGACTCTATGCAAGGGATTGGGGATGATCACCTCACTAGAACATGCAAAGATCTTGCGAATATATGTGATGCCCCTTTACTGGATGGTGATGATTCTCTTCATGGAGTCTCCAGATCAGTGACTCCTAGCTTTCTAAATTCACTTGGTATCTTGGTATGCCTTTGTTTCTCTATTTCTTCATAATTATGATTTAAAGTTATACTATATCTTGACAATTTATTCATTTTCTTTCGCAGACTGGGAAGGCTTCTTTCGTTGTTGCCTCAGATTTGGAAAAAAGACGTGGGATTCTTGAAAAGAAGAATCTTCAACTTCGCAAGAGAAATGAAGAATTAGAAGCTGAAGCTGTTGCTCTTCGTGAAAAGCACAAACAATTAGAAGCTGATTCTTCTACTCAAAAGAACAAAATATCTAGTTTTCAAGATGCCAATAAGCAACTTTATGGTATAAAATTTTTCTCTTTTTCTTTATTTTGTTTTCTCATTATCCTCCCTCATCTTAATTTATCATTTTCGCAGACATCTATGATCTTTCTGATGAAGCCATTCTCCTTCACACATTCCCCAATTCTATGGATAATAATACCCTTTTTGAACACCTTAATAATTATTTGAATAGTTTTTCAAATGACAAGATTAAATCTCTTCCCATAAATGAACTCAGATCCAAACTTTGCCTCTTAGAAATTGACCATAGATCCAGCTTGGGCTTAGCCAACAAATTTAAGCGTTTCTATCTTAACTCTAAAGAGAAAATCAATACTTTAAGAACCAAGATCAGTGATCTCATAGATGATAAAGATCGCATCGCTATTCAAGGTGCTCAAGTGTTAGCGAAATTCCAAAAAACTCTTCTTGAGGTTCAAATTGAACGAGATGATTCTAACCGCAGAAATGCTGTACTTAGCGAAAGAGAGAATCAAATAAGCTCCCTTCTTCTCATAAATAATGATGATGAATTCGCTTGGGCTGCAAAAGTTCTAGATGACGCGTAAATAATTTAGGTGTAAATGTTAGTCTTCAAGCGAGCACACGGCCTTGGTTAGGGATATGATTTCTGACGAGGAGAAGGTTGTTAATTATTCTTCTTTATTAGTTATTCGTCTTTCATAAATTATTATCAAGTTCTTTGACTCATTGTTATATGTTCGCGTGAAGTTGAAGAGAGATTTAGCAAAAGAGTTGAAGAACTTGAGTACGAAAAGGAGCATTTCGCAAAAGATCTTTCTTCTCGCAATGATAAATGTTCCAGACTGAAGAGTCAATTAAAGATTACTGTTGCGAACTTTAAGAATGACGCTATTCTTTTTCGCAATCAAACTATTAAGAAAGTCTGTGATGACAATAACATCCTTCATTCCAAATATCCTTGCCTCTCAGAAGAAATTCCAAAGAATGTAGCCCCTCTGGATATCTCTGACAGTGATGCTAGTGAAGAAGAAGAATTTGATGAAGATGAAGAAGAAGAAGAATCAAACAAGAAATAGTTCTGTTTTCTTCTTTCTCTTTTTGTAATATCTGTGCATTCGTTCTTTAATCTCCTATCTTTGTAATCTCTTGCTGCGAATTTCTTCAATCTTCAAATGCAAGTTCTACCTTTTTTTGTTTCTTCCTGCACATATTAAAAGGCAATTCTTTTTTGCAATAGTGTTAATCAATATATGACTATTAATCTTTCATTTCATGCATGTGTAAATCTATCATATGGAGACAAATAACATGTTCTTATCCTGTTCATTCCCATACTTGCCTCTGTTATTTGTATCCAAATGAAAGATTAAGCAAAGTTACTTTTTGAATAGCAACATGTATTTATGCCTCAGTTTCACAGTTGTTTCTGCAAAATCTTCGCAATTAGGTATTTCTTGGTTTTTTTATGTGGTCTTATTTTGCCTTCCTAGTTAAAGGTCTTATTTTGCCACCTCTTGTCATTGCGACAAAATCGCAGGACGTCTTAGCACTTTCATGCAGAAACCCATTGATCTTGCCTTAACTTTTTTCTTTTATTATTTTTGTTGCGACAATATGACAGACCTAAATATTCTTGCGAAAATAAAGCCCCATGACATTGTCGTCTTGCGACGAAATCGCAGGACGTATTTACATTTTCATGTATTGACCCATTGATCTCGCCTTATCTTTCTCTTTTGTATTATTGCCTCTTCAGGATTGTCGCACAAATATGACAAGCCTAAATATTCTTGCGAAAATAAAGCCTCGTGACATTTGCGTCTTAAGATACTTATCAGCTCCTTAATGGAGGGTACCTCCCTTATCTTCCCCCTGGTTGCCCCTTCAAGGAGGCGTACCTCTACCATACAAGGTTGGCTCCTCCCATCCGGTATTAACAACAACCAGTTGTTTTCGCAGCCTCTTATCCCTTTTCCCTATATGTCTTATGGTTACAAGACTGCACCCTAAGTGGGGTTTTCTTCGGGCCGAGTGTAGCATACGTCAAGACTTGCCAAGAATGGCCGAGACGCTTCAAACGCCCCAGGCACTCTTGGCTCAAACGTGTACCTCGGCGCCTTGATCAGATGCCGCACTCCTTAGAAGAGACCCTCGGTCGTCCAACCTGAGTCATAAGCTTAGGTTGAAAATCCAAGGTACCTCTTCTGGATGGGCTTTATTGACCCCAAATCTCCATGAGTCAGGTTACAGGGGCGGTGTAACCTTTTCGCTGAGCCATGCAACAGGTACCCCCTTCTATGACGCACTTTAGGTCTTACATTTGCCTCTTGTGAAATTTTGATTTCACGAACTAGGGTGTACGCCATAGTAGGTTCGCCCCTTTCTGATTGTTTTGTTTCTTTCTGCATATCAGCTCTTTTGTAATTTCGCAATCTCATCTTTGTCATTCATAAAATATATTTTGTTCTTCTGCATATAAGCTCTTTTGTAATTTCGCAATCTCATTTTTGTCATTCATAATTTTTTTTTTTAACAAACCAGTCACACATCTTTCTTTCTTCTCCCAATCTTACTTTTGCAGTCATAAAATCAAAAATACATTCACTCTTTAAGTCTCTTACTTCTGCTACTTTTCTGCCTCTGCATTTTTGAAATTTTCTGTTATTTTCTTATCCTTTGCGAAATCTTTGTCGCTTCTTATCTTCAGCATGCATTGGTTTCGCAACGATTCTTCTTCTCTCTGTTCTATTGCATCTACCATCAATCTTTCACTTTTTTTGTTTTTCTCTGATGTTATGTTTCCAATTCTTCTTCTTCGCAGCTGTTTCTTCGCAAGATTCTACATCAATTTCATAACACTTATTTCCTTCAATCCAATCTCCTTTTACTATGCCAATACCACTGGGATGAGGGAACTTGATACATTAATGGAAAGTCGATGCTACACCTAGAATCCCATGTAACCAAGGTCGTCCAGTAAATGCGTTGTATGGTGATTCCACATCGACTACACAAAATAGAATTTCAGAGGACAATCCTTTCAGTGGAATTCGCATATTGACTTCCCCTTTAGGTTTATTGGCAGTACCATTAAAACCATAAATCTTGTAAGTTGAAGGTATTAGATCTTCATCTTTTCCCCCCATAGTTTTATAAGTATGATAAAAAAGGATATCCACGGAACTTCCAGTATCGATTAAAATTCTGTTGATTGACCATGAATTCTCAGCTTCATCATCTTCATCATCACTAGGTTTTGGGTTAATCTCCAATCTTACCACTAATGGGTTATCGTGCATATCGCCACCCTCAGGTACTTCTTCTGCGATGAAGGAAATAGTCTGCTTTTGTCATTCTTTCAGTGGCGATGCCTTCACAATGTTCATTATTTCTCTATCATCAGCATCTCTTGCGAAGACTCTGCTGAGAGTGTTATCGTGAAAGTCTTCAATCGTTTTGTACGAATGTACAATAGAGTGACAAACAGATTCTTTGCCTTTGCTCCAACTTCTATTACAAATGTTTCTCCTCCTTTTGTTGTATTTACTCTGCGAATTTCTGTCGGTGGTGGTAATGGTTGAGACTGAGGTTGGTATTTTAGAAAATGATTTAGTTTCCCTTGATCTATCATTCTGAGGATGATTCTCTTTATATTTCTGCAGTCATTTGTTGAATGTCCATGGAAATGATGATAAGAACAAAATTCATGACTTTTGTGGCTTGGAGGTGGTTCACTCCCCATGTTCCATGGTGCGGGTATGTTTTCCATCAAGATTATAGCTTCTCATATTTTCTCCACACTAGCATTCAAAGGTGGCATTTTGATTTCTTACCATACTACCTTGTGACTTCCCTGTCCTCTATGATAGTTTTGTCTTTGACCTCCATAAAATTCTTATGGCTGATCAAGTATTTCAATCTTGTTATTTCCACCACGGTTATAGAAGTTCCTTTCTCTCTCGAATTCTTCTTGATCACGACTTCCCATAGATACTAGCTTCTGCTGATTATCACCCATTATCTTCTCTTGTTGTACTTGCAAAGTGCTCGCCACTGTGCTTATCAGTTTGGGTAATAGGCTTGCATTTGCTGCTTTTGAACTTGCGTTCGCAACTGGGTATGATTCCATGTCATTTTGTTTTTCCTCGAGAGCGATATACTCCTCTTGAGGTTCTCGCAACTCAGTCATTGTGATTGTATTCTTGATTCTGAAAACTAGAATGTACAACAGATTGGTTGCAAACATAGCGTTAATGAATGATAGAATGAGATATCTCTCATCCACACGGCCAGCCATATCACTACACATTGTCTTCCACCTCATGGTTAAATGCTTCAAACTTTCGCCAACCGTTTGCTTTAACCCAAATACATCTTCAATGCAGGTCGCGAGAAATCTTTACTTATATACGCCCCTAAAAATGTAGCCTGCAAATGGTTGAAAGATGTTATAGTATTCTTTGGCAAACCTTCAAACCATTTTAAGGCCTCTCCTGTTAAACTTGATGCAAAATATTTGCACAATACAGCATCATTGTTTTCCCATTGTAGCATACATCTCACATAAGCTTTGATGTGTTGTACTTCACAAGTTGTTCCGTCAAAAATGCTGGTTAACGCAGGTAGATTGCACTTTGGGGGTATTCCTCCTAATTGTACTTCTTGTGTGAATGGAGTTTTCGCAGCTTCTTCTATGGCTTCGTCCAGTTGTCTCCTTCCTCCTTCTCTTTTATTATTTAATATTCCTCTCATTTCCGCTAGCTCTCTCAAAATTTGTTCATTTACACCATAATTTGGATCCATTGGTATTTTTAACTCCGCTTCTCTTCTTCTACGTTCATATCTGTTTTGATTTTCTTATTCATCATTTTCTTCTCGTCTTTCTCTGCGATCTTCTCTTTCATTTCTATCATGAATTCACACACCATTATATTTCTCATTTTCTCTTCTTTGCCGCCTTTCAATTCTCCTTTGTACTCTATCATATTCTTCATTGATATTACCATTATTGCGATTTTGTTCACGCCTTCTTTCTCGATTATCATGATTGTTCTGGCGAATTGCCTCTTGGATCTCTTGTTCTTCCACTTCTGCTCTCAGTCTTTCCCTTTCGCAAGCTAGACGTGCTTGTTCAGTGTAATGTATTTCAATTTCATCTTCAATTATTTGTCGATTTCTTTGAACTTCTCTCCCATGTAATATTCTCCTTCCTTCTTCCTGATTTTCTTCGCATCTTGATTATTTCGTTCCTGACGTTGCCTATTTCCCTGATTTCCGTTGTTTTGTCCATTTTGAAGAATTTCACCATGTTGAATATAACGATCTTCTATTATTTCTCTTCTTTCACGACGTTCTTCGTCTGAATTTTGTATTTCCTCTCGAGTATCTTCATTAACATTTTCTATAGGAGAATTTCGTCTTATTTCTTCTCTAACTGATCTTGAACTTGATCTTGTAGTGCTTCTTGACCTTCTACTTTGTAATCTCATGTTTTCCATCCTCAACTCATGATTTTGCCTTGTCAGATTTGCACGTTCTTCTGCTTCTAATCGCCTTTCTTCATGTATTCTTTGCCTTAATGCCTCTAACGCTGCAATCTCTTCATTTCCATGAATTATTCCTCCAATTACTTCTTGGTCTCTCTCCTCTCGTCCATTGCTTCTTAATTGCTGCTCTTCTCTCATTTCATCTACAGAATCTGATCGCCAAGTATGTACACTCACTCTGTCATAATCCACAGTTCTATTTTGTATTGGTGTACGTTGAATTGGCGGTTGAACTTCATTTTCTCCATTGTTTCTTGTGTTCACTCTTGAAGATTCTTCCATTTCATCTCTCCCTTTTCCAGCAAGTCTCCTACTCCTTCTAATAGTTGTTGGTTGTTTTGATGTATTTCTTTTTCTAGCCATTTTTCAACCTTAATGAGTTGTTGAAAATTATATGAAATTCTTTATCTACTACTCCAAATTCTTTCAAATCACAATATCAATCTTCAATCCCTGTTTCTAGCGCCATTATATAGTTGCAGGAAATCCCACAATACATCCCTCACAAGAATTCATAATAATCAACCAATTTTTAAGATCAACAATCACACTTTTTATTAATTGAGTTAAGGAATTTTACAAGGAGGAAATAAAATCAAGAATACAATTACTGTTCTAGACTTTCTCTCTCCTCAAAACTTTCTCTCCACTTTAAAAAGATCTCTCTTCACCTTAAGCCTGTTCGGCTCTTTATATAGGATATTACATAGTGGGGGACAGCTAAGTTGTCCTTTATTTTAGGATCTGACTTGCGATATTCTCGCAAGTGTACAAGTGTTAGATTTCGCAACACTCCTAAATCTCGCTAGGTATCCACATCTTTCTCGTGTTTAGGCTATCGTCATCTGTTGCGTCATTTCTGTAACTAGTCTACGATATCTTCGCAGTATGTTGTATAAAGATTTCGCAAAGGTATTGATGTTGCGATATTCTGATCCCACATCAATCTTTCATGAATTTCAAAAAAAAAAAAAACAAAAAAACAAACCCAAATTCTAATATCTGAGTTCTGAATTACCTTCTTCTTTGTGTTTGGATCGACTACTCACATCCACAACATTATCATCATCCCTTACTTGATCTACTATTCTTCTCTTGATCTCAGCCTTATAATCATTGACACACGGAGAAAACCCTAACCCTGATTTTTCTGATTTATTATCTTCAATCAAGACAAACCCTAACCAAACCTAATCAACGCCATCCTTGATTCAACTGGTTCACTATTTCTTCAAGATTATCTTGCATGAATCTCATCTCAAGGAACAACAAAGAAAGAACTTGTGAACAAAATAAAAAAAAAAGGAGAAAGAAGAAGAGAGAATAAGAATGAATTTTTCTTGATCGATATTTAAGATAAAGCCAAAAAGAATCGATGAGGTATGGATATGGGCAGACAGGTGCAGAGAATTAGGGTCATAAAAATGTGTATACATAATTATATATGTTTTTTTAGACGGATTAACGAGTTGAACCCGCTGGTTTACGGTACGGGACGAGATAACCCGTTTTTCAACAAGCCAACATTTTTTCAACCCTAACCCGGCTTGTTCATTCAACCACCAAGTCGGGCATGGGTTTTTATGGGCCGATTGTTTGCTAGCTCTAATCTCAATCAAGTCCAGCAACCAAATTCAGTGATTGAATCTCTCCTAAACACTTCCAAAAATCGAACCCTAATTCATCCCAAATTTTCCCGCCAATTACTAAATTTAAATTGGAGAAAAAGGTGGTGTCCCCCTATCCTCGACTGAGGTTTCTTTAGCAATGCCCTGGGGGTGCCTTTAATAATTTTTCGGGTACCTTTATCACTTTTTCGAGACAATTTTTCCGGAAAATTTTATCATATATAAATACATAAACACCATAATAAGTACAAAATTGAGCACTAATAATTATAGAGAATTGAGACAAATCAGACACAAAAAATGTCCATCACTAATATCCCCTGCCATTATTTAGAGGATATAGAAAGAAAGAAATTGTCACACTTTCATAACAATCACAATTTAAAGGCTGATTTGTGAAAGCCAAGGCATGCATCTACCACTGCTTGGGATGCTGTTGTTGGGAATCGTGTGCAATTAAACTTCTCTAGTTTCGTGTACAACTAGGAGTTAGTTTGTTTTTTTCTTTTGTAATCTCCTCTTCTTTGTTTTTTTTTTTCTACCTCTCAGTAGGCCTTGCGAATTATTCTACATGTAATATGTTTTCTATTCTAATCAAGAGCTTATTACAGACACATAAGGTAATACATTAAAAACAAGGTGAATAAATACCGTTATCTAGATTTATTTCTTGTCAGCACAATCTTAACATGTAAAATGTTTATTTCAAAAAAGTCTACTCCCTCTGTCCCTATATAAGCGAGTGTTTACTATCAATTCTTAAGGAATCAAGGAACAATGAAGATTTAATAAAAAAAATCCATCTATACCCTTATTTTTTCCCGTCTTGCACAATGGCTATAAAAATACTACTGAAACACAAGATCCATGGAAACGAATCACGGTAGAACCAAACTCAAAAAGTTTATGGCAAGATATTAAATTTCGAACATTTTTTTTCATATATTAGAGATATAAAGGTTTGGAGGCATTAAAAAGGAAAAAAAAAACATCCAAACTTAAGATTCGTATATGTTTTTTTTATCCCCTAAAGATATGTTGTGGTTAATATTTTTACAGTAGCGAATACATTTACAAAAAAATGAGCAAAATGGAAAAACAAAAGAGTTAAATGTGTTAGAAAAATAGAGAATTTAACAAAAATTCCTGATTAGGAAAATTTATTTATAACAAAAGTGAAGAAAAAAAGGTATTATAAACCCACCAACAATATTATTTATGCATAAGCTTAAAAAAACTACCTATATGAGAAACCATTGTTCCAATTGAACCAGAATTATCTTTCCTATTGGGATTTTTTTTTGAACAAGAATAGCATTAAATGGGAATTAGGAGAAAACACAGATTAATTTCCTGATTATTAGCTTATTCACTCATATTCAACATAAATAAAAGATAAAGCTACCGGCGACAAGTTTTAGATGGTTTTCGCCTGATTATTAGCTTATTCACTCTTATTTCAACAAAATTAGCTTCACGGAAATTGAAGATTAATTTTGTTTCTTTTCACTACTTGATCACTTACCGTTGCTTGAGAGCCACACCCATCAGTGTTATCTAGGATCAAAGTTAATGGTAAAATAACCAAATCTATAAGATAAGAAAATTGATGACATAATTATAAAACTAGGTAGATCCATTAATATTGATTGATCAACTGATACATCTGGCTTTCTAAGCCAACAGAAGCTTGATCAGGGAATTATAAATAAAAGGTAAAAACAAACTTCCTTCCATTCAAGTTTCAGTGGTGGTGGTACTTGTAGTATCACTTTCCTTTTTTTTCTCTCTCTCTCTTCTAGAACCCCGCCTTTCTTCTTACCACCGAGGTCTTCTCGATCAGAAGTTCCTGGAGCCACTGAAACTATGGGAACCCGATCCGGGAAATGGTGCTTTGGTTTCTTCATGCTGTCTGCAAAAAGAAAAAGAATTGAAACAGAGAGATTGGAGGAATACAGATAAGTACGATGAAAGAGTTTATCGAAATGAAAAATCGAACGTAAAACTCTTATAATCCGGAGTGTTTTTTATCTAAAGAACTATATATCCAACACCCTTGAGATCTTTGATTTATCGCCGAGTTTCAAGGCTTGGTTTCTAGAAGACATGATTGGATTAGTAAAGATCAGGTCCTACAAAACTACGGTATCCAACGATCGATAGAATACATAAAAAAAGAAAGCACGTTTGTTAGTAAATCTAATTGTTGGTTGGAATCTATCATCACCGACTCAAGGAAAAAAAATACATTATGAAATGATGGCACCTCATTTCTTTTCAATTGTATTTGAAACATTCAGTCTGTATCATTTGTCTATTTCTTTTTTTATCCTGCAATCAATATTAAAACAATTCATGGATTTGTTGAAGATAGAACAAACCAACAAAGACTACAAGGGTTAGGTCTTGTTAAGGGACCAGAATGGATAATTATTTATTCATTGCATATCTCCATTAATGGATTCAATGAGGTTATTTAATCGTACGAATCAAGTTCAAGAGACGAGTTATATGATTTCATCAACTCCATCAAATCTACTGGTAAGATGAGGCAGAATGAGGTTTTTAGAGAGAGAAAACTTTAGAATAAGGAGAAGAAATCAGTTGTTTGGTAAAAATGTTGGTATTGGTATCAGTTTGGTGAAATCAAAGAGGATCTCCACCATATCTCTGATAAATAGAAATGATGTATTCATATAAAGAATGGGAGGCGAATGATTAGGGAGACCAATTGAATTTGCAGGTGAAAGTTCAAAAATAATCTTTTATATAAAAATTCAACTTTGTAACGGTGTGATTTTGTAGAATTACAGTCACACATATGATTCTACTGATTGTAACGGCCTGATATCTACGACTTTGTTTATCAGAGCAAAAAAAAGTTGTTTGGGGTTTCTCTATATTATACTGAATCCTTGTTCAACATCCACTACTCAAAATACTTCTGTACAATGGAACAATAACAAAAAAACAACTAAAGGTGGAAAAAGTTTTGCACGAAAATATTGCTTGGTGTTTTATATTCCCAACAATACAACTGAAGAATTTTAATAGGGAACATGTTTAGGAGTATTGGTATTCATTAACGGTACTAAAGGTCATTGTCATATAATAGAGATCTTCGAGACCGCGTCACTTGGATTAATTGGTGGTGTTTGAAACACAGAGAAATTCTAGTTGCGCGCAATAATAACAAGGAAACAACGATGACTCAATATAAAAGCATGAAAAGAAGATCCGTTTATTCACTTTGAAGAAAACAAGATACACTTGTTACTTGAACTAGAATCAACATAAAAGTTAACATTGGGCTTTCAGTTTCTAATTAATTGAGTAAAATAGTGTAATGCAATTTATTTGTTGATGCACTCAAAAATATGTGCTTTTTAATCTTACATGTGAAAACCAGTTTGATTATATTCCAATAATAACTCGATGGTGAAACCATATCTCCATGAGATATTTTAGTACCCTTATTTTTAGTAACAAACAAAACCTCTTCGGTAAAACTTCTCTTTCCCTCCATAATTTAGCTTCTCCATCTATCTTAGGAAAGTGGAGGTAGTCAAAATAAGAAGACATATTAGAAGACTCGGTAAACAAACTGATGTAATAATTTCTAATTTCATCCTTGTCAATAGAAATTGTCAAAATAAGAAAACAGTCAACCCTATAAACTGGAAACTTAGATATTGTACTTATGTTTCTTTACACTAGTCTGAAAATTCCCAGAATCAAAGTCTCCCCATCTAAGCCCATTTTAGTTCGCCCTAACTACCACTTCCTAGCTTCCATAACTTTAAGTAGAATTTGACTTGAGCTTAAAGCTTGTCCACCTATTGATCTGGTTAAAGAAGATAATTTTCCACCAAAATGTTAAGCTCACTTATCTTTTGAGAAATTATTTTGAACCTTATTTTGTATTAATAATATTATTTTTTGATTTACCGATTATATTTAAATATTTTTTATAAGTTTAATGAGAATGCAAGAAAAATATTTTATCACTCAACACCGGTAATAACATCGTAAGCAATTAAATTATTACAACTGGGTCATTCAGAATAAAAATAATTATATTAATTGTAATCGAATTTAAAATTTCGTTAGATAACGTATCAATTTAGGTTTATTTCTTTTCATGATTTGGGTTTACATTTTATCAATCATAGTAAAACAATAGATGCAAATAAATGGAAGAAAGTATGTTTGTGACTAACTCTAATAAATGGAAGAAAGTACATGCAAATCTATCATACTTTATTTTGATTTTTGTTCGATTAAAAAAACTTGTTTTTTCCCCCTGTTTATAGGAAGTATTATGATGGTGTTTTACTTTGTTATGTCTCTACAATGTACCTAAAATCGATCTATAGTAGCCAAATCGGCCAAATTTTTACTAGTTAACTAAGCCTGGTACTTGATGTTAGAGATGTGCAGCTGCAGCATGCATTAGTCAAGCCTTAGCTCGTGGAAACTGATTATACCACCAATTGAAATTGGACAAATATTCAACATACGATCAATTAAAATTTCTTTATAATTTTTTTTTAGGAAATTTGATACTATTACCTAGGAAATATTTTCCTTGGCATGTACCAACTTTACCAACAAAGTACACAAATTGCAAGACTGTTTCATTGAATTGCATAGTCGCATGGGAGGAAAGTCATTTGCGTCGTAATCAACGAAGCATTCATCGAATATAAAAGGAGCTTAAGTTCTTTTAATTTTCACATACAAGTGCATAAAATAAAATCTATTGGAATTTGAATTTAAAACTTTCATCATTCTAATGCAAACAAGAAAACAAAACAAAAACAACATAATTTAATCTAAATAAGAAAACTCTTTATGATTCATCTTCTTCTTCCGTAACTCCCAATAATCAATAATACGATCAAGTAGAAACTTCTATATCTTTTGAATCATATAAGAAGAAAGCAGTCTATACTTATTCGACACAAACTTAGAGTACATCATGCGAATAAACTCCGACCAACTAGTCATTTCTTGCAATCCTTGTTGTACTTGCAAAATTTGAAGATTGTTACACCATACTAATGCAAAAGACATGAGCAAGAAACTGTTATTTTAACTCGTAGTTGTTCGTCTACGACATTCTTTTCATCGAATATGCTATCTACTATATTCTTTTAACGACAGAATGTTACTTTTCAGTTTTCTTAGCTCATTTTATTTCTCCAGTCAGGAGAGTTTGGTTATCGTTGTTACCGCCATGTTGTATACAAAGTATTCTGTGGTTAACCATATTCACGGGTTTTACTCATTAATATTACAAATAGAAAGTATTCCAAATTAAAAAATAAATAAATTAAGTTTATCTTATTGCATTAAGTTTTACTACTTTTAATTATAAAACTTCAATGCTGAAGACTTGAAGTGGTTTTTTAATTATTTTTTTGCCGAAGAAAAAACCAACTACTTCGAAATTGCAATGTTGTGTTTTCACGAGTTAAATCGTCGATTCAACTCGATGACAATTTCAATGAGCAATTTTTGTTAAGCCCATTTCTATGGGATGCTGGAGAAGAATAAAAAGCCCTATCCTTATTTAGCCCACATGATTTAGGATGTAAGTTGGTTTTACAGAGAAAGAAATCCGACGACTGCGATTGGTTCATCAATTCAGTATAAAAAGAAGCTTTCTCCTATAGGTTACCGAAATATTCTATTGTTTTTGAAGCTGTCTTTCAAGGTAAGCTAGTGTTTATTTCTTATCTATCTCAGTTATTTTTTCCTTGATCTTTGTTGTATGAAGCTTATCTGTTATTTTCTCCTTTATCTTTGTTGTATGAAGCAGATCTAAGTCCTTGAACTTGCAGTGTACGTAAACTTTGAGGAGTTGTCGGTTGCATTGAAACAAATCATAAAAAGTTAAAAAAAAAAAAAAAAAACTTTTTCACCTGAAGAAAGAAATGACGTAACATTTTAATTTTTTTAAATGTATGTACGAAAGTTTATCTACGTAATCATGTATTTTTTTTATTATTTAAAGTATATAAATAGTCTTGTTGGTGGGTTTGTAATACATTTTATTTTTATTTTACGAAAGGAGCCATCAGGGGCATATTATTAAGAATCAAAAGGGAGAAAAAAAATTTATTTTTATTTTCTTTTTTTGCTAAAATAAATTTCCCTTTTTATGAATTTCATACCATTTTCTTATAAATGTATTTGTTGTTATAAAAATAACCAACCAACTTAACATACCTCTGGGGAATAAAACAATTTGATACTCAAGTTGTTGGTGTTATTCAGTTTTTTCTAATCTCTCCCAACCTTTATATGGTTCTAATAGGCTTTTATTTGCTTTTTCTTCTTTTGTTACGGAGGTGTTCTTTTATGTTATAGGTAGAAAAAATGCAAAAAACAAATAAATTCAACCCAATTTTTGACAATTCGAACAACAAAACGAGTACGAAAATATAAACTAATCAATGTCAAAATACAAGAAAGATATTACGGGCATATCAAATTATGTTATATATAAGGGTCTCAATTGTTAGCTTTTTTGTGTCTCTATTTATGGGGCTATTAAGTTAATCCAGAAAGGGTACCATTAATTAGAAAAAAATTGTGATCTTTTGCCTTTTGCAACTTGATAAAAAAACTTGGATCAACTTATCATATCTGTTAAATGTAATGTTTTCAATTGGTATTTTCACACCAAACTTTTTGGGGGTATTCTTTCTTTGAGTAAATGATATGTAATTGGAATGCTTGATTGATAGCAAGTAATTTTTCTATTTTTCATGAATTTTATTCTTTTTGTTGGTTGTCAGTTTTTAATAATTTTTCCTTTTTGTTGTTTCAAAAAAAAGTAATCTCTCTGACCGACCAAAAGAAGGTAAACAAGATCACGCAGATATAGGAACTCGCTAAAGAAGGGGAACACATGCTCTTCTTTGGTTCTCATGCCTTCGTTATTATTGAGTACCGGTATCAAGGCATGTAAGGTTCTTCCAAAGATCTCTCATTCACCCCGACATGCTTATCTCGCCATCTTAGTTCGGATGTTCCTCTTCCCCATCTCCCTTAATATCACCACCGGGATCTCCAAACCCATCAGATGAATTTCCCCTTTCTCTATTAGGTTGAGGACACTGGTGCTGGAATTCCCCAAGGACAAGAAAGTGAGTTCCTCCCTTACTTTAAAAAGTAAGTGGGAGTTTACAAAGTATAACATCTTACAATTCCGTACCATCACTTCGTAGTCACAAGTGAGTCCTCAAACCCACCCTTGAAGTCGACTAACCCTTTATTATGTTGCTATTATGTAACCTGCACATCTGCTTCCCACTTTGAAGTTGATTCTTCGTAGTATTCCTGATTACCCATATGTCCATTCTCTTTGAAGAGGTTAGCGGTTAGCAGGTTTTAGAGCATTGCTCGGTCGAACTCGCAAGTGTTGCTATCTCAAGCTTGTTTGTCAAGTTTAGGTGATCAAAATTATAAGTCTTGATTTCTAGTCTACTTATAGCTATGTCTCGGATTATGATAAAATGTGTAATTGAGCTTAGACTTCACGACGTTCATCGATTGAAGACGAAGATCTACTGAGGGGAGCTTGAAGGAACTTCATCAACAAAAGGTATGTGGAGACTTAAACTTATCTATCACTCATAAGTCTATTCTATTCTATCTCCCATTGAGACTAAGTCGTATAGCTATATAGACTTTTACATTATACACATTTGATGTTTCAAGCTGAATATAACTCGCTTATATATTTCTCGAAATATATGTTGGAAAGATTTTTGCTTTAGCTATGTTCATTATTATTCTTGACGAGTTTAATTGGAAACAATTTATTTGTTGGAAACTAAATAATGAGTCAAAAGATGATCATGTGAAAATTGCCTTGAAACATCTTACATGATTTGTGTGAGACAGTCATTTGAGGTCGACTCGGAAAGTTTTGTATTGATCATTCAATCACTTGAAAATTACTTATAAGCTAATAGTTTGTGTGAGACATCTATTGTCGTCTTTTAAGGATGTTTCAATGATTGAAATGGGAGTTGAGAATGATTAACCTTTGTCTGGATGCAATACAGTATGCATACCAGTATGCAAACTGTTTGGTATGATTCAGGTCTGGAAACCTTGTTTGCATACCATTATGCGAACGGTTTTAACTGTTAAAGTCTGGGAAACAAGTTTGCATACCAGTATACGAACGGTTCTACCTGAGTTAGGTCCAGGACGGCAGTATGCATACCCGTTTGCGTACTTCTTGACGTGACCAAAGTACGGAACTAAAGTTTGCGTACCCGTTTGCAAACTTAGTGGTTAATGTTCTAAAATCGGTTAAGTATGTTTTCATACTCATGAACAAAATACATTAATAAATTAAGGATGCAATCTTTGCAAACCGTGGCTTAATGTTCATGAATTGATTTCGGTATAAGTAATTTGTACGATTACGAATCAATCCTATTTTGTTTCAATTTGTTCTTATATACTTCTATGAGATATATACAATTGAACAACTGTATGAGTAACACAATTAGATTCATTTGATTATCATTCTTGATCATCATATGTGATCTAGAAGTGTTAGATGAATGTGGTAAATACAAAAGTGTTCATATGGCTAACTTCGGTTAACTATTGTTGAGCTAACTCAATATACACATTTCAGTGTGGTTACTCATACCTAAATGAAAGCATATTTCATTTGTGTGTAACAAGCTAAGACCATCTAACGGTAAAGATATATTGCTTTGGTTTTAAGCAAACTTACCTTGAATCTTAAATCAGGTTTTCATCTAACGGTGATTATTGATTGCTTTGTTACTAAGCTATCAAACCCTGATTTGAACAATATATAAGGAAAAACTCTAGAAACTGGAAAACCTAATCCCCACACTTTCCTGTGTGATACTAATTGCATACTAGAGTCGATTCTCCTTTAACATAGGTTTTTCTAAAACCATTATAGGTTAACGACTTTAAGACTTCATTGGGATTCTGAAGCCAGATATAACTATTTTCTTTGTAGTTGCGTATTCTGATCTTACATGTTCTATCGTGTTGAGTACTATCTTCTTTAAGATTTTCTCGAGATTTATCTCCGATAGGTACGATATAAAAAGTAAACACAAAGCTCTCCGTCCCATTCTTTGTGAATCCACAATAACTTCTTCTACTACCATATAGTTAAATTATTATGAGGTGATTGATATTTTTAGGCTGTACTTCGGGAATATAAGTCCAGATTATCAATTGGTTCTTGTGCACCTTGATTTATTATAAGACGGAACGAAATTCATAGGTACTTCTGTGGGAGACAGATTTATCTATCAGAATAGGCTTTTCTGTGTGAGATAGATTTGTCTATAAGTCTTCGACTTTGTGTCGTAGCAACTCTTAGTTGTGGGTGATATCAGCTAAGGGAATCAAGTGCGTAGAGTCCTGTCGGGATTCAGAGGCATAAGGAACGCAATTGTACCTTAATCGGTGTGAGACTTGGTTACGGCTCAACTACATTCCAGTCCGAAGTTAACTTGTAGTAGGCTAGTGTCTGTATCGGCTTAATACATTGTGGTGTTCAAATCTGGACTAGGTCCCGGGGTTTTTCTGCATTTGAGGTTTCCTCGTTAACAAAATTTCTGGTGTATGTTTTATTTCTTTTCCGCATTATATTTGTTTATATAATTGAAATATCACAGGTTGTGCGTAGATCAATCAATTGGAAAATCCAACCTTTGGTTGTTGATATAAATTGATTGACACTTGGATATTGGTTTTTGATACCGTCCAAGTTGTTTCTCATAATAATCACGGATTTCGATTATATTGAGAAACAGAGATATAACTCTTGGATATCTTTACTTGATTGAGTCTGACTGTCTAGTTGATTCTCTTGGAATTATATTGGAGTTAGTTCATACAGATTGCCGAACGAAATTGTAGCGCCCCCAAAGCTAGCAGCTGACTAATCCAAGAGATTAACTAAATAAAGAGGCACTAAGAGATCTAAATCATAAACTTAAGCATTCAATTAAGAAATCTTCTACAAAACTTAACCCAAAAACTAGCCCCGCTCTGAAATATGCACATACAAGAACTCCTCTCAAATGATACATATATAATAGTCATTTGGTTTACAAATGGAATATACAACTTTTTATGGGTGAAAACCGTTTCTACTGATTTTGGTAATTTCATGTGTATGGATGAGAAACGAATCTAAACCCTAAACAATGCACTGCACGGGAGTACTTTTGATTCGAGAGATCAATTTGTACAATTGGTAGGCTTGGGAAGGGGTTTCTTTTTATGCCTACTTGTGATACTGCAAGTGCACAGCGCCTGTTGGAGGCGTGGCAAGTACAGGTCGATCCCACAGAGACTTGTGGTCTTTGTAAAGTTGATCTAAGCTTTGCTCCTACTGCGATTTCTAAGAAGTGGTAACACAATTGTTGTTTTGGTTATTTGTCGATACGACTGATTTTGCAGTAATGACTTGAAATAGTAAAACAAGATGTGAGATAATGATAATGAGGGTACTAGGGTCTTCAACTCCACCGCTAATCTACACTATATCTTCAATAATGATATTATTCTTGTCCTTATGACATATAAGGGAGAGGTGTCAAATCTGCCCTATATCTAAGGTGTTTCTCCGATTGATAGTTTTGATCACAACTAGGATATATTTCCAAAGCATTAACTGTCTAGCTAAAGCACAACTAATCTAAGGATCAATAATAGTCTAATTAAGCTTGAGTTGCAGCATAATCAACACAGTGGTATTCAAACTACAATGCATACATGGCATACATTTGTGAGAGCAAGGTGTTGACATACTAAGATTCAATTCTATCTTAAGAAATATTTAAGCATTCAAGAACAACACATGAAGTATGAAGAACACAGTGACAAGTTAGGGTTTCATCTAAACCCTAGTTATGGAATTAGAACATGATTAAACACACAAATTACACTAAGTTGGTGCTCTGGCTAGCCCAGGAATGAGGTTTTTCACACACACATCAAACCTATTTATACATGCAAAGAACTCAAAACCCTAATTTACTTCAAAAACAGAAATTAAGAAATACCCTCTCACCCATACTCTTTGAATCAGTGGTCTCTTCTGTGAATTCGGCTCTGGCTTCATTACTCTGATTTTCCCCTCACTGTGAAACCCTAACCCTAACCTAATTCTTTCTATCTCTCTCTTAGCTCCTAGGGAAGAAGCTAAGAAAGGGCTAGAGAGTAATTAGGAGGGGATGGCGGAGGCGGCTGTTGTGCTGGTGCGGCTGGTGTCAGGGGAAGGAGATGGTGGTGGTTGCTGCTCTGCCATGGTATGGTCGGGGAAAGAAGGTGGAAGTAAGGGGTTCTCTGAAATGGTCGGGTGAAGAAGAAAGAGAAGGGAAGAAGAGAAATGGTTAGGTCGATGGGGTAATATATAGGTGGTGTGGTGTTGAACGGGTGCAGAGAAGTTTGATGCGATGGTTGGAGCGAGCGTTGGATCTTGGTGAATCCGATGCGTGGCCCGATGCGAGATCTGAACGGCTCACGGGGAATCAGGCTGCTTTGGTGTTGAGCGGGAGCATCGAGTGTTGATGGGAAGGACAGAGCGACCGTTGGATGCATAAGATGGAGATCTCAACGGCTCAGGGTGATGTGAGCCGATGCGTGCGCGGGCTTTGGCTTTCTGCTCCATAGACGCTCGTCTCCAATTTTCTGCTCTTTTGGTTTCTCAATTTCTCCGAGCTTTATTTACTACCTAAAAACACAAAATTAATTAGTACAAATATTTATTCTTGAAAACAAAGAAAACACAGAATCTGGGATAATATCTGATTTCTGAGCACAAAAGATGAGTTAAATGCCAATAAATAGATGTAGAAATATGCAATATTTGGCACTCATCAAATACCCCCAAACCTGAATTTTACTTGTCCTCAAGTGAAACAGAAATTAAGAAATCTTAACTATACCAATGTCGCTGGTCTCTCGAATGCATTTAGCGTATGCACTAAGCCTTTAAACCCCTAGGTGTCCCTAGTGGACGAGTTGTAGTCTCGTGAGGGTTTGCAGGTGTACCCACAAAACCTTCTCCAACTTCGAGTGTAAAAGAGTCTCAAGCATCCAAGGAGCTATGAGGACATAGAGTTTCTGCATGCTAGTAACACGAAGTTAGAACTACCAAAGAACGCATTCTCATCCTTAAGTCTTTGAGCGAGAAGTAACCATACCATATGAAAGAATTCGGATTCGATTGTGATCATAAGCCTCGACTTCGCCTCACCATTAGGGTTTTATGATAATTGCACTCAAAAAGATCGCTTTTTAGTCTCTCATGTGTGCGACGGGAATAAAGAGAGAAATCACGCACACGTTGAAGGTAAGAAGGATAACCTTAGAAATAATTTCGGAGACTCCACGAAGTGTGGACAAAAAGAATCTTTTACGATGATCTCTAAGAAAGGAAATCAACCATTAGCAAGGATGGGAGTACTCACTTACCTTCTCACCCGATCGGCAATTAATATCACTCTCTCAGCATTCATAGAAACGTCTTCAATCTTCGGTCTCCGGTCTTCAAATGTTGATGACGAACTTCCGAACTTCACAAAAACTTGACAACCATTTTTTTTTTTCAAATATTAATTACATGAAAATAACAACAATGAAACTACTAACTCAATTTTTTTTTTTGAACAACGTGACATAACAATAAAATATGTCTTGTCTTGATTTCATAAACTTCACTAATTCTCACCCTATTTTTCTTTTCTTTGTTGCACATAAACCTTGGACTATTTCAACTTTTCTTCAAATATTCTGATGATGCTCTGCTTGATGATGATGATGTGTTTCTATGAATCTGTTGATGTTGTTGAGAGGGAGAGAGTGATGCTAACTGCAAATCGGTATTCAGAAGAAGTTTTCATCTTTAAACGTCACCCTCATGATTGACGGAATTAGCACTCAAGAGATCAAAAATAGTCTTTGAAAGTGGTGCGAAGTTGGGTAGCTCACCATTCCTACCCGGAATTGACGTACGGTGACACACACTCTAACAGCTTTTCTAGAAAGTCACAAAGAGTGAAGGTCGGTACCTCGTTTGATGTAAAATGGGTAGTCTCCACTATGGGTGATCACAATTCTACTACCGAATATCTAAACATCACCTAATTCGCCCTCCGGTATGGTTAAATCCAACTTTAACGCTCTAATCAACTAAGAAACCCGATTGTGTTCTCCAGTACTTCCAAGTTCTGTTATTTCGTTCAGACTCTCTATGTAAACATAGCTAGAAGCATGCTAGTGACTCTAAAATCTCTAAAAGTTGGAGGTTTTTATGTACATATTTACAAAGAGTTTTTTTTTTTTTTTTTTTTTTTTTTTTTTTTTTTTTTTTTTTTTTTTTTAACAATGACTAAAAACTCTACATACAAATGCACCCCCAAACCTAAATCAAACATTTTCCTCAATGTTTCAACAGATAATAAACAATCACATACCATGAGAACTATGCTGATAAGAGAAAAGGGAAGAGATTACCGGATGTCGGTGGGAGCAAGGTTAGAGCTTCATTTGTCAAGGCTAGAATCCAACATTCTCAGTGGAGATCATATCGGATTAGCATAATATATGCGCAAGAAGACTCAACCGATTCAAGAAAGAAAATTTTAACAAGTCTTACTGGATTATATACAATGAAAATTCACCATATACCAACAATCTAAAGAGTTGAGGATCAACCCAAAAGACGATATGTACAAACATCAACAGCCTTACACAGATATAACATGAGAGTGCAGGTAAGATTGCATATGTGAACAAGTTACCCCCAAACCTAAACTTGTCAACAGATGTGTTTTTGAGCACAAAATCTTGCAAAATTAGAGGTACATCATGCGCTAAGTCTAACTCAAAATGAGTTTTGCTAAGAACAGGCAGACATACACATTCCAACTATGGCTCCTTAAAAGTGTTATACTTTGATGCAAAATAGTCCAAGAGGACTTGGGAAGCACAAAGCTCTAGGCCTAAATTAGGCATTTTCATAAAAGTTGGTTTTGCAATTTTGTTACAAAGTACACCTAGGTTTGGTGTAGGAGTTTCAATCTGTGCCTTAGGAGAGATATTAGGTACATCTAAGTTGTTTTCATGTATAAGATCATTTGCACCATCGCATACTTTCCTAAGGTCAGAAAAAGAAGGTAAATCATGTTCACCTGCATAGAACAATTCGTCAATCTCCATGTCATAATCATCAGAGGAGGTAACATATTGTGACATAGGCAGGGAATCAGACACAAAAATAATATCATGATCCAAAAGAACATTAGTGTCAACAGAAGATTCATCCTTTCTTAAGTCACAAACAAGTTGTGTAGGATGCTCACTTTCACTGAAGAATTTCACAAACCCAAACTCAGAGTTAACATCACATGTATGAATGTTAGACGAAGTATCATTCATAGGGTTCACAGAAGAGACGCCTAACGTCTCTGAACCCAAAGATTCCACCATATTTTCAGCATGCACATGCTCTTCTAACATATCATATTCCTCATCATCATCATCATAACAAAAATGTATTTCCCTATTAAAAATTATAGCATTTCTAGTGTACGCATTTTCCTCTAGATTAGGTACATATTCAGTGTTAGTTGCATGAGTAGGAAGAGAAACACTATTTTCAAGATTTTCTTTATTAGGGACAACAATCATCCTATCATAAACTTCCCTCCATTCTTCTTTTTCTAAATGAATCAGGTTCATCTTTAAGAACAAGTAACATTGTTCAAGGGAAGGAGAGTCTTCAATAGTGGGTATCCTTGTTTCATATGAATGATCATTATATGGTTGTGCACATGGTTCACTAACAAGGAAAACTCATACATGTTGCTATATGGATGATCATGCATTGCATTCAATTCAAACCTAGCATTGTTTTGCTCTATGAGGTTTTCTTCCACTGAGTGCATATACGAGGTCGGGTGAGTATAAAATTGTTCAACTCCCCACTGTGGTGATTGATACATGTGTGCATGATGATTAGGGTTTGCATATTGAGGCTCATGACCTAGAAAAGGTTCATAATAATCACTAAAACTAGTGACATCATGGTCTGTGGGGGGTTCGTAACATGATTCATGCCCGTAAGCAAGTTCTCTGATGGATTTTTTTCCATCCCCAGTTGCAGCCCAAAATCCTGACATGGTCTAGCAACTCAATTTGAACTCAAAAAGAATCTTAGCACACATCAAGCATGTATAACCAATGATGTTTCAAAACAGGGAAGCTAAGCCCAAGGAGTGCAAAGCCCAGTTGTTGTACGGCCCAGTTATGTGGGTTTTAATTTGTGTGCAGCCCAGTTCATGCAAAACCCAGTTGCTGTGGGTTTATTTTGGTTTAAGTGGGCTTTTGTTTGGTTTGTGTGGGTTTTGGTTTGTTGCACAGTGGGCTTTGGTTGTTATGGGTTCCATTGACTTAGCGGGTTCTATTGACAGGTTTAGTTTATGCGGCCCAATGATTGCTCGGCTGGTTATGTGGACTTCAGCTGGGTTTATGTTTGGTTTTGTATGGGCTTCAGTTTGGTTTTGTGCAGCCCAGCAGTTTGGTTTTGTGCAGCCCAGCAGTTTGGTAAAGGTGCACAGGCTAGATTATGCAAAACCCAGTGGTTGCTTGGGTTGTCTTAAATTGCAGAGCCTATGCACAGGGTAACAAAGGCAATACTTATGTGATCAGCACAGCACAGGAAAAGCTTATAAGTGGGTAAAATGCACAAGGTAGCTCATGCAACAGGCCTGACTCATGCAAGTCACAAACACATCACGGGTTATGTGCTGGTTGTGTGCACACTCAAATGCCACCGAGATCACAAACAACATACGAATCTTTGGTTCAAAGATGCATATATGGCAATGGATGCAACAACACGAGTTAGGGCTAGCATACTACCACAGGGCAATTGTTATGAGGCAGAGTATCAACACTAGTGCATTATGCAGGCATGGTTCACAGATTCAAGATTCAGCACAAGGTCAAGGTTGAGCACCACTGGCAATCAGCCAAGGCAAGCAGCCACAGGGTCAGGGTTTGCTCAGGGTTATGTTTAGAGTATGCAAGGTTCTTGGGTCGCAGATGCAGTTGAGCAGTACAACACGGTTGGAAAACACACGAGTTTTCACAGATGCACAGTTTGAGGCTTGCAGGCCAGTTGACAGGGTTTCAATAGGCTTGCAGGCTTAACAGTTTGATGTCACTTGGTCTTTGTTAATACAAACTTGTTTGACAGGTGACAGGTGAATGCTAATAGAAACTTTGTCACAGTTGACTTCACTTGAGCTTTCAGCCCACTTGGCTATCCAAGTGGTAGCTCAAACTTGCAGCTTCAGGGGGCTAGCAAGTTAGCAGGTGGCTCACAAGGTCTGTGAGGTCAAGTCACTCAGCTGACTTCCACTTGGTATTCACAGGCTATGCTCAGTGTATACAACACAAATGGTTATATAATCATAGCAGTATGTTCAACAGGCTTGACAACAGGACAAAGAGCTTGCAAGATGCAGGGCTGATGTTAACTTGGCTTGCAGCGAATGTGGTTAACCAAATTGTAGCTCAAACTCACAGCTACAGGGGCTGGAGCTAAGCGCAGGTCTAGTCGAGGCCAAGGAGTTACAGCACAGGCCTTGTAGAGTTTGAGAGATTCAAGGGTTCAGCAGGTCAACATGCTATTCAAGGTTTCACTAATCAAAAATGTGCAAAGATGCAGGGCATGTGCAACAAATGAGTATATGATCAATTTAAGCACTCTATAACAGTTTTTACATGCCACCAAGTGTCAACTGGCACAGTTGACCTCAACTTTTCAGGGATCATGCACAGGTATGTAGATATGCAAGGGCTTTGGTGGTCACAGGTGAGCTTCAAAGGTTATCATAGATTAAGCACAAAGGAGTCAGGGTAGATGGTTCAACAGGTTGTCAACAGACTAGAGCATGCACAACTTGGCTCAACAACCTCAACAAGCTCAGTTGACAGCAGGTCTGTCAACAGGGTTTGTAGCAAAGTTGGTTGTGCTTGTTGTAGCTCAAACTCACAGCAGCAGGGGCTGGAGTTGAACACAAGCCTTGTCGAGGCCAAGGGTTCACAGGACAGAACACTTAAGACCCATGTTAAAGCACATGCCTTGGTTTTGCGGCTACAGCTAACCTAGGCTAACCAGGTTGCACTCAAGCTCAACAGCTACAGGGGCTGGAGCTGAGCCTAGGGCTGAATGAAGCTAAGGGATTATAGCACAAGACACAGTGATGATTGCTTAGTAAGTTAGCTAATGCATCATGCAAGCATGGATTTCAGGTATGGAGCAGCACTTGGGATGGCAGCTGGTTTATCATGTGAACAAGGCTCAGAATTGGCCACATACAAGTTAGGCATACATTCATGGAGTAATGGCTCATAAACCAAGATGCTCAGCACAATTTTCAGTCATGCACAATTTAACTCAATTTTAGTGTGCAAAGTAATGAGGCAATGCTCAAAGAACAGGTGATAAATTCCTACACATGCTTATCATGACATGGCTCAGCTCAAAGACATGGCACTAGTTCAGCAGGCATCTTGGTTATCAGGGAACATGGTTTATCATTTATGCACATATGAAGTACAATGAAGTTCTAGAGTGACCAACCATTTTTAGCTCCACTAACAACTGTGTTCTGTTCCTCCACTTTCCTTGTTTCACTGAGATATGTTGCAGTGCTGCCGGTGCAGCTCCTCGATGCCTCTCCTTGGGGTTGTATCGCAGGTACCTGTTTACTCAAGAGAGATTTTTAGCTACCAGAAATGTGCAATTACATTAACAGAACCACTACACAGAGTCAGCTAGCAAAGATGATGGTTTAGCAATTAATGTCATACTGCAGCTGAAAGGGGATAGCTCAAGTTATGAGTTGCAGGCTGATAATATGAGAATGCAGGTGGAGTTAAGGTAAACTAACTAAGATGCAATGAACAGGATGCCATTCAGATGAGCTAACTAAAAATGCAATGAGAAAACAGATGAGAATGCAGATGAGCAAATATGCAGTTGAGATTAACTAAAATGCACTGATGTAGTTAACAATATGCAATGGATGATGCAGAGAAAGAAAACTACAGCTAAACAAGAACAAACGGGAAGATTAACAGATTTACCAATGCAACTATGCAATAACAGAATGCACTAAAGGATGCAATACAAGATGCAAGAATGTAAAGGATGCAAGAAAATGAAAAACTCAGCTAAGTTATACTAATACAGGGCAATGTAAATTGTGAAAGCTACAAAATGCAAAAAAAAAAAAACATGGACTAACTAAGCTACCAAGCTACAGGTTGTAAAGCAAAACTAAAATGCAGGTGTTGATGGTGGTTTTTTAAACAAGGGGTAAAATCGTAAAACCCCATGACCTAGTGTTACCCGCAACACATTAACTAAGAGCATTTAACTCAGGTGTAAATAATTAATAGGGGTATTTTTTCAAAATACCAGATTAGGGTTTTCGACACAGAACCCTAATTCCAAAACTAAGCCGCACACTGCGCACCATGGCAACAATGCCAAACTAAGTCGCACACTGCGCACCACGGCAACCATGCCAAACCAAGCCGCACACTGCGCACCATGGAAACAATGCCAAACCAAGCCGCACACACGCCCACCCGGCAACCATGCCAAACCAAGCCGCACACTGCGCACCATGGCAACAATGCCAAACCAAGCCGCACACTGCGCACCACGGCAACCATGCCAAACCAAGCCGCACACTGCGCACCACGGCAACCATGCCAAACCAAGCCGCACACTGCGCACCATGGCAACAATGCCAAACCAAGCCGCACATTGCGCGCCATGCCAACAATGCCAAACCAAGCCGCACCCTGCGCGCCACTGCAACAACGCCAAAACCAAGCCGCACACTGCGCACCATGGCAGCAACGCCAAAACAAAACTACATATCACACTCATTGGCAACCATGCCAAACTAAGCCGCTATGCCATTGGCACATGCCAAAGATAGATCCATAGGCTTGCAAAACGTGCAACTAGGTCAACATGGCCGTACGTGCCATTGGCACATGCCAACGCATACCACAAGCCATATTTCCAAGCCGCTATGCCATTGGCGCATGCCAAATATCGCGCCCTAGGCTTGCAAAACGTGCAACTAGGTCAACATGGCCGTACATGCCATTGGCACATGCCAACGCGTACCACAAGCCATATTTCCAAGCCGCTATGCCATTGGCACATGCCAAATATAGCGCCTTAGGCTTGCAAAACGTGCAACTAGGTCAACATGGCCGTACGTGCCATTGGCACATGCCAACGCGTACCACAAGCCATATTTCCAAGCCGCTATGCCATTGGCACATGCAAAATATAGAGCCCTAGGCTTGCAAAACGTGCAACTAGGTCAACATGGCCGTACGTGCCATTGGCACATGCCAACGCGTACCACAAGCCATATTTCCAAGCCGCTATGCCATTGGCATATGCCAAATATAGCGCCCTAGGCTTGCAAAACGTGCAACTAGGTCAACATGGCCGTACATGCCATTGGCACATGCCAACGCGTACCACAAGCCATATTTCCAAGCCGATATGCCATTGGCACATGCCAAATATAGCGCCCTAGGCTTGCAAAACGTGCAACTAGGTCAACATGGCCGTACGTGCCATTGGCACATGCCAACGCGTACCACAAGCCATATTTCCAAGCCGCTATGCCATTGGCACATGCCAAATATAGCGCCCTAGGCTTGCAAAACGTGCAACTAGGTCAACATGGCCGTACGTGCCATTGGCACATGCCAACGCGTACCACAAGCCATATTTCCAAGACGCTATGCCATTGGCGCATGCCAAATATAGCGCCCTAGGCTTGCAAAACGTGCAACTAGGTCAACATGGACGTACGTGCCATTGGCACATGCCAACGCGTGCCACAAGCCATATTTCCAAGCCGCTATGCCATTGGCGCATGCCAAATATAGCGCCCTAGGCTTGCAAAACGTGCAACTAGGTCAACATGGCCGTACGTGCCATTGGCACATGCCAACACGTACCACAAGCCATATTTCCAAGCCGCTACGCCATTGGCACATGCCAAATATAGCGCCCTAGGCTTGCAAAACGTGCAACTAGGTCAACATGGCCGTACGTGCCATTGGCACATGCCAACACGCACCACAAGCCATATTTCCAAGCCGTTATGCCATTGGCACATGCCAAATATAGCGCCCTAGGCTTGCAAACCATGCAACCTAAGCCAAGTTGGCCACGCATGCCATTGGCACATGCCAAACACACACGCTGGTAGCCTAACTTGCAAACCGTGCAACCTACCACCAAGGCATTCCGCACATGCCATTGGCACATGCCAAACACACACGCTGGTAGCCTAACTTGCAAACCGTGCAACCTACCACCAAGGCATTCCGCACATGCCATTGGCACATGCCAAACACACACGCTGGTAGCCTAACTTACACTCAACATACAACCTACCACCAAGGCATTCCACACATGCCATTGGCACATGCCACGCACGCCACTAGCGCCTCGGCATTGCCACTTGCGCTCAAGTACAACCCACAACAAGGGCATTCCGCACATGCCAATGGCACATGCCACACGCGCCACTAGCGGCGCCACTTGCACTTAAGGTGCAACCAACGAGATATCAACACAAAGCGGGGGATGCTTTCCGGGGTTTTGGTTTGGTGGTCACGGCTTGCGGCGTACACTACGCTCACATTAAGAAAGCATGAAAAGGAATAAAGCGGTCAAATAAATGAGGAAATAATGGTGAAAACGTTTTCACCCATTAACACCATGCGGTTACCACCTCCTCCCATTATTTCACCCTTTACTCTCTTCCTTCATGATACCAGGTACGTTTCAATCTCGACTTGTATAAATAGGTCTTACCTATTTCCACCAGGACGACAAGTCTCGGTCGGGAGAAAATACTACACTCTCAGAAAAGGCAACTTTGCAAGCTCTCCAAAAAGCTTTCATCTCTTGCAAGCTTCCTAAGCTTTCACTTTCTGATACAAGTCGAGACACTACTCTCCCAAAACTATTCTGGTCTCAACACCTTTCTTTGCTTTCCTCCCCAAATCAACCCTTCTCCTTCACTTTGTGACCGAAGCAAGTCTGGAACGGCCATTTCTTGGTTTAGGATGGACTTGTACAGATTGATCTCTCGAATCTATAAAGTGCTCACGTGCAGCACATTTGTTTAGGGTTTAAACCAGTTTCTCACTCACCCACCGAATTTACTGAAATCGGCAGAAACGATTTTCACCCATAAACAGCAGGTTACACAGATGGATGGTTAACAACAAAGTTACACTAAGAAAGACTAAAAACAAAAAATTCAAGGCAAATATATACAGAAGAGACTGAAATTTAGTGAAGCAAGACAAAAATCGACACAGCACACGCCAAGTCCCCGGCAGCGGCACCAAAAACTTGGTAGGCTTGGGAAGGGGTTTCTTTTTATGCCTACTTGTGATACTGCAAGTGCACAGCGCCTGTTGGAGGCGTTGAAAGTACAGGTCGATCCCACAGAGACTTGTGGTGCTGTAAAGTTGATCTAAGCTTTGCTCTACTGATTTCTAAGAAGTGGTAACACAATTGTTGTTTTGGTTATTTGTCGATACGACTGATTTTGCAGTAATGACTTGAAATAGTAAAACAAGATGTGAGATAATGATAATGAGGGTACTAGGGTCTTCAACTCCACCACTAATCTACACTATATCTTCAACTAATGATATTATTCTTGTCCTTATGACATATAAGGGAGAGGTGTCAAATCTTCCCTATATCTAAGGTGTTTCTCCGATTGATAGTTTTGATCACAACTAGGATATCTTTCCAAAGCATTAACTGTCTAGCTAAAGCACAACTAATCTAAGGATCAATAATAGTCTAATTAAGCTTGAGTTGCAGCATAATCAACACAGTGGTATTCAAACTACAATGCATACATGGCATACCTTTGTGAGAGCAAGGTGTTGACATACTAAGATTCAATTCTATCTTAAGAAATATTTAAGCATTCAAGAACAACACATGAAGTATGAAGAACACAGTGACAAGTTAGGGTTTCATCTAAACCCTAGTTATAGAATTAGAACATGATTAAACACACAAATTACACTAAGTTGGTGCTCTGGCTAGCCCAGGCATGAGGTTTTTCACACACACATCAAACCTATTTATACATGCAAAGAACTCAAAACCCTAATTTACTTCAAAAACAGAAATTAAGAAATACCCTCTCACCCATACTCTCTGAATCAGTGGTCTCTTCTGTGAATTCGGCTTTGGCTTCATTACTCTGATTTTCCCCTCACTGTGAAACCCTAACCCTAACCTAATTCTTTCTATCTCTCTCTTATATCCTAGGGAAGAAGCTAAGAAAGGGCTAGAGAGCAATTAGGAGGGGATGGCGGAGGCGGCTGTTGTGCTGGTGCGGCTGGTGTCAGGGGAAGGAGACGGTGGTGGCTGCTGCTCTGCCATGAAATGGTCGGGGAAAGAAGGTGGAAGTAAGGGGTTCTCTGAAATGGTCGGGTGAAGAAGAAAGAGAAGGTAAGAATAGAAATGGTTAGGTCGATGGGGTGATATATAGGTGGTGTGGTGTTGAACGGGTGCAGCGAAGTTTGATGCGATGGTTGGAGCGAGCGTTGGATCTTGGTGAATCCGATGCGTGGCCCGATGCGAGATCTGAACGGCTCAGGGGGAATCAGGATGCTTTGGTGTTGAGCGGGAGCATCGAGTGTTGATGGGAAGGACAGAGCGACCGTTGGATGCATAAGATGGAGATCTCAACGGCTCAGGGTGATGTGAGCCGATGCGTGCGCGGGCTTTGGCTTTCTGCTCCATAGACGCTCGTCTCCAATTTTCTGCTCTTTTGGTTTCCTAATTTCTCCGAGCTTTATTTACTACCTAAAAACACAACATTAATTAGTACAAATATTTATTCTTGAAAACAAAGAAAACACAGAATCTGGGATAATATCTGATTTCTGAGGACAAAAGATGAGTTAAATGCCAATAAATAGATGTAGAAATATGCAATATTTGGCACTCATCAACAATCCTGGCCTAAACCAAGAAATGGCCGTTCCATGCTTGCTTCAGTCACAAAGTGAAGGAGAAGGGATGGTCTCAGGGAGGGAAGCTGTAGTTGCAGGAAATCCTACACTACACCCCTCACAAGAATCCACACAATCAAGCCATTTTAAGATGTAAAATTATAATCTTTATTTATTTGCTTCTTGAATGTTTACAAGATAAAATGGGAAAGAGCTAAAGAAATTACAATCACTATAAACTTTCTCTCTCTTAATGACTTGCCCAACACTCGAAAAAGATCTCCCCTCCAATAGGCCTGTTCGGCTCTTTATATAGGGTATTACATAATGGATGACAGCTAAGCTGTCCTTTATTTTCGGGAATGACTTGCGAAGTGTCGCAAGTGTACAAATGCATAATCTCGCGACACTCCTAGTTCTTGCTAGATCTTCACACCTTACTCGTGTTCTGGATATCGTCATCCATTGCGTCACTTATTTTACTCGTCTGCGACGCCTTCGCTATGTAACATTTATGGATTTCGCAGAGGTGTTGGTGTTGCGATATTCTGATCCTACATCTTGCCTCTTCTCATGTCTTCTCTGCAAAGGAGAGAATGTCATGAGAATTATTATTTTCAAACTGCCGCAACTGTTCATCCTTATCTGTTTGGCGATTTGACTTCATACTTTTACACTAAATCTATAATACGTGTCTCTTCTCCACCCATTTTTTGACACGTCTCTTTCAACCGTTACTTCTCAACCATTCACGTCTCTTCTCGCATTAAATGCATTTATCTTCTCGAGAATTCTTCTCTATATATAGTTTTCTCATCTTCTTCATCTTCTTTTTTACTTTCTCTCTGCAATTTTTCTTCAATTCTCCTCCGTAACTTCCGCTTCTGCTACTGTAAATTTTCTTTTTTTTCCCTTTGATCTTCAACTCCTTAATCATTCCCATACTCTGAAAATGGCTCCATCTGGTCGTAGATATGAAGTTCTCTTAGGAGAGGATCAAAAGGATTTACAAGAGAAAGGTTTCAAATTATCCACTATTCCCATCAAGAATCTTCATCTATTCTCTCCGCCAAATTATTTACTGATCATTGTTGTGATAATCAAAAGATTATAATCTCGCTAGGTCAGATTCTCGCCGGCCTTCCCATTCCTCTCTACAACCCTGAACTTCCTTTGTTTTATGAAATTCTTACTCATGAGAAAATCTCGCGAGCTGTTTACCAATTAAGTGGAGATTGTATCCGCTTAATGCTTGAGTTCGCCAACCGTGGCGCTGGTAAGGGGTCTCTCTATTCTAATGCAGTCAGAGATCCTAAATTTGTAGACTTAGAGATATTCGCTGATAAGTATTCAGTAGAGAGTTTGTTTGAGAATTATTAAGTAATAAACATGAAGAACGATGGAACTCGCGGGGGTGCACGTTTGAAAAGAAGAGAAAATATCACCAGCGACAAAGTACTTATGCAGGATATCGATTGGCACTCCGGCAAGAACAATGTTCCTCGCCATTCCAAAGATGACAAATGGTGTGTCCTTCCACTATTTTTGAATGGACCTTATATTTCAGGTTCGAATGTACTCCCTGCGAATCTCGTCAACTATCAACCTTGGGTATTTAATTGGCCTGAGAAAGCTAAAGAGGTGTGTTTCCTGAATTTCGCTCAGTTTGTAACTATTACTTCTTTTTACATCTACTAATCTTGCGAAATTTTCAGATTGTTAAATTGAGAAAAAGTTACGAGAGAAATCCTAAGGCGAGTACTCTGGCAATTCTCCAGTCGATCACGGATGAAGTAAGAAATACTTTTCTTCATTATTTTTAACAATATTGTTGCCTCTGTTTCTTATCTTCATTCGTGTGCGAAGGTTGGCGTTGAAGTTGTTGAAGAAGAGGATATTTCTGAAGCTGCGAAAGCTAAAGGCAAGAGTAAAATTCCTCTTCACAAGAAGAAATCTGCTGCTCCACCTTCTAAAAAATGGAAGATCCATTCTTCTTCTCGCTCCAATCCTCAATCCAGCGAGAGCTCTGATAAAGATAATGATGATGTTAACACCTCTCTTGCGAAGGAGAATCATCCAATTGAATCTTCTATGGCGCAACTATCTAGTATCTTCTCTGACTCTATGCAAGGAATGGGAGATGATCATTTTTCTGCCATGTGCGAAGCTCTCGCAAATATCTGCGATGCTCCCTTACTAGAGGATGATGATTCTTTTCGTGGAGTTTCCAGAGCAGTGACTCCCAGTTTCCTAAACGCACTTGGTGCCTTGGTATGTCTATATTTCCTTATTTCTGCATGATTTCAATTATAAACCTCATCTTGACGATTTCTTTATTTTCCTTTATAGTCTGGGAGAGCTTCCTTTGTTGTTGCCTCAGATCTCGAGAAAAGGCGCAACATTCTTGAAAAGAAAAACCTTCAACTTCATAAGAAGAATAAAGAATTGGAAGCTGAAGCTGAAGATGTTGCTCTTCGCAAGAGAGATAAAGAACTTGAAAATGAAACTACTACTCTTCGCTAAAAGACCAAACAACTGGAAGTTGAATCCTCCTCTCAGAAGGACAAGATATCTAGCCTTCAAAATGCTAATCAACAACTTTATGGTATAAAATTCTTCTCTTTTCCTTGCTTTTGCTCTGTCATTTATTTTTCTTTATCTGGCTTATCATTTTCGCAGACGTTTATAACCTTTCTGATGAAGCCATTCTTCTTCACTCATTTCCTGAGCCTATGGATAACGATGCTCTTCTCGCCCATCTCAATGATTCTTTAAATACCTTTTCAAATAACGAAATCAAACTTCTTTCTCTATATGAACTTCAATCCAAATTCCGCCTTTTAGAAGCTGATCATAGATCTAGTTTGAGTTTAGCCAACCAACTTAAACACCTACATCTTAGTTCCCAAGAGAAAATTAATACTTTAAGGAAGAAGGTTAGTGATCTTATAGATGACAAAGATCGCATTGCTAATCAAGGCGCTCAAGCATTAGCAAAATTTCAAAAAACTCTTCTTGAAGTTCAAGTTGAGCGGGATGAATCCATTCGCCAAAATACTATTCTTAGCGAAAGAGAGAATCAAATTCGTTCCCTTCTTCTCATAAACAGTGACGATGAGTTCGCTTGGGCTGCGAAAGTTCTAGATGACGCCAGGAATAATTTAGGTGTTAATGTTAGTCTTCATGTTGAGCACACAGCCTTGATTAGGGATATGATTTCTGATAGAGAAGGTTGTTGATAATTCTTCTTTACTTAATTGTTTATTATATATGAAGTTGTCATCAAGTTGTTGATTCATTGCTCTACATTCGCAGAGGCTGAGAAGAGATTTCAGAAAAGAATTGAAGAACTTGAATCCGAAAAAGAACAACTTGCAAAGGACTTCTCTCTTCGCAATGACAAGTATTCCAAGTTGAAGAAGCAACTACAAATTACCGTGGCGAATTTCAAAAATGATGTTGTTCACTTTTGCAATCAGACTATTAAGACAGTCTGCGATGACAACAGTATTCCTCATTCTTCATACCATTGTCTTCTTGACGAAATCCCTGAGAACATGCCTTCTTTGGATATCTCTGATAGCGATGCTAGCGAAGAAGAATCTGATGAAGATAATGAAGTAGAAGGATCTGATGAAGAAGAAGAATCAAACAAGAAATACCTCCATTTTCTTCTTTCTCTTTTTGTAACATCTGTATATTTATCCTTTTAATCTTCCATTTTTATAATCTCTTATTGTAAGTTTCTTGGATCTTCAAATACAAATTCTACTTTTGTTGTCCCTTTCTGCACATGTTAAAAAAGAAGTTCTTTTTTTGCAATATGGTTAATCAATATTATGAGTGCGTAAATCTATCATATGAAAATAAATAACATGTTCTCAATCTATTCATTCCCATACTTGCCTCTGTTATTTGTTTTCAAATGAATGATTAAGCAAATAATCTTTAGATGGTAACATGCCTCAGTCTCGCAACTGTTGCTGCTGAATTCTCGTGAGAGAATGTTTCTTGGTTGTGTGGTCTTATTTTGCCTTCCTAGTTAAAGGTCTTATTGTGCCACCTCTTGTCATTGCGACAAAATCACAGGACGTCTTTACACTTTCATGTAAAGACCCATTGATTTTGCCTTATCATTTCTTAGTATTGTTGCCTCTGCAGGATAATTTTATTGCGACAATATGACAGGCCTAGAATTTTCTTGCGAAAATAAAGCCCCATGACATTGCCGCCTTGCGACGAAATCGCAGGACATCCTTACACTTTCATGTACTGACCCATTGATCTCGTCTTATCTTTGTCTTTTGTATTATTGTCTCTTCAGGATCATCGCACAAATATGGCAAGCCTAAATTTTCTTGCGAAAATAAAGCCTCATGACATTTGCGTCTTAAGACACTTATCAGCTCCCTAATGGAGGGTGCCGCCCTTATCATATCCCTGGTTGCCCCTTCAAGGAGGCGTACATCGGCCATGCAAGACTAGCTCCTCCCATCCGGTCTTAACAACAACCAGTTGTTTTCGCAGCCTCTTATCCCTTTTACATATAGGGCTTATGGTTACGAGACTGCACCCTAAGTGGAGTTTTCTTCGGGCCGAGTGCAACATATGTCAAGACTTGTCAAGAATGGCCGAGACACTTCAATTCCCCAGGCACTCTTGGCTCAACCGTGTACCTCGGCGCCTTTATCATACGCTGACTACTTAGAAGAGACCCTCGGTCGTCCAACCAGGGTATAACCTTATATACATAGTTGGAAATCCAAGGTATCTCTCCTGGATGGGATTTATTGACCCCAAATCTCCATGACTCAGGTTCGAGGGGCGGTGTAACCTTTTCCCTGAGCCATGTAAAGAGATACCCCCTTATATGATGCACTTTAGGTCTTACATTTGCCTCTTGCGAAATTTTATTCGCGAACTAGGGTGTACGCCATAAAGGTTCGTCCCATTCTGATATGTCATTGATTTTAGATTGTTTGTTGTCATCATTTCTGCGAGAATTTTGCGTATTCTTTTTTCGATTATCATAGTCTTTGTATCTTCAGCCTGTCTTTATCATTCAAATCCCTGCGAAAGCTTCGCGTATTCTTTTTTCGATTATCATAGTCTTTGCATCTTCAGCCTGTCTTTATCACTCAAAAGTTAGATTTTTTTTTTTTTTTTTTTTTTTTTACAACCTTCGCAAGTCTAGAATCAATTATTCACTCATTTCGCCTCTTACTTATGTTGCTCTCTGCTTCTTCATTATTCAAATTTCCTAATATTGCCTTCCCTTTTGCGAAATCATCGCAATTTCCAACTTTCTTCAGGCATTGGTTTCGCAAAGTATTTTCTTCTCTCACCTCTATTACGTCCACCATTAGTCTTTCCCTTCTTTGTTCATTTTTGATGTTTTGCTTCCATTTATTCTTCTGAGCAGCTCTTTCCTCGCAAGATTCCACATCAACTTCATAGCACTTCTGTCCCTCAACCCAATTTCCTTTTATGACTCCGACACCACTGGGATGAGGAAATTTGATGCACTGGTGATAAGTCGACGCTACAGTCAAAATCTCATGTAACCAAGGTCGCCCAATCAATGCGTTATCGGGAGATTCCACATCGACTATGCAGAACAAAATTTCAGTTGATAATCCTTTCAGTGGTATTCGCATATGAGCTTCTCCTTTAGGCTTGTTGGCAGTACCGTTGAAACCATAGATCTTATAAGTTGAAGGTATTATCTTCGTCCTTCCCTCCCATAGTCTTGTAAGTATGGTAAAAAAGGATATTTACAGAGCTTCCAGTATCGATTAAGATTCTATTGATTGCCCATGAATTTTCTGCCTCATCATCTTCATCATCAACGGGTTTTGGGTTAATCTCCAACCTTACCACTAATGGGTTGTCATGCATCACTCCACCCTCAGGTACTTCTTCTTCGGTAAAAGAAATAATCTGCTTTTGCCATTCCTTTAGTGGCGATGTCTTCATGATGTTCATTATTTCTCTATTATCAGCATCTCTTGCGAAAACCCTAGTGAGAACACTATCATGAAAATCTTCAACTGTCCTGTACGAATGTATAATAGAATTGCAAGACAAATTCTTGGATTTCGCTCCAACTTCTATTACAAATGTTTCTCCTCCTTTTGTTGTGTTTGCTCTATGAGTTTCTGGCGGTGGTGATAATGGTTGAGATTGAGGTTGATTTTTTAGAAATTGATTTAGTTTCCATTGGTCTATCATTCTGAGGATGATTCTTTTTATATTTCTACAATCGTTTGTGGAGTGTCCATGAAAATGATGATAAGAACAAAATTCATGACTTCTGTCACTCGGAGGTGGTTCATTTCCCATGTTCCATGGCGCAGGTATATTTTCCATTAAGATTATAGCTTCCCATATTTTCTCCACACTAGCATTCAGTGGTGGCATCTTGATTTCTTCCCAGACTACCCTGTGACTTCGTTGTCCTCTATGATAACTCTGCCTCTGACTTCCATAAGTTTCTTGTGGCTGGTCAAGTCTTTGAATTTTGTTATTTCCTCCATGGTTATAGAAGTTTCTCTCTCTCTAAAATTCCTCCTGATCACGACTCCCCATGGCTACTAACTTTCGCTGACCATCATCCGTTATCATTTCTTGTTGACCTATGAGGTGCTCGCATTCTGTGTTTATTAGTTTAGGTAACAAGCTTGCATTTGCAGCTTTTGAACTTGTGTTCGCAACGGGGTATGATTCCATCTCATTTTGCTTTTCCTCTAGAGCAATGTACTCCTCTTGAAGTTCTCGCAACTCAGTCATTGTGATTGTATTCTTGATTCTAAAAATTTTAATATATAGCAAATCGGTTGCGAATATAGCGTTAATGAATGATAGAATGAGATATCTCTCATCCACACGACCAGCCATATCACTGCACATTGTCTTCCATCTCACGGTTAGATGCTTCAAACTTTCACCAACCCTTTGTTTTAACCCAAATACATCTTCAATACCAGGTCGCGAGGAGTTATTACTTATGTATGCCCCTAAAAATATAGCCTGCAAGTGATTGAAAGATGTTATTGTATTCTCGGTAATCCTTCAAACCATTTCAAAGCTTCTCTGTCAAACTTGATGCAAAATATTTGCACAATATAGCATCATGGTTCTCCCATTTGTAACATACATCTCACATAAGCTTTGATATGTTATATCGCACAAGTTGTTCCATCGAAAATCTTTTGGTTAACGTAGGTAAATTGCACTTTGGGGGTATTCCTCCTAATTGTACTTCTTGTGTGAATGGAGTCTTGCAGCTTCTTCTATGGCTTCATCCAATTGTCTCTTACCTCCTCCCCTTTTATTATTTAACATTCCTCTCATTTCAGCCAATTCTCTCGAGAATTTGTTCATTTACACCGAGTTTGGCTCCATTGGTCTTTTTAACTCCGCCTCTCTTCTTCTGCGTTCATGTCTGTTTTGACTTTCTTGTTCATCATTCTCTTCTCGTCTTTCTCTGCGATCTTCTATTTCATTCCTCTCATGAATTCGCACACCGTTATATCTATCATTTTCTCTTCTTTGCTGCCTTTCGATTCTCCTTTTTACTCTTTCATACTCTTCATTGATATTACCATTGTTGCGATTTTGTTCTCTCCTTCTTTCTCTATTATCATGATTATTCAGCGAATTGCCTCTTGTAACTCTGTTCTTACATTTCTCAATCTTTTTCTCTTTCGCAAGCTAGACGTGCTTGCTCAACATAGTGTCTTTCAATTTCATCTTTAATTTCTTTTTGCTTCCTCTGTGCTTCTCTCCCATGCAATATTCTTCTTCCTTCTTCCTGATTTTCTTCATCACCTGGATTATTCCGCCCCTGACACTGCCTATTTCCTTGATTTCCATCCTTTCGCCCATTTTGAAGAGTCTCAGGACGTGGTATATAATGATATTCCATTATTTCTCTTCTTTCGCAACGTTCTTCGCCTGGATTTTGCACTTCCTCTCGATTTTCTTCATTAGCATTTTCTATAGGTACAGTTCTCCTTCTTTCCTCTCTAATTGATCTTGAGCTTGACCTTGTAGTGCTTCTCGACCTTCTATTTTGTAATCTCATATTTTCCATCCTCAACTCATGATTTTGCCTTGTCAAATTTGCACGCTCCTCTGCTTCTAATCGCCTTTCTTCATGTATTGTTTGTCTCAATGTCTCTAATGCTGCGACCTCTTCATTTCCATGAATTATTTCTCCAATCACTTCTCGGTCTCTCTCCTCTTGTCCATTGTTTATCAATTGTTGTTCTTCTCCCCTTTCATCCATGTAGTCGATCTCCAAGTATGCACGCTTACTCTATCATAATCCACAGTTCTATTCGCAGACTGGTTGAATTAGTGATTGAATTTGATTTTCTTCATTATTTCTTGTGTTCATTCTTGAGGATTCCCCCATTTCATTTCTCCCTTCTCCAGCAAGTCTCCTACTCCTTCTAACAGTTGTTGGTTGTTCTGATGCATGTCTTCTTCTAGCCATTTCTCAATTTTCAGTAAATTGTTGAAAATTATATGAAATTCCTTCCATATTACTCCAAATTCTTTCAAATCACGATGTCAATCTTCAGTCTCTTCCTATTTCTAGCGCCAATATGTAGTTGCAGGAAATCCTACACTACACCCCTCACAAGAATCCACACAATCAAGCCATTTAAACATGTAAAATTATAATCTTTATTTATTTGCTTCTTGAATGTTTACAAGATAAAATGGAAAAGAGCTAAATAAATTACAATCACTATAAACTTTCTCTCTCTTAATGACTTGCCCAACACTCGAAAAAGATCCCCTCCAATAGGCCTGTTCGGCTCTTTATATAGGGTATTACATAATGGATGACAACTAAGTTTGTCCTTTATTTTCGGGAATGACTTGCGAAGTGTCGCAAGTGTACAAATGCATAATCTCGCGACACTCCTAGTTCTCGCTAGATCTTCACACCTTTCTCGTGTTCTGGCTATCGTCATCCATTGCGTCACTTATTTTACTCGTCTACGACGCCTTCGCTATGTAACATTTATGGATTTCGCAGAGGTGTTGGTGTTGCGATATTCTGATCCTACAGAAGCGAAGAGAGTGTTGAGACCAGAATTGTTGATTCTGATGGTGTAGTTGTTTATGACTTGTATCTGAAAGTAGAATTGGCTAGCAGGATGGAAATCTACCAGGTGATTTCTAGATATTGTGTTGTTGCCGACCAAAAAACTTCTTTCGTGGTAAATAGGTGAAACCTATTTATACAAGTCATATTAAACGTACCATGGTCTCGTAAGAAATGGAAACGATTGAGTGGTAGAAGAATATAGTAACGTGTAACCGCCAGGCATTATGCTTCCATGATGAAGGAAGTGAATTAGTTTACACCGTTACTTTCATCACCACTAATTGTCCCACTTCATGACACTTTCTTATAACGGGCGTATTGCCGCCGCACGCATGTAAACCGCGAGACCAATACCATGATGACTATCCCCCAGTTTGTGACATGTTTGATGTCTCGAGTGTTTTCGTGGAAAATGTGTAGCAGGTTGCTATGTGTGGCAAGTCAAAGTCAAGAGACTTGCCATAGGAAAATAGTGTGTGATGCTATTAGGATTTCCTTGGCCAGCACCTAAAACTTACCATAAGTCCGTCAGTTTGGTGGCGAACTTGAATGGCTGAGATTGCATCTCATGAAGAAGGGTAGCCGTTGATTATGGCTACCTTCTGTTGGCGCCTGGTAATGTCACAGTGGCGTTTTTGGCGTACATCAGTGGCATTACAGCATGACTGGCATACCTCGTGCATGCCAGTGGCACGGTGGTGTAAGTAGCGCTTGGCGTAGACATGGCCACTAGCTGGTTACCTGGAACTTGCAGCAAGTTCGTCAGTTCAGTGGCGAACTTGGATGGCTGAGATTGCATCTCATGAGGAAGTGTAGCCGTTGATTATGGCCATATCTTTGTTGTGTAGAAAAGTGGCGCCATTAGCATAGTGGCGTCTGGCGTAGCCGTGGCATAGCGGCATGCCAGTGGCGTAGCCGGGGCAGCTGTTTTGGCATATTAATGTTAGACCCAAATATGGCTCTGGCAACATTAGCCATGTTGCCACATCAATCCCAACGCTCTGGGAAACGTTATTTGGCTTGGTTGGCGTAGAAATTTTGCCCAAATTAGGGTTTGGCATGTTGAAACCCTAATTAATGCGTGTCCAAGGCTTGGATTTGGCGTCGTGGGCAAATATAGGGCTTGGTGGCGTGGCCAAGGCTAGGATTTGGCACCGTGGCAAAAGTTAGAGCTTGGTGGCGTGGCCAAGGCTAGTTTTTGGCGCCGTGGCCAAAGTTAGAGCTTGGCGGCATGTTACTGCGGCAGAGTGGCATGTTGGCATGCGGATTAATATGTTGTGGTAGGGCGCGTTTGGCTTGCCAGTTAGTATGGTGGCGCGGCAGGGTGCGTTTGGCCTTTAATGTATGGTGGAGGGTTTAGAGCGACTTGATTGGTCAAGAAAAGGGGCCGGCCAAACATGAGGCGTGGCCGCACCTCTAGTGCTCGTGGCGCATTTAAAGTGACCTAATTGGTCGATAGGAAGGAGAGGGGCCGGCCAAGCATGGGCGTGGCTACACTTCTGGTGTGAGTGTGACGGATTTAGAGCGACCTAATTGGTCGATGGGAAAAGGGGCCGGCAAGTATGGGCCCAGCCACAACTTATGTGCGCGTGGCGAGTTTAAGGCGACCTGATTGGTCGAGGGAAATAGGGCCGGTTTAGGATGGGGCATGGCCAATGGAAAATGGCGTCGACTGGCCTAAGGCATGGCCACGCCTCTCTTTCTGCTTCTCCAATCCTGCAGCTCCTTGTTTTCTGACTCTAGGCAAGATTTTGCGTCTACTAATCCATGGCGGATTAATTACCTAGTTTTCCTAGGCTTGAATTTCGACAAGCAAGGTTTGATATACTGCGCAAGCGCAAAACCCTAACTTTTGCGAGTTAGTTAGGGTAATCGATTGAATTCTATGTGTTGACACAGAGTTCTTTTAAGTTCATTGCCAGAGAGCAGCATGCTTTCTGATTGAATACCTTATGCAAAGACCTTATCCTTGATATTTGGAAATTCGTGCTACTCTGCTGCGAGTGAACACAAATTGTCATGCCATACCAACATTAAGGGTTCAGCCGGGGAAACATAGCATAGAAAGCATTCAAAGAAACTTATATTAAGTGACTATAGGTAAGGCGCCGAAATTCACATAACATTTGGGATGGTTGCTACATGCGCCAGTCTGGATAAATTTCATGTAAATATATTGAACGGCTCAATAACTATGCCAGTGGAGAGGTTAACACTCGTGGCTCCGTTTCCTTACAGAGTGACGTCACATCAGATGCAAGGTTTTACAATTTTAACCCTAAGCTAAAAACCACCATCAACATTAAGTCCCCTGCTTAGCACGTAACAGTGACATTGTTGCGGGGTAAGCATGAGATGGTGACAGACAAGAGTAAAATTGAAAGGGCAAGACATGAAGAGATTGCTAGGGAAATTCGACTAACCTTTGTCGGGAGACATGAAAAATCTGTGATCCTTGCATTGGCGGTTTTGCATAAATTCTGCTTGGCCATGGGGTGTTAGCATCAGCGCTGTAGCTTTGGCTACTGATCGGCAGAGATGGCGCTGCAACTTGGTCCGCGGAACAGGCGCTGGTTGATTAGGAAAGGTAGATGGCGCTTCTTTGGCTTTGAATTATGGATGGCGTTTCTCGCTTGGCTACACCCATGGAATGGTGCCGCTGGCTAGGTACGCGGAGCAGCGCTGTTGGCTAGGTCCGTGGAGCAGTGCTATTGACTAGGTCCGTGAAGCGGTGGATGACACTTGGCTGGCTGGATCACGGAGAAGCAGATATGGCACGGCTGGCTCTTGATTCGTGGAACGGTGGGTGGAGCTGCTTTGAATGGCCAAGATGGCACTTTCTTGGCTGGTGGAGATGGCGCTGCTTTGAACGGTTAAGATGGCGTCGCTTTGGCTGGCTAGGGCATGATCGATGACGCTGCTGGTTAGGGCGTGGATTGTTGGCGCTGGGAGTGGCATGTTGGCGCTGGCTGGGATTCGGGTTGTTAGCGCTAGCTTGGCCGCAGCATGTTGGCGTCATTAAGCTTTGCCAGCGTGGGTCCGGTTGCCTCTTTCCGTGTATAGCCCAAAACAAGCAACCTTCGTCACTTATCTTCTTTACCTCGTATTATTGGCTTTGTTTCCACATCTTGGTGCTAGCGGCGGAGTGGTAGCAATAAAAGCAGGCGAGAATATTCCAGGTATGTATTCCAACGTTTCTTCCTTTGTCTGCTCTTTCGTGTTGGTGTAAACCCTAGCCATAGGCATGACCTCCATGAACTTGTAAAATTCTTTAATATGAATGATTCCTCTTTGCTAATAGTATTGTAGTAGCGTTAGTCACAGCAACGAAACCAATTATTGTGTTAGGTAAGCATGTATGGGCGGACGACTTCGTTTGCTCTTTTCTCCATCAAAAACCTAGATGTAGGGTTTCTTTTTGTCCATGAGCACAATTCCCGTGGCTAAGCGTAATTTGGCTGAGGGTATGCTTCCTACGGCATTGTCTAGTTTCGGCTAAGAGCGTATCCCCCGCGACATCACATGTATCCCGTTGAGTAGGCATCAGTCCCCATTCCTTTTAGCCGTGAGTGTCATGACATGTGGCCAAAGGAAAATTTTCCCGTAGAAAATTCGTTGCTAGCTCTTGATTATTGTACCCAGGTTCTGAAAGAATCTCCATGTATGGTTTTCTTCAAAGTAGTAATTTTTTATTGCTTTGTTGTAGTTACCTCGAAAGCATAAGGAATTTTGTTAAGATGTCACCTGAAAGCAGTTCTGTCGCCGCATCGAGAAGTGCTAACAACTCCAAGCCGAACACAGATGATGAGTTCTTTACGAAGTCTGCTACGGTTACAAGGACCCATCCCAAATTCGTGGCAACTCTTCTGACTGATTCAGAGAATGATGGAGAAGTTCAATCAGTCAATCCAGGGCGTATAATGAGGTTTTGTCTTCAGAAGAAAGAGTATCTAGCTTCTCCCATAGACTTCAAAATCTGTCATAGTCCATTGCGCTCTTATGATAAATGAATGAAATTCATGATGAGGCGAGACCATGTAAGAGCTAATCTGAGTGGGGCGCAAATCGTGAATGCTTTCATGGCTTCTGCAACACTTCAAATCAGGAAAGACGCTGCAGGCTTGATTACTTTCATCTCCAGATGGTGTCTGTAAACTCACACGGCTATATGTAGATGGGGTGAGATGACTATTTCTTTGGAAAGCGTAGCCGTTCTGCTGAGTCTTCTAATAATTGGGAAACTTGACGTTGTCTTGTCTGAGGAAGAAGAATAAATACACGCAGCCTTGGTCACGAAAGCAACAGGATATGTTCGAAAGAATTATGAGGAAAGGTGCTTCTATAACTGGTGGGTGTCTGAGTGGTTCCCTGATGAGCCGGAGTCGGATCAAGTACTGGATGATACACTCCATGTCGCTGCATTTTTAATTCTGTGGCTATCCAGAGATGTTTTTTATGATGGCTCTGGCAAGAAGGAGATAAGACAGAAGCTCATCAAATTTGATATCAAACTAGCGAAAGGCGTTGCTCTTCCCATCGGCAGTTTGTTTATTGGCTCTTTGTACACCCATCTGGATCACTTAGTAGCAGACATGTACGTCTCTAATGGGTATATGAAAGTAGACTCGTATATCCATGTCGCCTTTCTCCAAGCATGCTTGTGGGAGCATTTCAAAAGTTACGCTCCTAACCCGAAAACCTCATTTCCTGATACATATGGCGGCTCCAGGATACTCCGTTGGTTGGATAGGCGTCCACGGCCTGGCTCAAAGCTCATTGATTTTGTTGACAACACGCATGCAGTTAACTTTCTTCCCTGGGCTCCGGTCCACACCTCCATAGTTCAACCAAACACTTTTGCTTCCGCACCAAACATGATATTGCATTCTGCTGACGAGAATATGAGCATTAGAGAAATTGTGTTCTTGCGAAGCTGCATATCTGGGTATGTGCCATCTTTTTTCAGAGGATCTTGTGGAGTAGTCTCTTACAACATTGACAGGGCTGCTCGACATATGGGCTTTGATCGTGGAGTCCCATTCACGTCGCCCGCTGGACGACTCCGGATGAATCGTTACCCGCTATTCTTGATTACAGCATCTTTGCACCGAATAAAAGTCTTCCCTTCTTGCTTTCAGAACGAAAACCAATGACGACTCCCAAATATAACATCTTCTGGCAAGATGAGTTCCTCGCCATTTATCAGTTCGTGCATGATGTTGTGACAAAGCCACGTGGAAAACCTTCCTCTGCGGTTCTAGTAAAGCATAAATTGTTGAAACAACTTCCTTCGGGCAAGCGAAAATCCTCTAGCCCGGATGTAGACAGTCCCCAGAAAAAGGAGCAAAGGTCGAAAAATCGTGCAGGTGGCTTTCAATCGGATTCGACGGCCCTTGTGACTTTCAGTTCTTTGAATATGCAAGTACATATGATTTTCTTTCTGGTTTGGTCGAATCCCGTAGATTCTCTATTTCGCTGCTGACTCTTTTTCCTTTTTTGACTCAAGGTCTCGGCAACTCGAATGTCTTTGCCAGACTTGCCCACGGCCAAAAGATGGAACCTCTTGAGAAAGGAGGTGACGAGACTGAGTCTCTTGAAGAAGAATTCGAAGAGGAAGAAAACTCGAGATCTGGTGACGAGAGGAGCACTTCTGAATATAACAACGAGTCTTCTTCCAGTGGGCCCACAAATGAGTCTGTGAGTTTTCCATATTTTTCTCTTGGATTATTTATTTTATACCGAATAAATGTTTAATTGGTGATATTTACAGGAAGAGGCTGCTTCTGAAAATAACTCTGAGATGGAGATCCACGACAATGAAGGTGTAACAGTGTCTCCAGTCATGGAAACCGTACCCGCTGGTGATATGGAGATGGAGGTTGATCATCATGAAGATGTTGTTGTATTTCCCATGGCAGAAAACGCTGATCGCTGTCGTATGCGTCAAAAATAATTTCACTTTCCTAAAGTATATGATAAGAAAGAGTTCGTTTCCACAGAGAGGCAATTGTAGTTATTATGTATTCAATTTCTTAAAGTAACCAATTGGGGGGGATTTCTGATTTTTAAGTAAGCAATAAAAGTAAATTAAAATAAAAAATTGTAAGAAGTAATCAATAGAAAAAGATATTGGTCAAGGAATTCATCTTCAATCTTAGACATGTGCTTGCATATATGATTAGAATTATAATTTAATCTCTTTTATTATCAAAAGCCTAGAGAATCAAGAGAGCAAGATAATCTATTAATTTCCTAAGTTCATCAACACACACATTAGAGATGCGTATGTAAATTCTACCTAAAGAATAACCTAACGCCTTGCGCTAATTAAGTTCAATTCCTAGGAGCATTAAGTTTCAGAAATAGGCTAATCAATGCAATTGTCATACATTGCGCATAACAATTCGGACAACGGTCAAACTCTACATATGATTACGAGAGTGTATCACTACAAACCGTAACCATATCATGCTACTTATATTCAGGGCTATCGCTCGATGAAAAACCCTAAAATAGCTATGGACAAGGATGCAAGTTCAATTAATTGGCCACTTAACTAACTGATGTGATCTCAATAATGTTGTAGTAAATAAGGTTCGTTGAGACTTGTGAAAGCAAAAGATTTTAGACTTATAAAACTTAAAAACAAACAAAACTTAATATAAAAAGTGATTTCAAGATTTAAAAATAGACCAAGGCTCCGGATTCCACTATTCATCCTAATTGATTGGTTTATAATGATATTTCAAGAATTATTGTTAAGCTCTTTTTCTCATTAATTCACTATTAATCTATATGGTGTCCAAACATTAAATTGTAATCCCTAAGCATGAATTATCAAAGAATTGATTCTAAGCATAACACATCGAATTGATTCACAACTAATTAAGAAAACCAATTTTTATCTTTTTGTTGATCCTAGTGAATTAAATAAAATAAATAATTAAAGAAATTATAAAAGAAATTACCAATCAAGCATGAGTGAATAGTTTCCTCCATTGCCTTAGTCACCGGGTATTTTAGCCGCTCATCATGTTGAAAACCCTCTCAAAGAATTTATTTATGCTTAAAAATGGTTTACAAATGATGAATAAGGGAGAAATAATGAAAAAACGGGTTTGTAACAATTATTTTTGTTACAAACCGAACTGTTACAGAGAACGATAAATTGTAACTGTCGTTGACACTGTAGAAACAACGACTGTCGTATGTGCGTCTTAAGTTCTTCAGCAAACAACGACTGCCTCTGGTAGTCTTTTGTTCTTCGTGTTCTTCACAGCAGCAGAAATGGTGGTTTCCTGCCACTTGATTTTCTCGACTTTCTGATGCTCTGCAACTCTCCCAATCTCTCTATATCCCTTCTCTGACCTCCAAGCCCTTCTTTTATACTTGACAGTGGCAATAAATCTCGACAATCAATCCGGAATCATTCTCACTTACTCTGCCAGATACGGGAATATATTCTTCCCTTTTTCTTCTCCTGCACGCGTCTGCCAGATGAAAACTCTCCAAATTTAATTCTTACACGCTCCTGGTTGTTGCTTGAGTCACAAAACACGTTCAAATTCTCTAAAAACTCTTGCAAACCCGTGAAAAACTCCTCTCGTGTACGTGCTGCCATGTTTTCTTCTCACAGAAATTCCAGTCAAAGTGGATCGGAATTAACACCTCTACCATCTCCGTTTAGCCCATAGAAACATACCCAATCAATTACATCCTTTTAATCTCACTGCATCAAGCCCAAAATCGAACCCTAGTTCTGCCAGGCGAGAACTTGTTTTTCCCGCCAAAATAAAATTCAAATGAAGAAGAAGGTCAGCCCTTATCCAACAGCTGGGGGTGCGAATATCAGTTGGGTGCCCCTTAGTAATTGGGTTACCCCTTATCCAAAGTGGGAGTCCGAATAGCAAATGTCCCCGGGGGTGTTAGAACAACTTTTCGAGCCGAATTTTCCAACAATCTTTATTTCCAAAAATACCTACAAACACACAAAAAACCATAATAAGGACAAAAACGAGTACTAACAATACGAAACATTGAGGACAAATTAGACACATAAATGCGTCTATCAAATACCCCCAAACTTATTATTTGCTAGTCCTCGAGCAAAACTAATAAAAAAATAAAATTCTAACTCACTAGGTGGCCCAGTGACCGAGTTAATCTCGGGAGGGTTTACCAGAGGTGTACCCACAAAACCTTTACTCCAGACTCTAGTTATCTACGCAAAAATCTTGGAAGGCACTAAAGAATCTCCTTGGTTGGCATACTTATTGACTACAGGAGGAAGTTCCCTGATGCGAAATTCCAATTGTTGTACACGAGTTTGCACTCAAGCATACTAAAATTCATATAAAGTGACAGAGCTCTACTCAGATAGTTTCTGAACATCATAAACCGGAGTCAACCAATCACATGGATAGATTAAGAAGATGGATGTAGAGAAAAACGTGGATGATGTTGACTAAGGTGACCCTATCCTGATGGACTGAGATACCGGTTCGGACTAATATCAACACACTTTGGCATATACAAGGGGACCGGTGGTCGATAATCCTAACTCTAGGTCAACTCAGCTGGCATATACAAGGGTACCAGTGATCGACTTTATTGTATTTATTCCGGTTGGTCTAGTGGTCTGGTCTCAATTTTTTTTTTCTTCTTTTTTGGTAACTCAGTCACTCTATTTCACCCTAGCAATGGTAAAGAGAAAAATAAAAGAAGTGATCAGGATTCTTTCGATGTTTCCATCACGAGGATATGGCGAAACTACCATGTTTTATTTTTCTAACACCCGAGCTCTGTGCTTTTATGAATAGACTCTTTAGATGTTTCCATCTAATCAGATTGGTTCCTCAACTCCTACAACCAAAATGCTTCCATCCACTTAGATTGGTTAGTGCCATCCTTAATAAACATAAATTTCTAGGCTCTGGAGTTTATTTATTGCAACTAAAAACTAACAAGAAGTTTCTTCCCCACCCTCAAACTTAAATCTAACATTGTCCTAAATGTTTCTAATGAAAGAGCAATACCAAAAAAAAAAATGAGGAATCAGTAAAGAGAGAAGTCGGAAAGATAGTACATGGGTGAAGAGAGAAATCAAAAACTAATATACAACATACAATCGCCTCGATGGTCAATCAAGGGTAAACAGGGTCCTCCAGAGGGACCTCCTCAACATCACATGTAGGAAAGGGCTCTAAAAAGGGTTTCAATCTCTGACCGTTAACCTTCTAAGAACTACTACCATCCGGTGTATCGATCTCAACAGCTCCATGAGGAAAGACAGTGCGAACAATAAAAGGACTTGTCCACCGAGAACGTAACTTCCCAGGGAAAAGATGCAAGCGGGTATCATACGAAGAACTTTTTGACTGGAGAAAATGACTTCCTTAAAATATTTCTATCATGCACAAGTTTCATTTTGTTCTTATACTCCTTCGCACTATCGTAAGCATCTATACGAATCTCGTCCAACTCATTGAGTGGAGTTTCCTATGGGCTCTTTGCCTTGTCAAGGGAAAAATTTAGCTGCTTAACTTGACCCAATAAGCTCTATGTTCTAACTCAACATGTAAATGACATGCCTTGCCATAAACAAGCCGATAAGGCGACATTCCAATAAGGGTTTTAAACGCAATGACGGTAAGCCCATAAGGCATCGGTAAGCCTAGACGACCAGTCTTTCCGATTAGGATTAACTGTTTTCTCTAATATACGTTTTATCTCCCTATTAGAAACCTCTACCTGACCACTAGTCTGCGGATGATATGGGGTAGCTACCTTATGTGTAATACCATATTTCTTCATCAAAAGCCTAAATGGTCCATTACAAAAGTGCGACCCTCCATCACTAATTATAGCTCGCGGTGTACCAAAACGTGTAAGTATATTATTTTTCAAGAACTCAATCACAACCCTATGGTCATTGGTTTTACACGCAACCGCCTCAATCCACTTAGAGACATAGTCTACAGCGACAAGGATGTATAAGTTACCAAAAGAATTAGGATACGGACCCATAAAGTCAATACCCCACACATCAAAGACCTCAACAATTAAAATAGGGTTCAAGGGCATCATGTTCCTACGGGAAATGGTTCCTAATTTCTGGCAACGTTCACAAGTAACACAGTAAATGTGGGAGTCTTTAAACAACGAAGGCCAATAGAATCCACACTACAATATCTTAGCAGCGGTCTTCTTAGCACTAAAGTGACCCCCACAAGCATGATCATGACAAAAGAAAATAATCTTTGGACTGGTCACTCTCTGGTATACATCTCCTAATAATCTGTCCGGACAATACTTAAATAAATAAGGATCATCCCAAAAGAAGTGCTTAACCTCGGCTAAAAACCTAGAACGATCTTGTTTACCCCAATGTTGGGGCATTCGACCGATAACAAGATAGTTCACTATATTCGCATACCAAGGTAATTGGGTAACAAAGAACAGGTTGTTCATCGGGGAAAACTATCCCTAACATGAGGAGAATCATCGGGGTATCCACAACAAGCCTAGACAAGTGGTCTGCTACCACATTTTCTCGCACCTTTTTGTCTCTAATGTCTAAGGAAAATTCCTGTAACAAGAGGATCCATCTAATCAATCTAGGTTTAGTATCCTCTTGGAAAGAAGATACTTCAAATCAGCATGATCGGTGAAGATTATGACCTTAGAACCTAAGAGATAGGGTCTAAACTTGTCTAAGGCAAACACAATGGCTAATGAGTTCCTTCTCCGTAGTGGTATAGTTCAACTGGGCATCATTGAGTTTTGCTAGCATAGTAAATCACATGAAGTAATTTATTTTCTCGCTGACCTAGCACAACACCAATAGCATAATTTGAAGCATCACACATGATCTCAAAGGGTAGGTTCCAGTTGGGTGCCTGGACTATGGGGGAGGTAGTAAGTAAAGTCTTAAGCTTCTCAAAAGCCTCTAAACAAGCATCATCAAAGACAAACTTAACATCTTTTGCAAGCAAATTGCAAAGATGTCTATAAATGAAGCTAAAATCCTTAATGAATCGACGATAAAAACTCGCATGCCCTAAGAATGACCTAATATCTCTTACGGTTTTTGGGACCTGTAAAGTCTTGATAAGGTCAACTTTTGCTTTATCTACCTCTATACCCTTAGAAGATACGATATGCCCTAAAACAATTCCTGAACGAACCATGAAATGACATTTCTCCCAATAAAGCACGAGATTCTTTTCCTTACACCTAGTCAACACTAATGACAAATGATGCAAGCACTCATCGAAAGATGAACCAAATACTGAAAAATCATCCATAAAGACCTCTAAGAACCGTTCTATCATATCTGAAAATATGCTCATCATGCAATTTGAAAAGTCGCAGGGGCATTACATAGCCGAAAGGCATGCGTCTATACGCAAAGGTACCAAAGGGATAGGTAAAAGTGGTTTTCTCCTGGTCTTCTGGGGCAATAACGATCTGATTATAGCCAGATTAACCATCTAAAAAGCAGTAATGACTATGTCCAGCTAATCTCTCTAGCATCTGGTCGATGAAGGGAAGGGGAAAGTGGTCCTTCCTAGTGACCTTGTTCAATTTCCTTTAGTCAATACAAACACGCCAACCCGTGGTCACTCGGGTTGGGATTAACTCATTATTATCATTATGGGCTACTGATATCTGGGATTTCTTGGGAACAACCCGAACGGGGCTGACCCACTTTGTCGTCCGAAATAGGGTAGATAATGGCTGCATCTAACAACTTAAGGATCTCGGTTCGAACTACTTCTTTCATATTGGGGTTTAGTCGACGTTGCATCTCCCTAGAAGGTTTGGTATCTTCCTCTAAATAAATCGATGCATACAAACAAGTAGGACTTATACCCTTAATGTCTGCTATGGTCCACCCTAAAGCTTCCTTGTTGTTCAAGGACGGTTACTAGCCTACTTTCCCGATCACTATCCAAGTCGGAAGCAACAATCACGGGTAAAGTCTCGAAGGGCCTAAAAACACATACTTCGGGGTATCGGCAATGGTTTTAGGTCCAACTTAGGAGGCTCTTCTAACGAAGGAACTAGGGTAGACTTAAAAATTGGTAGTGGCTCGAACTTAGGTTTCCATCCATTACTAGTGTCTAACAAATGGGTTGAATCTAACAAAGCATTCACCTCGTTAATCACATTATCATAATCGAAATCAATCCCAAAGTGAGCTAGGCATTTCTCTAATGGATCTTCTAACAAAGTGTTTGGTAATGACTCCTCGACTAATGTCCCTATCATGTTCACCTATTCTATGTTCGATTCATCTAGTTCAGAGGGTAGCTTACTAACATTAAAAATGTTCAGCTCAATAGTCATATTATCAAAACACAAGTTCATAATACCATTTCGACAGTAAATGATCGCATTGGATGTAGCTAAAAACGGGCGACCTAAAATTACCGGTATCTGGTTCTCTGGGTCAGGGACAGGTTGGGTATCTAGGATAACAAAATCCACCGGATAAATAAACTTGTCGACCTCTATGAGAACATCCTCGATCACACCCCGAGGAATTTTAACGGACCTATCGGCCTAATCGAAGAGTCATCTGGGTAGGTTTCATCTCACCAAGTCCTAGCTTAAGGTACACATGGTATGGGAGTAAGTTCACACTGGATCCTAAGTTAAGCAAAGCTTTGTCAACACGGTATTTACCTATTGTGCAAGAAATAGTAGGGGACCCTGGGTCTTTATACTTAGGATTAGTGGTGTTGATGGTGGGTTTTCATTTGAGGTTAAAATTGTAAAAACCAGAAAAAATTATGCGCTGACATCTTGTAAAATATAAAGCCATTTATAAGTGTTGGATACTCCCTCACTTAATTCACCAAGAATGGAGCATGTGGCAACAATCCCATTCTGTGAATACATGAAATTCCTCCAGGTTGGAGCATGTGGCAACAATCCCTTCCTGTGAATTTCATATCAGCCTTGTATTTCCAAAGTACTCATTATCGGTGTGGTGACGGCCGAGTGTTACTCTTCTGAGTAACACGAACCTCCAAGCAATATAATGAAACCATGTACGAAATACCCGTACAAAGCCGACTCTCGGTGTGTTATACTAGCCCGATTGAGCCCCTCTCGGTGTGTTATACTAGCCCGATTGAGCATCCCGGGTGACCGTATCGGTCCGGATATGATCTCGATCGCAGATTATCCAACTCCATAAGCATGATTGGATGACCCCGGATCAATTCCATCACCCCTAAGCAGGTATGGAATACCCACGACCGACCCGCATGGTCGGTCATTGGCCTAGCTTGCCAAGAAACCGTCCATACCAAGCATTATGGACGGAAAACCCAAAATTAGGGTTTGCGGCATATTACATGTGTTGCAAAGCAGTCTCAACCGTCCATCTTCGCGGTATAGATGGAGGGTGTAGATGTAGATTCAAAGGGCCCGAGCATGTCAACACGATCACCGTGGGCCCGCCACACACTTGACCAATCGGTCAAAACCAACCATACTTGGTTGCAACAAATTCGTACGCCCAAAGAGAGCATGGTCACACGGCTATGAAAGCCAAAATTAGGGTTTCAAGCCATCACGAGCGTCCATCTTCTTCGGCACGAATGGAGGGTCACAGATTAGATTAAGCAGGTCCGGTCATACCAGCATGACCACCGTGGGCCCGCCTATCCCCTCACTTGATCGGCCAAGGCATATCATGCCTGGCCATTCCAAAACGCACGTCCAAACTTGCGTGGTCACACCTCCCAAACCGAAAACTAATCTCGACCGCTCAACTTCACGGACGATTTGAGTGGTTCAGATCACGTTTTCATGGGATAATCAGGTGTAGGCGTAAACACCAGCCTACCACCTTCACGCCAGGCCAACCGACCAAGTCCGACCAAGATTGGTCGTCTTGGAACGCGCGCCTGAAGAGGGTGTGACGAGCGGCCCTTGCGGCATTGGTTTTCTATCGCAAATTGATCCCGACCACTCGATTTCACCGGACGAATTGAGTGACCCAGATCATACTTTCGTGAGGGAATGGAGTACAGGCGCCTACACCGTCATGCCGTCTACACACATGTATGGTCGGCCTGGCCAAAATTGTATCCCATGCTTGGTTTCGACCAAGCTGAAGAGTGATGCCTGCACACCTCTTCAAAACCCTAATTTCATTAACGATTCATGAGATGAGTGTCTCAAAGATCATCTTATCCGTCCAACTTCACCGGCTTGGTTATACAACCACGGTCGGGGAGTTAATTGGTCGGTGAGGCGTCATTACCCATCACTTTACCACACCATGATGCGAAACTTTGCATAAAATACACACGGTACTTCACAAGTATCGACTTCTCGAATAACGCATTTATTCAATTCGGCATTACATGCTATCTTTCTTTCGTGGATCAAGGATCCACACATTCCAGAACATCAATCATGTCACAAGCCGGGGGATACATGCGGGGTATTGGTCTAGCGGTTTACAGGCGTGCGGCGTGTAACGCGCCATCACAAGAACGTGTCGGGGAAGTCATGGGACGGTTAGAGATGAACATGAGAAGTGGGCAAGACTGGTCGTGTGGTACCGACGCACAACTCCACTACTTCATCACTCCACTTCCTCCACTTCCAACGAGAGACGTGAATAAGGCTCAATGACTTGTATAAATAGGTTCTCCACCCTATTTCAAACGACAACACAAGTCCAGACGAGACAGAAAACCAAGTGTTAATACAAAACGTATTCCAACACCCAGAGCTTGCTTGCATCAATCACAAGCCTGCTCACCTTTTGTTACAAGTCATGAGCAAGCCAACACCTTCACAATCTCAACACCTTCTTCGCTTCCCTCCCTAAGATCAACCCAATATCCTTCACTTTGTGACCGAAACAAGTCTGGAACGGCCATTTCTTGGTTTAGGCCGGACTTGCACAGATTGATCTCTCAAATCTACAAGCACTCACTGCGCAAAGTGAGTGCATTTGTTTCAGGTTTAGATTCATTCCTTATCCACACCCCAAATTACCAAATTCTGCAGGAATAGTTTTCACCCATAAACAATTGGCGACCACAATGGGAGGTTGATCTCTCGGTTGCAAAAAAAATTGAATTCTCAATTTTTCGGTTTTCATCTCACGATGTATCCTCACTCGGAGACCACGGGTGGTTCAGATATCATGGGAAGTGTATCTAGAATCTTTGGAGGATGTCTTGGCAAATCAAGCCAGGTATCGCTAGAAGACAGAGCGAGACATTCCGCCTTTTGAATGATATAACAAGCGCAATTACTAGAAGGGTCGGCAGGCGTCTGCTCAAACAGTACAAGAAACGCTGGATTCTTAGTCATGAGTCACACCTTTACCAGTGGAGATGCAGAAAGAGCGCGTAATCAAAGGGGACTCAGGAGAGACGAACAACATGGTCCAGCCGACAACGAAGACTCGAGGCAACTCCACGGAGGAAAAGACTTGTCAGGGGTACCACAACGTCTAGGATAAAGAAATGGAGCCTGCAGCTTACGGATCCCTCTTTGGAAGATTTATATCTCAAGACCCTTGTCGAAGCTCGGAAGACTGTTCAATCCGCATCGACCTTTCAACTAAGTGAAGAAATGCTTGAGGAAGGAGAGATCAATCAAGGAACACGTGAGTACGAGAGGATGGGAACGTTGATTCGATCACTCGGCGGTGATATTACAACACCTCCCATCACCGAGCCGGAGCGGTTGCAAATCCCGGCATCTCATCAAGTGTAACACCTCTGGTAGTCACCAGAGCAACAACTTCCACTCCTTCATCAGGACGAGGAGCCGGAAGGACGAGAGGAGGACCATCCCCATTACCATTGCAGACTTGATGAAGAAGCAGGAAGTTCTTGCTAAGACTCAAACGGATATGGCCGCAACTCGAAAGAGGTACTCACTTTTCTTAAGATATTAGCGAGTCGATTTCCACAGAGCCGTGACAGCCCACGGAAAAAAAAAGGAACGCATTCAACGCACTTAGGAGAAGGTACTTCGGCGGCGCGGACCTCCATGGACACGATCAAAGAAGCGACATCGGATATGAGCGGTCCTGTCATGGAGACTCCTACACTAGGGACTGATCCTCACAACGATCCTCCTCAAGTCAATAGTTTCACTATGAACCTGAGGCCGGTGGATCGGGAAGCGGTTTCTCTAGTGGAAAGTTTATGCGAACTTTCACACCTCTCGAAGAATCAGCGCACGGAGACGTTTTGCCGCAATCAACCGAGAGGAAGGTCACGACCGTGCCCTACATGTCACCGTACGCATCAAGGATTCGAGTTCAAGACGACCCTTATCTACACGGGAGCGTCTTCATTACTCTCAAGACTCTCGGGACATCCAAGGTTCTCCCGAGGAAAAGGTCGTACGGAAGCCTACCACAATGACGGACTTCGAGGGAAACCAAACCAAGACATACGGGAGAAGCTCCGCGGAAAGAATCATACAATTTCGTTCGTCCCACTCCCCACGTGGGCGTCAATTCGAGAAGAAGACCGCTTACATCATTGAGGGCTAAAACCCACGATGCATCTTTCCGACGAAGCATTCTTCTCCATCTGTGAAGCCACGACCCACGAAGAGGGTACGAACTTTTGTGGCGAGTCATGACCGAGAAAGGGAAAACGGTATACCGACATTTTGCCATTATCAATTAGCGGGGAGATCAAGTACTCGATCTCTCCACCCAATGGAATGCTACAACAGACAACGAACCACAAGAACAAGTGTTAGATGCTCCACAACACTGCTAAATGGCACCAACTCCACAACTGATGAGATTGAAATCGTTAAGGAATCTCCTAGGCCTATCTCCATCAGCTCAACCTTGAGTACGGATAAACGCACGAAGCTCGAGGAACTTCTCAAAGAGTACCAAGACATATTCGCTTGGAGATATGAAGAAATGCCGGATTTATATGAAAATTGGTCACCCATCATCTACATGTCATACCTGGATCCAAGTCGGTTAAACGATTGTAGTTCGGATCGAGTGTCTTGCATAGACTTGAGATACTTGAAGCAGTGTCTTGCTCCAAAAACGATCCTCCTCTACCTAACATCGACATGTTAGTAGATGCAACCTTGAAGCGGACACGACATGTTCTCCTCCATGGATGGATGTAGCGGCTACAACCCAGATAAGGATGTACGAGTATGATGCAAGTAAGATAGCTTTTCGAACTCCTCTCGGAAATTTTATTATACCATACTGCCATTTGGTTTAAAGAATACCGGTGCAACGTATCAATGCTCTATTACGACAATTTTCCACTGGAGCCGATACCTCAAGGGAGAAGCCTCAAGAAGATGACGATGTCCACGCGTCATATGGAGCAAGATCCGGGGGAGTCACTCTATCAGACAGTGGTCGAACAAGATCCGGGCGAGTCAATTTATCAGACAGTGGTACATGTCTATCATGTTATGTTAGAGAATCCGCGCTTTTGGTCATCCTCTGGAGATGTTGAACGCTAATCTACAACAACATATGCCCTGATAGAAAGAACCAGGCCTACCGGTAATGAAGAGCCTCATAATGTTCGTAGGGGCATATATCTCACCAACAGGCGATATAACCTTCAGCCTTCTGTAAGTAGTTCTCTGAAGCAGCAAGAGGAAAATCACCGAGATACAACATCCTGCGCGTCCGTCAACTCCTACTCCAGTACCACATGCACGACTCCCATGAAACAATGTCCAAGATATTCCATATCTGGCTCGAAAACAACCACTACGAACAAACCATGTAAACCACGCTTGGGGACTGAGGCTCAGCATGAAGTTCCTTCACCGTCAGTAAAGGACTTCTTCAATACGAGAAAGATGGTCAGTCAAGAATCATGGAATTCGCAAGGGTAAATCGAATGAAGAGGAAGCCACTTCAATGCTCCCTCCAGCAGAAGCTGCTTCAATGGTCTATTCAAGAGCCGCCTCAATGCTCTCTCCGGGACCCCTGTTTGCTTCAGAATCCTACTTCAACACTCTCTCCAGGATCCACCTCAATGTTCGCACCAGAAGCCACTTTAACATCCTCTCAAGTCATTTCAACACTCAAGCTACATCAATAATCTGCGCTCTGGTCAAGTTATCTTTGATGTACCCACTGCTCAACATACGTCTCATCCATCCTTCATGAGGACCCAGTGGAGCATGAAAAACCCTGAAGTCGATAAGAGGAGGGTTATCCTGAGGAACAGATATTTTCATATAGTTGAAAGGGCGCGGTGAACAACTCATCATCAATGTTCGGCATATCTTTGAAGCTGTCAACACCTCCTGACTTGGCACCAGCATTATCCCCAGTAGACATCTCAACAGGAGTTCTTTTCTTCATTCTACAATAAAAGACAGGAGTCAGTACTTGTATAAAAACGCGTGAGATGTGTAGTCACACACGACAGAACACACATTCACGTTGGAGTACACAAGGCTGGTATTGGGTCCAAACACCGGTGTTGATCAAGTCACAAGTCCGGTGTTGATCAAGTTTCAAGTCCTTGATCAAGTCACAAGTCCGGTATTGCTCAAGCTTCAAGTCCGGTATTGATCAAGTCACAAGTCCGTTATTGATCAAGTTTCAAGTCCGGTGTTGATCAAGTCACAAGTCCGATATTGATCAAGTCACAAGTCCGGTATCGCTCAAGTTTCAAGTCCGGTATTGATCAAGTCACAAGTCCTGTGTTGCTCAAGCTTCAAGTCTGGTATTGATCAAGTCACAAGTCTGGTATTGCTCAAGTTTCAAGACCGCTGTTGGTCAAGGGCACGAGGCTGGTATAAAGGTGACATTCAGTCAGGCATACACGATATGGCACCCACGTTCAATCAAGCATATATGGCGGGACCATATTTATTTCCACAACACGGTTCTCTTATGTCATGGGAATCATGTTCACGAAATTCAAGCCCACGTTCGATCAAGCAGGCGCAGTAGCCCCATGAACGAAGCAGGCGCAGCAGTCCGTCGATTAGGCACAACCCCACGATTGAGCGAAGCAGGCGCAATAGCCCCTCGACCTAATCAGGCATAGCAAGGTCGATCTGGCAAGACCGACATTCAAACGGAGCAAGCACGGAGTGGGCCCTCGACCAAAGCGAGACATAGCAAGGTCGACCAAGCGTGCAAGACCGACATCATACTAAGGGAATGCTCTCCTAGATGCCTTTTGAACGTGACATACTCCAAGGACAGGATGACCCGTCTCTCCGGGTAACATCTAACTTTGTCTCATAAGTTTTATCTTTAACTGCCACCATCTTATGCCTACCCCACAATAGTGTAACCATTATGTGCTAGGCAGGGGACTTAATGTTGATGGTGGGTTTTCATTTGAGGTTAAAATTGTAAAAACCGGAAAAAAATTATGCGCTGACATCTTGTAAAAGATAAAGACATTTATAAGTGTTGGATACTCCCTCACTTAATTCACCAAGAATGGAGCATGTGGCAACAATCCCATTCTGTGAATACATGAAATTCCTCCAGGTTGGAGCATGTGGCAACAATCCCTTCCTGTGAATTTCATATCATCCTTGTATTTTCAGTACTCATTATCAGTGTGGCATGATGACTGAGTGTTACTCTTACAGAGTAACACGAACCTCCAAGCACTATAATGAACCCTTGTACGAAATACCCGTACAGGCTGACTCTCGGTGTGTTATACTAGCCAGATTGAGCCCCTCTCGGTGTGTTATACTAGCCCGATTGAGCATCCGGACTGACCAGTATCGGTGGGATATGATCTGATCGCATGATCATCCAACTCCATAAGCATGATTGGATGACCCCAGATCAATTCCATCACCCCCAAGCAGGTATGGAATACCCACGACCGACCCCGCATGGTCGGTCATTGGCCTAGCTTGCCAAGAAACCGTCCATACCAAGCATTATGGACGGAAAACCCTAAATTAGGGTTTGCGGCATATTACATGTGTTGCAAAGCAGTCTCAACCGTCCATCTTCGCAGGTATAGATGGAGGGTGTAGATGTAGATTCAAAGGGCCCAGAGCATGTCAACACGATCACCGTGGGCCCGCCTACACACTTGACCAATCGGTCAAAACCAACCATACTTGGTTGCAACAAATTCGTACGCCCAAAGAGAGCATGGTCACACGGCTATGAAAGCCAAAATTAGGGTTTCAAGCCATCACGAGCGTCCATCTTCTTCGGCACGAATGGAGGGTCACATATTAGATTAAGCAGGTCCGGTCATACCAGCATGACCACCGTGGGCCTGCCTATCCCCTCACTTGATCGGCCAAGGCATATCATGCCTGGCCATTCCAAAACGCACGTCCAAACTTGCGTGGTCACACCTCCCAAACCGCAAACTAATCTCGACCGCTCAACTTCGCCGGACGATTTGAGTGGTTCGGATCACGTTTTCATGGGATAATCGGTGTAGGCGTAAACACCAGCCTACCACCTTCACGCCAGGCCAACCGACCAAGTCCGACCAAGATTGGTCGTCTTGGAACGCGCGCCTGAAGAGGGTGTGACGAGCGGCCCCTGCGGCATTGGTTTTCTATCGCAAATTGATCCCGACCACTCGATTTCACCGGACGAATTGAGTGACCCAGATCATACTTTCGTGAGGGAATGGAGTACAGGCGCCTACACCGTCATGCCGTCTACACGCATGTATGGTCGGCCTGGCCAAAATTGTATCCCATGCTTGGTTTCGACCAAGTCGAAGAGTGATGCCTGCACACCTCTTCAAAACCCTAATTTCATTAACGGTCGCAGATGAGTGTCTCAAAGATCATCTTATCCGTCCAACTTCACCGACTTGGTTATACAACCACAGTCGGGAGTTAATTGGTCATTGAGGCGTCATTACCCATCACTTTACCACACCATGATGCGGTGCACACATAAAATACACACGGTACTTCACAAGTATCGACTTTCCGAATAACGCGATTATTCAATTCAGCATTACATGCCTTTCTTTCGTGGATCCACGATCCACACATTCCAGGACATCAATCATGTCACAAGGCGGGGATACATACTGGGGTATTGGTCTAGCGGTTTACAGCGTGCAGCGTGCAACGCGCCATCACAAGAACGTGTCAGGAAGTCATGGACGGTTAGAGATGAACAGGAGAAGTGTGCAAGACTGGTCGTGTGGCACCGACGCACAACTCCACTACTCCATCACTCCACTTCCTCCACTTCCCACGAGAGACGTGAATAAGGCTCAATGACTTGTATAAATAGGTTCTCCGCCCTATTTCAAACGACAACACAAGTCCAGACGAGACAGAGAAAACCAAGTGTTAATACAAAACGTATTCCAACACCCGAGCTTGCTTGCATCAATCACAAGCCTCGCTCACCTTTCTTTACAAGTCATGAGCAAGCCAACACCTTCACAATCTCAACACCTTCTTCGCTTCCCTCCCTAAGATCAACCCCATCTCCTTCACTTTGTGACCGAAACAAGTCTGGAACGGCCATTTCTTGGTTTAGGCCGGACTTGCACAGATTGATCTCTCGAATCTACAAGCACTCACCGCGCAATGCATTTGTTTCAGGTTTAGATTCATTCCTCATCCACACCCCAAATTACCAAATTCTGCAGGAATAGTTTTCACCCATAAACAAGTGGTATTCTGAATAATAGAACTCACGTGACTAGCTAGAAAGGCTTTCTTCTGGACACTAAGCTTCTGCTTTCGCGTACACATATCCTTAAGAAACTTGGCATAAGCGGGAATCTGCTTAATCGCATCCAACAATGGTAGGTTGATAGTTACCTGCTTAAAAACCTCCAATATATCATTAAAGTTGGATTCCCTCTTAGTTGGAACTAGCAGCTGGGGGAACGGGGCTCTGGGAACAAAGCCTGGCTCAATATGACCCTCATTGGTCTAATTAGAGACTCTATCAGTCTCCTTATTTTCTGGCTCAGTAGGGTGAACTACAGCATGTTCACTTTCAGGCATGACGACCTTATTGTCAACTTTATTTCCACTCCTAAGGGTTGTAATAGAATTCACATGATTGTATGATTTCTCTCCTTTAGGGTTAGGATCAGTATGACTAGGGAACCTTCCATCTTCTCTCTCACTAAGGAACTTAGCTATTTGGCCGACTTGAAGTTCTAATTTAGCAAGAGACGGGAATTATTCTTAAAATTCTGCTTGGTTTCCTCTTGAAAATTACCCTGGCTCTTTACTAACATTTCCTGGCTCTGTGTTAACATATCCTGGCTCTTTTTTAGTATACTAAGAGATTCCTCTAAGCTAGTCATTATATTCTCAGAAGGGTTCTGGAACTGGGTTTGACCTGAAGAGTTCTTAGCATAACCAAAACCTGAGGGAGGCTAAGAATTACTAGACTGACCTTGATTCTGGCCCTTAGACCAAGAAAAATTAGGATGGTTTCTCCAACCAGGATTGTAGGTCTCTGAGTATGGGTCAAACTTCCGACGGTTCTCAAACCTAGCATTGTTATAAACAGCATGAGCTTGCTCTTCACTAACCTGACCTTCCCAAAATGAGTTATCGGGCTCTATTCCACAACTAGATGCTTGAGCGGTTCTATTAGGTTCACCAAGGGACCTATTTTTAGACTGACCCATTTCCAAAGCTTCTAACCTTCTGGACAAAATAGCAAACTTAGCATCTGACCCAAAGCTTGTAGCTACCATATTGGTGCTACTTCTATTAACCAAGAGTTTTTTAGGGGGTTCAACACAAGACTCCCGCTGTTGGGATTTCTCAGCAACAACTCCTAAGAAGGTAAAGGCATCCTCAGCACTTTTATTAGTAAACTCACCAGCACACATAGACTCGACCATGGCTTTGGTCGAATAGTCTAAACCATCATAAATAATCCCTACAAGTTTCATCTTATCAAATCCATGGTGAGGACACCGAGATATGAGATCACCGAATCTCTCTAAAAACCTATAAAGAGACTCTCCCTCTTGTTGCACACTAGCACTAATTTTACGCCTAACATTGCAATAGTTTTATGCTTAGGGTAGAATTTCATATAGAAAGCGACAATAAGTTCTGCCATGTTTCAATGGATTCATATGGTAGGTTGTTTAGCCAGTCTTGGCTTTATCTTTTAAGGAAAAGGGGAACATCTTAAGTTTCAAAACTTCATCAGTAAGGTCTTTTATTCTAACTATCCCACAAATTTCCTCAAAGTCCCTAATATGAAAATAAGGGTTCTCATCATCTTTTCCTAAGAATATAGGGATCATCTGAAGAATACTAGCTTTTATCTCGAAGTTAGCTGTATTGGCTGGCAATTTAATGCACGAAGCTCGGTTGGTCCCAGTTGGGAACATGTAATCTTTCAAAGTTGCCATTGCTGGCACAACTGAAGTACTAGGGGTACTTTCCTCACGAAGAGACAGATTCTCAAAACTGAAGTTTCCAAAAACGGGTCTCTCAAAAGAAGAGTCTTTGAGTTCCCCGCCTTCACAAGAAGAACTACTAGGTTTGTCACTAATCAAACGACCTAGAGTGTTTCTTTTCCAAGCCCGTTCTCTAATGACCTCGGGCATACACTAGAAAAACAAAAGAAAAAGAAAAATCCTAAAAGGAAGGGAAGTTCTATGCAAACACAAACAAGGCTGACTCCGCCACAACAAACCTAATGATATCTAGCAAACAAAAAGCATGATGGCTCCACTTAGATTGTTTCTATGACAGCTTCTAATCGTTCGAAAGGGAATTCGTTACAATTTAAGCAAACCCCTCTGGATCAATCCGAGTCAAAGTAAGTTGAATCAAGGCGAGGGAAGCTCCGTGGAGCTTTGATACCCAAAGGCCTCACCGCTATTACAAGGCGGCTAGTCACGCATTCAACTTCACGAAACCATCATGAACTTGAAGTATGCTAAAAGAGTAACCAATATTTTTCGAATGACTTTCCTATTAAGCTCGTTACCCCATCGGTCTCGTTCTATTCCAAATTTTAAAGCTTAGGTTCGCGTTAAGTATCGTTTTCCTAAGGCGGGCAAGAAGAGAACGGTGATGAAATCCGAACCCTTATCTTGTATGGCCAGTCCTTGCCCTTTACTAGGAAATTAAAACAACCGTTTTCAAGTCCTCAGCATATATGCAAACGAAGGAATACAGTAACTCGCTGACAGGGGTGACCGGTTGTCAGCCGACACAAATATAATTACACTTTCTTACTACTCAAAATATAAATATAGCAAGGGCAAGAAAGGATCGATCCCACAGAGATGTCTAGGTTGTCAAATTGTTTCGGTTCCCTATAAATAACACCGGTAGTTCTGTGATTATAATAAACTAAATAAAACAAATAAAGAAATAAGCAAACAAATTGAATCAAGGATAAGAAAGTATTGGTCAAGGATTTCGTTTTCATTCACAAACATGTTTTCAACAAAATAACTAGAATTTATATTTTAATCTCAACTTTTATCAAAGACCCTAGAATACCTTGATCGCAAGAATATCCCGCAAATCTCCTCATGTCATCAACAAACACATTAAAAGATGCGAATATGAATTCTATCTAAAGGAACAACCTAACGTGTAAAAGCACTAATCAAGTTTAATTCCCTAGATGCGTTAGGTTCTATGAAATCAGGCCAATCAAAGCAATCTAACGTGGAAAGCGCACTAATCCGATTTAACAAAGTTTATGACTCACATGTGACTATTAGGATGTATCACTACAAGCAATAATCACAATTATGCTACTTGTAATCAGGAATCTATCACTTTTGCGTATAATAAATCCTAATCTAGCAAGAGAGATGAAAACAAACTCAATCGATTCGCGACTCGATCAAACAAGCATTCAAATCATGTAACAATATTGATGGTGAATCATAAACGATAATATGAGACAAAACTAATTTATTGAATTGTAGGACCAGAATATCGCGACAGCAATACTTCGCGAGATTAATAAACGACTGCGTCGCGAAGGAGTCGCGTGAAAGAAAATAAATGACGTAATAAATGACCTTGAGTCGAACATGAGGAATGTGTGAAGACTTGGCGAGATTTAGGAGTGTCGCGAGGACAAACAGTTGTACATTCGCGACGCTTCGCGAGATGTTTCCGAAAATAAAGGACAGCTTAGCTGTCATCCACTATGTAATACCCTATATAAAGGGTCGAGTCAATCTGTGGTGGGAGAGGTCTTTTAGAATTGTTAAGCAAGTCATTAGGAGAGAGAAAATTAAGAGTGATTGTAATTTCTTTAGCTCTGTTCTACATTTCTTTGTAAATCTTTGAAGAAAACAATTAATAAAACACATTATTATTCATCTTCAAATGAATTGAATAAGCAAATTCGAGTGAGGTGTGTAGTGTAGGATTTCCTGCAACTACATATGCGCTTGAAACAGGGAGTTTAGGGTCGCAAGAGCATTTAAACCTGTCATATTGTCGCAAATATAATGTCCTGCAGAGGCAAAAATACTTAAGAAATGATAAGACAAGGTCAATGGGTCATTACATGAAAATGTAAGGACGTCCTGCGACCTTGTCGCAATGAGGGGTGGCAAAATAAGACCTTTACTTAGGAGGGCAAAATAAGACCACACAAATATTGATAAGGCAAGATCAATAGATTTCTTAATCCGTGAAGATATCTTGCGATCTTGTCGCGGCGAGATTAGTTTAAATATATATATATATATATATATATATATGTATCTCGCAAGAGTGATTAACTCGCAAGGGTTAATTATATCTTATGAACAGAGGACAGAGGCAGAGGCAGGCAAATGTGAAGTTATAATTACAAGGAAGGGATGTCTGATTGATATATCCGAACAAGAGAAGCAGAAATTGAATTTATATTCAATAATCAAAGAAATTTATAATGAGGAATTACAGAAATGGAAGATTAACAAATATATATATATACAGATACTACAAGAAATGAAAGAAATTATTTCTTTGTTGATTCTTCTTCTTCATCGATTCTTTAGTTCCATCGCTCTTGTCGCCAGATTCTTCTTCTTCATTAGCTTCACTATCAGAAACATCTGAGACAGGCAAATTCTCGGGAACTTCTTTAGCAAGAAAAGGATATGAATGAAGAGGGATGTTGTGATCATTACAAACTATTTCCATAGCTTGGTTGCGAAAACGAACAACATCATTATTAAAATTCGCTTGGCTGTAGTTTGGAATTCTTGCTTCAATTTAGAATATCTATTCTCGCGAAGAGAGAGATCCTTTGCGAGTTGTTCTTTTTCGGTTTCAAGCTCCCCAATTCTTGTTTGAAATCTCTTCTCAGATTCTGAAAATATGAGGAAACGAATTAGTAATAATAATACAAAAAGAGAAAGAGCAGAAAAATAAAGAAGGATAATAAACAACCTTCTCTTTCAAAGATCATATCCTTGATCAAGGTAGTTTGCTCGGCGCAAAGACTAACATTGACACCTAAGTCATTTCTAGCATTATCTAGAACCTTCGCAGCCCAAGCAAACTCATCATCATTATTTATGACAAAAAGTGAACGGATTTGGCCTTCTCGTTCGCTAAGAATGGTATTCTGACGAAGGAGTTCATCTCGTTCAATTTGCACATCAAGAATAGATTTTTGAAATTTTGCTAATGCCTGTGCACCTCTGTTAGTAATGCGATCTTTTTCATCAATGAGATCACTAACTTTCTTCCCTAAGGTTTTGGCCTCCTTCTTGGAATCAAGGTACATTTGTTTAAATTGGTTGGCTGCACTTAAACTAGACCTGTGCTCAATTTCTAAGAGGCGATATTTGGTTTGGAGTTCATTTAATGAAAGGGAATTAACTTTGTTCGATGAATTACTTAAAGAGTTGTTGAGATGAGCGAGAAGAACGTCATTATCCATAGGTTCGGGAAATGAATGAAGAAGAATGGCTTCATCAGAGAGATTATATATGTCTGCGAAAATAGTAAGTAAGGCAAAGAAAAGCAAATGATAAAATAAAAAGACTTGAGGAGTGAGAACTTTTTACCATAAAGCTGTTGATTTGCGCTTTGAAGAGTAGATACTCTATCCTTTTGAGAAGTAAGCTCGGTTTCCAACCTGTTTGATTCTTTCATCCTTCCCGCGAGATGTCGTGACTTCAATCTCTAGTTCTCGGATTTTCTCTTTAAGTTGCGAATTCTTCTTTTCAAGATTGTCGCGCCTTTTCTCAAGATCAGAGGCAACAACAAAAGAAGCTCTCCCAGACTATAAAGAAAAATATAGGAAAGATTAAGATAGAGTTTATAATTGAAATCGTAAAGAAGTAAAAGGATACAAACATACCAAAGCATTAAGAGCGTTTAAGAAACTAGAAGTCATTGTTCGGGAAACTCCGCGAAAGGACTCGTTATCTTCCAGCAGTGGGGCATCGCAAATCTTAGCGAGAGCTTTGCAAGTATCAGTTAAATGGTCATCTCCTAATCCTTGCATGGAGTCTGAGAAGATGTTAGACAATTGTTTCATTGGAGACTCAGTTGGTTGGTTCTTCTTCACGAGAGAGATGCTCGAGTCATTATCATCATCTGATGGAAGTTCAGAATTTGAGTTAGAAGAAGGTCGGGTTTTTCGTCTTTTAGAAAAGGGACCAGAAGATTTGTCTTTGCGAGGAATGGCCTTATTCTTGCCTTTAACATTCGCAGCTTCAAGCTCTTCAATTTCAACCTTCAAACACGAATAAAGATAAGAAACAGAGGCAACAATATTGTTTGAAATAATAAAAGAAAATGTTTCTTACTTCATCCGTGATTGATCGGAGTATTGCCAGAGTACTCGACTTTGGATTTACTTCACAACTCTTCTTTAGTCTATCAATCTATAAATTTGGCAAGTTCAGTAAATACAAGAGGAAGGGAATAATGCAAAAGCAAAGCTTGAAAAGAGAAATATACCTCTGTTGCCTTCTCGGGCCAGTTAAATTCCCAGGGATGATAGTCTGCGAGATGTGCAGGCAAGGTATGCGAACCCGCAATATAAGGTCCTTCCAAAAGTAAAGGAATAACCCACCACCTCTCATCTTTTGATTGGCGAGGGGTAGTATTATTACCTGAATGCCAATCAATGTCTTGCATAAGCGGTTTGTCTTCGGAACATTTTCCGACTTCTTCAACCGGGCACCCAAAATGAGTTTTATCGTTTCTCATATTTATTACTTTATAGTTGGCAAAAAGTTTTCTACAAGTATATTTTTGAGAGATTATTTCTAAGTTTGCGAACCTAGGGTCTCGACATTATTAGGGTATAAAGATCCTTTACCGGCTCCACGATTAGCAAATTCGAGTATGAGACGGATGCAGTCGCCACTTAATTGATAAACAGCTCGCGAGAATTTCTCATGAGCAAGAATTTCATAAAATAATGGAGTCTCAGGATTATATAGAGGGATGGGAAGTCCTGCGAGGAGTTGACCTAGCGAGATTATAATTCTCTTATCATTAGATGGATGATCAGAAAATAGTTTTGCAGAAAGAATAGATGAATAATCATGATCAGGAAGGGTTGATAAAGTGAAACCCTTTTCTTTTAACTTCTGTTGAACATCATTAAAATGCGGTGTGTAAGTACGACCTAATGAAACCATTATCAGAATATGGGAATGAAGAGAGAAATTTAAAATTGAAGAAGAAAGATTTACAGTAGCAGGAGCGTAAGTTACGGAGAAGGAAGTTGAAGGAAAATTGCAGAGAGAAATAAAAGAGAAGAAGTGAAAGATGAGAAAACTATATATAGAGAGAAAGATTTTTGGGAAAATAAATGCATTTAATGCGAGATGGGACGTGAATGGTCAGAAATAAGCAGTTGAATAAAACGTGTCAAGAAAGGAATGGAAGAAAAGACATCTGTAATAAATTCTGTGAAAAAATTACGGAGTTAAAATAGATAAGAATGAGCTATCGCGATATTTCAAGATATCAATTCTCATGATGCTCTCTACTTCGCAGAGAACACATGAGAAGAGGCAAGATGTAGGACCAGAATATCGCGACAAAGCAATACTTGCGAGATTAATAAACGACTGCGTCGCGAAGGAGTCGCGTGAAAGAAAATAAATGACGTAATAAATGACGACACTCAGAACATGAGGAAAGTGTAAAGACTTGGCGAGATTTAGGAGTGTCGCGAGGACAAACAGTTGTACATTCGCGACGCTTCGCGAGATGTTTCCGAAAATAAAGGACAGCTTAGCTGTCATCCACTATGTAATACCCTATATAAAGGGTCGAGTCAATCTGTGGTGGGAGATGTCTTTTAGAATTGTTAAGCAAGTCATTAGGAGAGAGAAAATTAAGAGTGATTTTAATTTCTTTAGCTCTGTTCTACATTTCTTTGTAAATCTTTGAAGAAAACAATTAATAAAACACATTATTATTCATCTTCAAATGAATTGAATAAGCAAATTCGAGTGAGGTGTGTAGTGTAGGATTTCCTGCAACTACATGAATTAAAACCCATATTTGGAAATCAAACTTATTCCATAACCAATAATAAAACTCTAGCTCATATTCATGGAGTTCATAACAAGAAGAAAGAGAAAAGACTTCATGGTTCTAAACCCTAGAAAACAAAGTACAGGCAAAAGAATATAATATCCAAGATAATAAAGATATATGAGATAAAGAGATAAAGAGATAGAATTCCTCTTTTTATAGCTTTTTCTCCCTTCCAAAACTAGGTCTAATCTTCCAAAGTCCACTAGATAGAAGTCTTCCAAGCCCATGTGTGAGAAAACCCATGTAAAAAATTATGTCCAAAAACCGTCGCCGGAAAACTGGGATTATGGCAGGAAATCGGCCGGAATAGTCGCCGGAAAGTGTCTCAGGTGAACGGCAAAGTCAACCCGGTCACCGGTCAATGGGTCAAAACGGTCGAGTCAACTCGGGTGAGTCACCGAGTCAAATAGGGTCCGTCAACTGTGATTCGGTTCGGCTATTCGAGACTTAGTCGTCCGGCTCGATCCCGATTCACTTTGGGCTAGGCCATTTGCACTGGCCTGACTTTGCTGCTGCACCATGATTGTGCATCGCCAATTTCTATCCATCCAAGATGGCTGTGCATCCTGCAAATCCTTATCTCAGCACCAAAACATAGCAAACACCAACCATTCAGTCCCTGAACCCATCAATCCCATCTGTAGCTCTAGTCACCTGGAATTCATCTCATTCTCTTCTTTCAATTGCTTCTACCAGCTCAACCTCAGATTGCAAAAGTATCATCGGAATCGCAATTCCTCCTCACTCATCATTTTTCCTTGATTTCTCTCAGCTACAACACCATCTGCTTCAGGTAAAACCACCAAATACCAATAGCCTGAGTCTTGCACTGCAACAGTACCACCAGAATAACTACGGCTGCATCTTCACCAGCACCAGCTGAATCACAGCATCTCCATTATCATCTGCTCCAACATCAGCTGCTTCATCACCATACCTGGCCAGCACACCTCAGCCCAATTGCAACATTATCCCAGCAGCACACTTGAGCCAATCCATTCATTCAATTCAACACCTGACACTCATTGCCACCACTGCAACTCTGCCACAGCTGCAAATTCATCCACCATTCAGCTCCAGCTCTTGACCTGAAACTGCAATCAACAGTTTCTCAGTCTTCTTTGTATTGCAACACCTTGTCTACCTGCAGCTTCATTCGACTGCCATCACCACTACTAGCTAGCACCAGCTCCTGCAGCACTTTCACTTCCCTGTAATGCTAACTTCCATTCACCATCCCTGTACTGCACCTAACATTCATCTACCCATTGTTTCATTCATTGCAAACAAACCAAAGTGAACTCCTCCAGCTTCATAGTCTTGAGATTGAACCCAGCTCAATGCCTTCAATTCCATCTCAGAACTACCCATCATTACCACCAGACCCTATGAACATCAACTAATTCTCATCTGTCATTACAAAGATAGCACAAACCTCTTTGTACCAATTCCTCCACTTGGTGCATCATTCCCCTGACTCCTTTGAGAACCACTTCATAGCTCAACCATCACACCTACAGCTCTGCCTCATACCACCACCATCAATTGCTCAAGACCACCTTCAAACACCACCAGCAACACCCGAGACCATCTGCAATCTGACCTCCACCGATCCATGAACCGCAACAGCAGCATCACAATCTACAGCAGCAACCATCATGAGCACAATCTCGCTCTAACCATTGTAACAACCAGATTCGATCGAAACCCCCATCGATCCTGACTCATCCAAACCCTTTAATTCATATTCATCTCACCTGCTCTTCTTCACTATCTCAAGAACCAATTTACAGGCCACCAATTTCAGTTCAATACTCTTTGTTAATCGCATGTAACCGCTGCAACGTCCAATTCAAGCTAATCCCATCCTTACTTTGCGTTCTCGAATTCGAAATCCTCATGAATCTACGAATCACTCTCCATCTCTTCCCATGGTAATCATCATCTTCTTTACTCTATAAACCCTTGTTCGATTCACTCTTAGATCCACGAGATTCGAACCCAAATTCGACATCTCAATCAGAGCGACAACGGTTTCTCCTTCTCTTCTCAATCTCTCCCGAATTTATCTCAACACATCGATCTCCATGGACGCCTTCATTTCCTCTCTCAGTTTCAGGTGAAAAAATGAATTAATGAGAGAAACATCTTCTCTCGATTTAGTTTTTAGGATAAGGCTGGATAATGACACCCCTCTGCATCAGATAAGGGATACCCCAGTGGATGCCCCATAACATGTGGTCACCCCTTAACCACAACTGGCTGCATTTAATACTCCTCCTAATAGAGTTGCCCCTTAACCTTGGCTCAGCTCCCAATAGCATGTGAAATGACAGTTACGCCCTTTTTGCTCAAATTGGATAATTTCTTCTTCTTTTCCTCCGTGCGACTCCAGAGTATCTAATGACCCAAAAACACGCGTAAAGTACATAATTCACAAGAAAAATAACAAAGAAAGCGTAACTACTAGATAGTAAATTAGGTGTTTTAGACACCTATCAAGGGGATTCGCGAGTGTTTCGACAAACTTACCTCCCGTTCCAGACGGGGGATGAACCGTTGTAGTCGACTCGGGCCACGACTCCTATGTCATGTACGAACCCGAGGGGCCGAGGTGATATCGTAATCACCGTCCTTCTCTGCAAACAGTTTGATATTTAATACTACCCTTCCGTAGGGTTAAAAATAAAAGAATGTCCAAATGTCCAAGTCCAAAAAGTAAAATAAAGGAAAGTCTAAAAAAAATAAAAATATCCAAAAACAAAATTGCCTCTCTTTTTTTTTCTCTCTTTTTTTTTAAAAAAAAATAAAATAAAAATCTTCTTCTTTCGCTCCTTTCGATTTGTCTTTAACTCCAAATCTTTAAGTATTCACCAAAAGCTTTGGCAAATTTTTCTTTCGCTCCAAATTCTGTAGTCAAAAGACAAAAACCATAAAACGTAAAGTAGAACAAATAAACAAAAAAAAAAAATCTAAAAACTCTAGCCTAAAGACAAGTCCGCGTCGGCGGCGCCAAAAATTGATGTGATCTCAATAATGTTGTAGTAAATAAGGTTCGTTGAGACTTGTGAAAGCAAAAGATTTTAGACTTATAAAACTTAAAAACAAACAAAACTTAATATAAAAAGGACCAAGGCTCCGGATTCCACTATTCCTCCTAATTGATTGGTTTATAATGATATTTTCAAGAATTATTGTTAAGCTCTTTTTCTCATTAATTCACTATTAATCTATATGGTGTCCAAATATTAAATTGTAATCCCTAAGCATGAATTATCAAAGAATTGATTCTAAGCATAACACATCAAATTGATTCACAACTAATTAAGAAAACCAATTTTTATCTTTTTGTTGATCCTAGTGAATTAAATAAAATAAATAATTAAAGAAATTATAAAAGAAATTACCAATCAAGCATGAGTGAATAGTTTCCTCCGTTGCCTCAATCACCGGGTATTTTAGCCGCTCATCATGTTGAAAACCCTCTCAAAGAATTTATTTATGCTAAAAAATGGTTTACAAATGATGAATAAGGGAGAAATAATGAAAAATCGGGTTTGTAACAATTATTTTTGTTACAAACCGAACTGTTACAGAGAACGATAAATTGTAACTGTCGTTGACACTGTAGAAACAACGACTGTCGTATGTGCGTCTTAAGTTCTTCAGCACGACTGCCTCTGGTAGTCTTTTGTTCTTCGTGTTCTTCACAGCAACAGAAATGGTGGTTTCCTGCCACTTGATTTTCTCGACTTTCTGATGCTCTGCAACTCTCCCAATCTCTCTATATCCCTTCTCTGACCTCCAAGCCCTTCTTTTATACTTGAAAGTGGCAATAAATCTCGACAATCAATCCGGAATCATTCTCACTTACTCTGCCAGATACGGGAAGATATTCTTCCCTTTTTCTTCTCCTGCACGCGTCTGCCAGATGAAAACTCTCCAAATTTAATTCTTACACTCTCCTGGTTGTTGCTTGAGTCACAAAACACGTTCAAATTCTCCAAAAACTCTTGCAAACCCGTGAAAAACTCCTCTCGTGTACGTGCTGCCGTGTTTTCTTCTCACAGAAATTCCAGCCAAAGTGGATCGGAATTAACACCTCTACCATCTCTGTTTAGCCCATAGAAACATACCCAATCAATTCCAGCCTTTTAATCTCACTACATCAAGCCCAAAATCGCAACCCTAGTTCTGCCAGGCGAGAACTTGTTTTTCCCGCCAAAATAAAATTCAAATGAAGAAGAAGGTCAGCCCTTATCCAACAGCTGGGGGTGCGAATATCAGTTGGGCGCCCCTTAGTAATTGGGTTACCCCTTATCCAAAGTGGGAGTCCGAATAGCAAATGTCCTCCAGGGGTGTTCCGAGCAACTTTTCGAGCCGAATTTTCCAACAATCTTTATTACCAAAAAATACCTACAAACACACAAAACACCATGATAAGGACAAAAACGAGTACTAACAATACGAAACATTGAGGACAAATTAGACACATAAATGCGTCTATCACTAACCAAACATCTTAGTCCTATCACAATACATCAATCATGTGATTAAAAAAAAAGTAGAGATTTGAACGATAATCAAGAGAGAAAACTAATACATAAATCAAGCACAAGTTTTAGAAATAGGACTACATCCTTAACCAATATTATTAAATTAGCTACTCATAGCTATGGAGTTCATCACAAAAATATGAATTGAATAAAGAAGAAGATGAACAAAAGCAAACCCTAGTAGCGTAAACAAAAGCGGCTCTCTCCTTAGCTTCCAAGAATAAAACGTGCCCATTGCGGCAGCACCACCATTTGGCATTATAACCTGACCATCTGAGCATCCATTGTTTCACCTGAGCAATGGCAATATCTCCATTTCTCAGTCCATCGCCACTGCAGCTGCATCATTTCATTACCAGAACTGTTCAATCCCATAGGCCTGTGTACATCATCACTAGCTGTCTTCCTTCCATGGAATTCAGTTCCAATAGCTTCACCCGGTTCATTTCAAAGATACACCGCACCAACAAGACTACAACTACAACACAGACTTGTTCTTCGTCCCTGTTACACAACTCTACCATCTCAAGCTCCACTTGCTATCCCAGCTACGGCAGCTACAACTGCAACTTCAGATTATCACAAGCATCTGTCGCTTTAAATCCATTTGTAATCCCATTCTGCTCAAATCCACCGGTGCCTTCATTTCAGCTGCTTCAAACCAAGCACAAACCCAATAGCCACCACTACAACCACAAATTCTAACCATCTCCTGTATCTGTCACATTAGCAGCTCCAACCGCAGCTACAGAGCTTGCACATCAACACCGGCTGCAACCTGCCATTGCAGAAAACACATATCCTCATCTGCAATTATTCCAGTTCAGTCTAAGCTTCATTGCAGTTCATACATTCTTTCCCTGAACTCAGTTGCACCTGTCATAAGTCACAGCTAGCTAACCACTAATGCAAGCATCTATTGCAGCAACAACTCAGACTTCAGTTCTTAGCTTACATCTCCTCCAATTTCATTGAATTTGACCCATTCTTCTTCCCAACAGTAATAACATCTCAGACCTCATCTGTAATTTCAATACCACCATCTCAGACTACATCGACTTCGTGTTCTTGTTTCTCAATTGCAACATCACCAGAATCTCAAGCCAAACACTACCATTACCACCGCTCCATATAATCCTGCCTTCTCTAAACACCAGAACCAGCTTCAACTTCTATGGCATAAGTATCAGCTCTGCTATCTTCTATTGCTTCACAGATTCCACCAATACCTCAGCACTTGCATTTGATTCACCAAAACTAACACCAACAGACCATTTCTCATACATTCATTTAACACCAGTTATTACAACTCTTTACAGCCTCTGCAACTCCATGGTAGCAACACCTGCACCTGCATTTCACTCTCCTTGTTCTTATGTTCTTGCCATCACCAGCCTGAACTGCAGCTCAAACTGTAGCAGCAAAACTCCGGCATCTCTCCAATTTCAGAAACAATCCCCAGCTCATTCATTACTGTCACCAGAAAGAACACCATCTGCAATCACCACCATGAGCAACATCTCGTAATCTCAAAGAACATTCAAATCATCTCAAAAACCCTTCAATCTTCTTCTCAGTTGAAACCCTAACTTCAATTTCAGAAGCCAAATCTTCAATTCATCCATAACCCATATTTGTATATTCCCTGTTTGCTTCATTACAGTAACAATCGAAATCATTTCCTCTTCCTAGATTAACCACCAACAGCAGCAAACCCTAACTCAATATCATCTCAACTGTTCTTCACTTATCATCACCAGATTCATCAAATTTATTCTGCTAATCAAACCATGACTCTACCATCAGTCTTCTCGTGAACCCATTAATTCAGACATGAGATCCTCTATTTCTGATTCTTATTTCAACCCGATTAGTTCACAGCAAAACCCTAAGTTCTTCATTCCTTAAACTTCACCGGCAGATACATCATATTCTCTGAATTCCTCTTGAATTTCATCGATCCCATGAATTTCTGCTCCTGCTTTGAGTCGCTCCATCTCGATCTCCCCTGTCCTCTCTTACAGCAGCCGCCATAGCTTCTTTTCTCTCCGAATTTCAGGTGAGTGTAATGAAGAAAAGAAAACTCCCGATCCAATTCCAGTGTTAGTGAACTAGGAATATCTAGGGGCACCCACTGCATAGATGAGGGCCAATCAGTTCAAACATGGCTTGTCGGTTTCAGAGAACTGACAGCGTAATTCCTTTCTCAACTCAACCGCCAGTTTTGAGGACTGACAGTTCATTCTTCACCTCCTTGCCGCGCACTTTAGCCCGCTCCAAGTATAGCTAGCATGTGAATTGACCTTTATGCCTTTTACGCTCCAAATGAACGTTTTCTCCTTCTTTTGCTCCAAATGACTCTAAAGTACCTGATTAGCTCAAAAATAATAATAAGATACATAATTTACAAGAAAACTCTCAAAGAAAGCATAAACAATAGATAAATATCACGGTGTTTACAACACCTATCAAACGCTGTCGTGACGACGGGCGTGATTTCTCCCAAAGAGCCTTTGCTAGTCGCACATCCAGCCGCAGGTGTCGTTTTTGATCCTCCATTTGAGGCTCCTTTTGAAGGTCACGTGTTGTTTGGGATTCAGTGTGCCAGTGAAATATGCGGATCTATATACCAAGATATGGAAAAGGTATGGGCACATCGCCTGATGCGCGTCGTTTACACAACAAATTAATTACTTCTTTCCACACAATTAACTGGTAATATAATGGCAAGGAGTTCGTTCCCACGAAGTGCAGGGAGATTTTAGTTGTTAAAAAGTAACCGAAAGGGGGGATTTTTAGATTTTAATCAAAGTAAATGACAAAAGAAAATATAAGAGATTTGTTGTAAATAATAAGAAGAACGATGATTAGGGAATCCTTTGCCGTCACTGAACTGAAACTTAATTGAATACAAGTTTATCTATTGTTGAATTTATATTGTTACCAACCTTAGAATAGCAATAAGCTCTGCTATCCCCCCTGATTCCTGTTGTCACTGGATACGGAAGCTCTCGACTACCAGTTTCTATCCAACTAACCCACCAAGAATAATCTCTCAAGGTGTAGATTAATCAAATGCTTTACACTCTGTGAATCAGGTTGATCCTAGCATCAGACGCATAGGCTCGTCCCGCTTACTAGTGTTATCTTTATACACAATTGCTTAACAGAATCCCTCTGTCAGCTCTTGCGATTTACTACTTGTGTAAAGAGTGTTGTGACAATTACACGTATCACACAACCCTAAACTAGTAGAAGAAATATTGATTGGTTAATTTAATTGATAACTTTAAATAACCCCTCAATATTCTTAAACATTAAAAATAATAAAGATAATCAACAAATAAATCAAACTTGAACTAAACTTGGTTTAAGAAATTAAGATTTCACTATCAGGACTTTGAAATCATCCCTAATCAATAAGAAGTTTAGCTACTCATAGCTAAAAAGTAATAATAATTAAATAAATAAGAAAGAAAGAAATTGAAACTAAATATAAAAGCTCACAAGAAAAGCCAGGGAGCAAAACTTTATTTCTCTCTCTATTTTTGTCTCTAACTACAAAAGGAATAGTAAAAGAAAAAGTGAACCCTAACGGATCCACAATAGTCTTACTAGATAAAGATGCAAAGTCGGTGGAGTTTATCTCACTGATCATTGGGTGCAGCGCGGTACACTCTAGTAGCGTGCGTAAGGCTTCTGATCCGTTTGATCCTCTGAGGAATCCTTGTGTTATAATCTTCACCGTAGATCTATCTAGTTTCAATACTGCACAATATACTAGATCATCACTATTTCCATATCATGCCAAAGCTTGCGAAGAAGTTCTGAAAACACGGCCCACCACATGCTCCACCTGCTTTCTTCTGATTTGTACGTGAAAGTAGAATTTGGTAGGTCCCCCGTCACACGTCACAGCGACAACACACTATTCCTTCCTTCCTCTCCAGCAAGAACAGCGTCTTGTTCTTCTCGACATTAATGGCATCATCCTCTCATACTTCCCCATTTCCTCGAAACCATCACAGCTAACCCCCAATAGCAACTCCATTGCCTCGTCGAGCTTCACTACGTACTGTCATCGCCGATCCCACGAGCTCAACCCATTTCAACTGTCTGCTCCTTCACCGTTGATCAACATCAACAGCACCTCCATCTCTTATCCGTTAAAGCAAAGCCTGAGCATCATCATTGTTAGTCACCTTGACTGATTTATCGAAATCAGACAACAACCCATGTTTTCTACCACCTCCAGTAACCAGATAATATCCATAAGAACCCGAAATTCCCTCTTCTGAAATTCCTCGCAATCGTGATCATCACGATCGTCAGAATCACTGGCCATTGACGTTCTGTGGAGTTAGAGAAGAAGAAGAATGTGCCCTTAGTAAAATGGTTGGCGCCTTTAAATACTATTTGAATTTGACCTCCCCATTTATAAAAGACCTGATCGCCTTTAGCGATTCGTTTGAAACTTGATTGCCCCTTAGCAGAGTGAGCGCCCTTAACGTACGGTGGGGGGTGCCAATAGTACTTGTCTTGTAATATGACCATTTTGCTCTTTTAGTCTTCTAAGTTCTTGTTTTGCTCATAACTTATTCATACAAACTCAGAATGACTCCGTTCTTTCGCCATTGCCTTCGTCTTCTCGTCCTCTACAAAATGAAAAGTAGAAATCTTGTACTTGAACGGGTTTCAATTGGTATTTGGCACTTCTCTACTTGTAGCTAGCTTCTTTTATTGCACAATTAAGTGCTATTTCACTTCTTTTGGATTATTTACCTAACAAAACACAAATAAGAGAAAACAAGCGTAATATACATAATTTGCAGGAAAAACAACAAATACTAGAATGGAATTGACACCAAATATATGTGAAATATGCACTTATCATCGCCACGACCAGGAAGGTTGATAGTCGCTTTGCATTGGTTAAACGCGTGGAGGAAACCTTATCTTCAATCCATGACATGTGTGGCGTGACTGGACACACTGTTTCTGGAGATGTAGTCAAAAGCTGGGAATTCCATCGGGATATTGTGTAAACTTTGAGTTTAACGCCTCATGGTTCTGTGAGGCATTTTTCGAGATCCAAAGGCTGCAGGCTGAAGCAGTTGATGGCCCTTCCGCGGATTTGATTAATCAACAGGAGGCAGAAGTCGAGAAGTTATCCCAGGAGTTGAAGCTGAAATAGGAGGCTCTTCAAAGCATGAAGGACATTTTCTCCAAGAAGAACGAGCCGTTTTTAGGCAATTTTCCTTGAATGTTTTTATTTTCTGAACTTCCTTTTCTTAGGGTTTTTTTTTTTTTTTCGAAATGCAAAAAAAACGCCTAGTTTATGTTTTGGTTTTCTGGTTTTTGGATTGATATATGATTGTTTCTTATAAGAGTTTTTGGATTATTTTGGAATAATGGCCCTTTGATCAATCAATATGTCAAAATCTGAATTGCAAATGTAGGTAGCAAAGTCATTCGGGAGAATTGTGAAACCGTGAATGTTGCATGAGAAAAGGAAATATATGAAATCTTTTGATGATTGGGTTATCAGCTTCCATTGCAAATGTGAAAACCCAAACAGTAGATCGGGTAAACATTGTCTGACAAAACTTACTCACTTTATAGCCTTACACCAAAACTGAATCTTCAGGGAGTAAATCTGAGTATTTATGTGACGCCCTCCTTGTCGCGAAAAGTCCCCAGTCATTCTTTATTGTCTGTGAAACATCTTCATGTCGATCCGCGGTAAGGTGGAGAATCTCTAGTCCCCAGACGTAATTCTCCTGAATCCATCTTTTCTTGGACGATGCGCTTCGAAGCATTGCATTTACTGGTAGGATGATGGAATTGAGAGTTGAATTTGCAACCGAGAGATTAACCTCCCACTGTGGTCGCCAATTGTTTACGGGTGAAAACCATTTCTGTTGATTTTGGTAATTTCGGGTGTGTGGATGAGAAACGAATCTAAACCTTAAAAAATGCACTGCACGGGAGTACTTTTGATTCGAGATCAATCTGTACAATCCTGGCCTAAACCAAGAAATGGCCGTTCCAGGCTTGCTTCGGTCACAAAGTGAAGGAGAAGGGGTTGGTCTTAGGGAGGGAAGCGAAGAGAGTGTTGAGACCAGAATCGTTGATTCTGATGGTGTGGTTGTTTATGACTTGTATCTGAAAGTAGAACTGGCTAGCAGGATGGAAAGTAACCAGGTGATTTCTAGATATTGTGTTGTTGCCGACCAAAAAAATTCTTTCGTGGTAAATAGGTGAAACCTATTTATACAAGTCATATTGAACGTACCATGGTCTCGTAGGAAATGTAAACGATTGAGTGGTGGAAGAATAGAGTAACATGTAACCGTCAGGCATTATGCTTCCATGATGAAGGAAGTGAATTAGTTTACAACGTTACTTTCATCACCACTAATTGTCCCACTTCATGACACTTTCTTATAACGGGCGTATTGCAAGCTGCACGCTGATGAGTGCCAAATAGTGCATATTTATACACCTTTTTATTGGCATTTTACTCATTTTTTTGCACTTAGAAATCGAGATATTATCCCGCATTCTGTGTTTTCTTTGTTTTCAAGAATAAATATTTGTATTAATTAATTTTGTGTTTTTAGGCAATAAATAAAGCTCGGAGAATCTGAGGAGCCAAAAGAGCGAAGAATTGGAGTCGAGCATCTATGAAGCAGATAGCCAAAGCCCGCGCGCGAATCAGTTGCAACCCAACAAGGAAGACATGGGCTAGAGCTACCCACGACCCGGATCCGAGCCCGTCCACTCCAAGCCGTTGAGATCACACTGGCTACATCCTACGGTCGCTGCCTCCACTCGCATCGAAGTTTGCTGCTCCGTGCAACACCAGATCACTCCAAATCATGCTGAACCGTTGAGATCGAACCAGCTTCATCTAACGCTCGCTGATGCCCTCTCATCAATCCTTGCTGTGCCCGCCTTACACCCTATCGACCTAACCCTATACCCATCGAGCAACTCTATCATTTCTCTTCTTCATCTTCTCTTTCTTCTCTGCAAATCCCTTACCCTCACCTTCTCCTCCCTTACCCGATTCAGAGACCATCATCACCACCTCCATCACTCCCTGACACTAGCCGCACCACCACTCCATCTCTGTCAGCCGCAACAACAACTCCAGCAGCCGCACCGTTTCTCTAGGTTTAGTTTTCTCTCACTTAGCTTCTACCCTAGAAGCTAACTTAGAGAAAACTAAAACTAGGGTTTCACCAAACCCATTGTGCATGGTCGATTCGGAGGTCGAGAAGCATGAGCAGAGCCAACAACCGATGCAGAGAGTATGGGTGAGAGATTTTTGTGTAATTTTTATTTTTAAAAGAATTAGGGTTTTGGGAGTCTGTTGCATGTATAAATAGATGATGTAGAAGTTATTTTTGCTCATGCCTGGGTTAGCCAGTGTATCAATTAGGTTTTAATTTGCAGTTTTAATGTTTTAATTTAGTTTGTTGGGGTTTCAATGAAACCCTAATTCCCAAATGTGTTTAAACTGTGTTAAGTTGTTCTTGAGTGCTTAATTGACAAGATAGCTTCAATTTTAACACCTCAACCCTTTTCTCTCACGGTGCATGCCAATGCCATGGATGCACTGTAGTTAGGTTAATACTGAGTTGAGAGTGTTTCAGCTCTTGCTTCTATTTTTAATACTAATTCCCCTGACTAGTTGTGCTTAATTAGATAACTAGTACTTAGGATTAGTGCCTTAGCTGTTACTTGACTTATCACTAGGAGAAACTCCCTAAATAGGTGGTAAAAATTGACACTTTATACTTACCTGGCATAGGAACAAGACACTCAACTAGTTGAGCACATAGTAGGAATTCAGAGGTGGATTTGAAGACCTAGCAAGCCCTTTTTGTCACTGTCTATACCTTAGTTTAGGTTCACACCATTACAACTCAGCCGTATCGGCACAAAACCCCTTTTGTTACTCTGTCACCCTTGAAACTCAGTCTAGAGCAAGCCTTAGATCATCCAAGAGCACCACAAGTCTCTGTGGATCGACCCGTACTTGCCGCGTCTCCGATAGACGCCGTGCACTTGCGGTTATCACCGTATGCCATAAAATATACACATTCCGAGGCCTAACAAGTTTTTGGCGCCGCTGCCGGGGAACTTGGCGTGTGCCCTGTGGATCATTGGCTTCTCTTTACTGAGATTCACTCAACCTTGTACATATTACTTCGTTTTATTTTAGTCCTGTCATAGTGTAACTTAGCTTCCTTGTGTTATAGCTTAGTGTAGCTTGTATTGCATCTTGTAACTTACATTTGTTAACTATAGTTAGTGTAATATCTAGCATCTCATTTGCATTTTAACTTTTTGAGTCATAAGCACCATTGCTCGATAACTTAGTGTCAATCAGAACTTGAGTCATAATCAGATACTGTTCTATCTAGTTTTGCTCCCATGTATATATCTCGCATTTAACTTTTGTTTTTAGTCTTTGTATGTAGTTAACCATCTCGTGCATTTCCTTTTCAGTTCCTTAGTACATTTTGGTATTGCATTTAGACATCTGCTAGTTTTTCATCCATCCTTGTTACCACAACTATAGCTAAGCATCTCGTAGCCGCATCTCTGTGAGATTGAGCATTGGCATTATTGGTGAAACTTTTCATCACCTGTGACTTGGGTTGTCTTGCACAGATAACCAAGTGGAGTAATTCACCTTCACACCACAGAGTCTTCTCAGCTGGTGATAGCCATTGCTGATTCTCACTTTCTTTGCTTTAATTTGCACATTGCTGAAAACTAAAACTCTCATCTTGAGGTCACAGGTACCAAAAAAAAGCTGAGGGAAGGAAGCGCAAACAGAGCAAACCCGTGGAAAGACAAGGAGTTGAGCAATACAGCCCACTGTGGCTAAAGCAAGTTGGTCACTCTCAATTTCTTTTACACTCTATATGCATACTAGGCCTCAGAAATCGTGGATCCGTGAAACATCTCGCATGATTAGCTACCTTGCTAGGTAATCACCCCTGAATTGATTAAAAATCTCATGAGCATTACCTTGAATGCATGATAAACCTATGCTAGGTAGTCTACACACCTTGAGCATCTTTGTTTGTGCCTGTGTGATACCCTGCTGAGATTATTAGCTCCGTGTGTATTCTTCTCAATCCCTGAATTACTGAGAGTTGAATGTGTGCTTGCTGAGTATTGCTCATCCTCTGGATTTTTGATTAATTCTGTGGCATTTGAATAGTCTGTTGCCATCTGAACTTGTATCTGTGTGATACCTGGTTGTGTGCCTTACCTTACACAGCCCCTTGAAGCTGTGAGCTGTGCTCTAACCCTCTAGCTCCCTGAAGCTGAGAGCTGGAGCAGCAACCCACATAACCAACCCTGAGCATAACTCTGAGCTGTGCTCCAACTGCACTCGTTGAACCTTTCCAACCAGCCCCGTGCATAAACTCTCATTTGCCGATTTGTGTTGAGAGTTCTTGGCCTGTCTTTGTGAGTTTGCTATGTGCACAAGCCTCGTTATCACTTTGTGCTTGAAATTGTTGGTAGAGATTATTCTTGTGAACCTGCACTCAGACCTGTGTGTGCTCAATTGCCAATTTGTGAGCACAAATCAGTGCATAGTCGCTCGTCGAGTTTATTACCCAATTGTTGTTTCTCTTGTGTTGTGCAATTCCTAAAGCACTTCCAGGTACTTGAATTGATATGTCAATTGTGTGCTGTGTATAAGTTTAGACTGTGCTGAGCATAGTCTGTGTGTTCATTGCCACTCTGTGCACTCTACTTCAGCACCAAAGCATCCCTGTGTGCTTGAAATTGTGTAACCTTTGTTGTGTGTCTCACTGAAGCCCACAAACTCCATCAGCACCAATCTCTGCACAACTGGGCTCTGTAACCAAACTAGAGCCCACAAAAACCTAAACTGTGCACATGAGCTGAAACCCAACCATTGGGCTCAAGCATAAATCGAACCACCCAAGCCCACATAAGCCTCTCTCTGGGCTCGCTCACTTCTTCGGGCCGCCGTCGCCTAAGATGGGCTCTGCTGCTGGGCTGCTCACAATCAAACTGTTGGGCTGCGCACAAAACTCATCCCACATACTGGGCCATTCAATCTGGGCTGCACTTGTTCATCTAACCTGGGCTCTGCACATAATCTGAAGCCCAACCTCTAGGCTTTGCACACAAACCTGGGCTGTTCTGTTTTCACACAACTACTGGGCTTCCCACAAAAACCAAACAACAAGCCCACAACAAACCAAAGCCCAATAAACCAAATCCCAAACAAACCAAAGCCCACATAAACCAAACTAGATTTTGAGTTCAATTTGAGTTGCTAAATCATGTCAGGATTTTGGTCTGCAACTGGGGATACAAACAAATCCATTAGAGAGCTTTCTTACGGGCATGCTTCACAGTATGAAACCCCCACATACCATAATGATTTTAGGGAGTATTATGAGCCTTCTCAGGGCCCTGACCTTGAATACTCATACCCTAACCATCATGAGCACATGTATCACTCACCACAAAGTGGGAGTTGAACAATTTTATACTCCCCCGACTCCTTGTTTACAATCACTAATGGAAACTCTCATGGAGCAAAATGCTAGGCTTGAACTGAATGCAATACATGACCATCCATATAGAAACATGCATGATCATCCCTTCTCTAGTGAACCATGTGCACAACCATTTAATGATTATTCATATGAAACATGCATACCCACTATTGAAGACTCTCCCTCCATTGAACAATGTCACATGTTCTTAAAGATGAACCTTATTCATTTAGAAAAAGAAGAATGGAAGGCAGTTCATGATAGGATGATTATTGTCCCTAATAAAGTAAATCTTGAAAATAGTGTTTTTATTCCTACTCATGCAACTAACATTGAATATGAACCTAATCTAGAGGTAAATGAGTATACTAGAAATGCTAATAGGGAAATGCATTTTTGTTATGATGATGATGAATATGATATGTTAGAAGAGCATGTGCATGCAGAAAATATGATGGAATTTCTGGGTTCAGAGACGTTAGGCGTCTCTTATGTGAACCCTATGAATGATGCCTCTTCTAATATTCATACATGTGATATTAACTCTGAGCTTGGTTTTGTGAAATTCTTCAGTGAATGTGAGCATGCTTCACAACTTGTTTGTGACTTAGGAAAGGATGAATCTTCTCGTTGACACTAATGTTCTTTTGGATCATGATATTATTGTTGTGTCGATTCCCTTCCCATATCACAATATGTTGCCTCGCTTCCGATGATTATGACATGGTGATTGATGAATTGTTCTATTTGGTGAACATGATTTACCCTCTTCGACTTTAGGAAAGTGTGTGACGGTACAAATGATTTTATACATGAAAACAACTTAGATGTACCTAACCTCTCTCCTGAGTCACAAATTGATACTCCTCCACCAGACCTAGGTGTAGTTTGTCACAAAATTGCAAAACCAACTTTTCTGAAAATGCCTAACTTAGGCCTAGAGCTTTGTGCTTCCCAAGTCCTCTTGGACTATTTTGCATCAAAGTATAACACTCTTAAGGAGCCACAGTTGGAATGTGTATGTCTGGCTGTAATTAGCAAAACTTATTTCGAGTTAGACCTTTTGCATGATGTACCTTTAAAATTGCAAGGTTTTGTGCTCAAAACCACACCTGTTCACAAGTTTAGGTTTGGGGGAAACTCCTTCACATCTACAGTCTTACTTGCACTCTCATGTTATATTTGTGTAAGATTGTTGATGGTTGTACATATTTTCTATTGGGTTGATCCTCAACTCTTTAGATTGTTAGTGTATGGTGAATTTCCATTGTATATATCCAGTAGGACTTGTTAAATTTTTCTTTTCTTGAAACGGTTGAGTCTTCTTGTACATATATTGTGCTAATCCGATATGATCTCCGTTGAGAATGTTGGATTCTAGCCTTGACTAGTGAAGCTCTAACCGTGCTCCCGCCGACATCCGGTAATCTCTTCCCTTTTCTCTTATCAGCATAGGTCTCATGGTATATGACTGTTTAAAATTTTCCTATCTGTTGACACATTGAGGACAATGTTTGATTTAGGTTTGGGGGTGCATTTGCATATTTTTGCATATAGAGTTTTTAGTCTTTTTAACCTTTTATTTAAAAAAAAAAAAAAAAAAAACTCTTTTTGTAAAAACCTCCAACTTTTAGAGATTTTAGAGTCACTAGCATGCTTCTAGCTATGTTTACATAGAGAATCTGACCGAAATAACGAAGTTAGAAGTAATAGGAGAACACAATCGGGTTTCTTAGTTGATTAGAGCGTTAAAGTTGGATTTAACCATACGGGAGGCTTAATTAAAGTCTTTGTTTAGATATTCGGTAGTAGAATTGTGATCACCCATAGTGGAGACTACCCATTTTACATCAAGTGAGGCACCAACCTTCAATTTTTTGCAACTTTCTAGAAAAAGTTTGTTAGAGTGTGTGTCACCTTACGTAAATTAGGGTAGGAATGGTGAGCTACCCAACTTCGCACCAATTTCAAAGACTACTTTTGATCTCTTGAGTGCTAGTTTTTGTCAATCATGAGGGTGACGTCTAAAGATGAAAACTCCTTCTAAATATCGATTTGCAGTTAGCATCACTCTCTCTCTCAATCAGCAGACCCATAGAAACACATCATCGTCAGCAAACGGAGCAGCATTAGAATATTGAAAGAAAAATTGATATAGTCCAAGGTTTATGTGCAACAAAGAACAAAGAAAAGAAAATAGGATGAGAATTAATAAAATTTATAAAATCAAGACAATACAAGTTGTGGAAAAATTGAGTGATAAAGTCCTTTGTCCATGGAGTTAGTTGTTTCATTATTTGTATTTTTATTTTCACTTTTTGTAAAAAAAAAAAATAAAAAAAATAAAAAAAATTGTCGTTTATTTTTGCTACCACCATGGTAAAGAAGAGTTCAAGAAAAAAAAAAAAAAAAAATCCAAACAACAAGGAAATTGAGTAGAAAAGTTAAAAATTGTCAAGTTTTGTGAAGTTTAGAAATTCGTCATCAACAATTTGAAGACCGAAGATTGAAGACGTTTCTATGGTTCTTATGAGAGAGTGATATTAATTGCCGATCGGGTGAGAAGTGAGTGAGTATTCCCACCCCTTGCTAATGGTTGATTTCCTTTCTTAGAGATCATCGTAAAAGATTCTTTTTGTCCACACTTCGTGGAGTCTCCAGATTTTATTTCGGAAGGTTATCCTTCTTACCTACAACGTGTGCGGGATTTCTCTCCTTACTCCCGCTCGCACACATGAGAGACTAAAAAAGCGATCTTTTTAGTGCAATTATCATAAAACCCTAATGGTGAGGCGAAGTCGAGGCTTATGATCACAATCGAATCCGAATTCTTTCATATGGTATGGTTACTTCTCGCTCAAAGACTTAAGGATGAGAATGCGTTCATTGGTAGTTCCAACTTCGTTACTAGCACGCGAAACTCTATGTCCTCATAGCTTCTTGGATGCTTGAGACTCTTTTACATTCGAAGTTGGAGAAGGTTTTGTGGGTACACCTGCGGTAAACCCTCACGAGACTACAACTCGTCCACTAGGGACACCTAGGGGTTTAAAGGCTTAGTGCATACGCTAAATGCATTCGAGAGACTGCGACGTGAGGTATAGTTAGGATTTCTAATTTTGTTTCACTTGAGGACAAGTAAAATTCAGGTTTGGGGGTATTTGATGAGTGTCAAATAGTGCATATTTATACACCTTTTTATTGGCATTTTACTCATTTTTTGCGCTTAGAAATCAGATATTATCCCAGATTCTGTGTTTTCTTTGTTTTCAAGAATAAATATTTGTATTAATTGATTTTGTGTTTTTAGGCAATAAATAAAGCTCGGAGAATCTGAGGAGCCAAAAGAGCAGAAGAATTGGAGTCGAGCATCTATGAAGCAGATAGCCAAAGCCCGTGCGCGAATCAGTTGCAACCCAACAAGGAAGACATGGGCTAGAGCTACCCACGACCCGGATCCGAGCCCGTCCACTCCAAGCCGTTGAGATCACACCTGGCTACATCCTACGGTCGCTGCCTCCACTCGCATCGAAGTTTGCTGCTCCCGTGCAACACCAGATCACTCCAAATCATGCTGAACCGTTGAGATCGAACCAGCTTCATCTAACGCTCGTTGATGCCCTCTCATCAATCCTTGCTGTGCCCGCCTTACACCCTATCGACCTAACCTTATACCCATCGAGCAACTCTATCATTTCTCTTCTCCATCTTCTCTTTCTTCTCTGCAAATCCCTTACCCTCACCTTCTCCTCCCTTACCCGATTCAGAGACCATCATCACCACCTCCATCACTCCCTGACACTAGCCGCACCACCACTCCATCTCTGTCAGCCGCAACAACAACTCCAGCAGCCGCACCATTTCTCTAGGTTTAGTTTTCTCTCACTTAGCTTCTACCCTAGAAGCTAACTTAGAGAAAACTAAAACTAGGGTTTCACCAAACCCATTGTGCATGGTCGATTCAGAGGTCAGAGAAGCATGAGCAGAGCCAACAACCGATGCAGAGAGTATGGGTGAGAGATTTTTGTGTAATTTCTATTTTTAAAAGAATTAGGGTTTTGGGAGTCTGTTGCATGTATAAATAGATGATGTAGAAGTTATTTTTGCTCATGCAGGTTAGCAAGGTGTATCAATTAGGTTTTAATTTGCGGTTTTAATGTTTTAATTTATTTTGTTGGGGTTTCAATGAAACCCTAATTCCCAAATGTGTTTAAACTGTGTTAAGTTGTTCTTGAGTGCTTAATTGACAAGATAGCTTCAATTTTAACACCTCAACCCTTTTCTCTCACAGTGCATGCCAATGCCATGGATGCACTGTAGTTAGGTTAATACTTGAGTTGAGAGTGTTTGACTCTTGCTTCTATTTTTAATACTAATTCCCCTGACTAGTTGTGCTTAATTAGACAACTAGTACTTAGGATTAGTGCCTTAGTCAGTTATTTGAGTTATCACTAGGAGAAACTCCTAAATAGGTGGTAAAAATTGACACTTTATACTTACCTGGCATAGGAACAAGACACTCAACTAGTTGAGCACATAGTAGGAATTGAAGTGGATTTGAAGACCTAGCAAGCCCTTTTTGTCACTGTCTATACCTTAGTTTAGGTTCACACCATTACAACTCAGCCGTATCGGCACAAAACCCCTTTTGTTACTCTGTCACCCTTGAAACTCAGTCTAGAGCAAGCCTTAGATCATCCAAGAGCACCACAAGTCTCTGTGGATCGACCCGTACTTGCCGCGTCTCCGATAGACGCCGTGCACTTGCGGTTATCACCGTAGGCCATAAAATATACACATGGAGTCTCCAGATTTTATTTCGGAAGGTTATCCTTCTTACCTACAACGTGTGCAGGATTTCTCTCTTTATTCCTGCCTGCACACATGAGAGACTAAAAAAGCGATCTTTTTAAGTGCAATTATCATAAAACCCTAATGGTGAGGCGAAGTCGAGGCTTATGATCACAATCGAATCCGAATTCTTTCATATGGTATGGTTACTTCTCGCTCAAAGCACTTAAGGATGAGAATGCGTTCTTCGATAGTTCTAACTTCACGTTACTAGCATGCGAAACTCTATGTCCTCATAGCTCCTTGGATGCTTGAGACTCTTTTACACTCGAAGTTGGAGAAGGTTTTGTGGGTACACCTCTGGTAAACCCTCACGAGACTACAACTCGTCCACTAGGGACACCTAGGGGTTTAAAGGCTTAGTGCATACGCTAAATGCATTCGAGAGACTGCGACGGGGGTATAGTTAGGATTTCTTAATTTCTGTTTCACTTGAGGACAAGTAAAATTCAGGTTTGGGGGTATTTGATGAGTGCCAAATAGTGCATATTTATACACCTTGTTATTGGCATTTTACTCATCTTTTGCGCTTAGAAATCAGATATTATCCCAGATTCTGTGTTTTCGTTGTTTTCAAGAATAAATATTTGTATTAATTGTGTTTTTAGGTACTAAATAAGTCCGGAGAAACTGAGGAGCTAAAGAGCGAAGAATTGGAGTCGAGTATCTATGGAGCAGATAGCCAAAGCCCGCGCGCTAATCAGTTGCAACCCAACAAGGAAGACATGGGATAGAGCTACCCACGACCCGGATCCAAACCCGCTCATCCCGAGCCGTTAAGATCTTCACTCGCCACATCCAACGGTCGCTCCTCCCTACACATCGTTCTTTGATGCACTCGCCCAAAGACAAATCGCCTCGGTTCTCCCTCGCCCGTTCGGATCTCTCCCCGCAAGATCCTACGCTCGCTGCGCCTTCCTCATCGAGCTTTGATGTAACCGCTTCACAAGATAGCCCCTATATAAACCCCAAAGCCTAACCCTAAACTCATTTCTTCTCCTCACCCCGACAGAGAGCAGAGCTCGCAAAACCCATCTCCCGACCAAACTCCACCAGACACCACCTCCATCTCCACGCCACAGCCCGATTCCGCCACCTACTCCCACTCCTTAGGTCTAGATATCTCTTTTGTAGTTTCTACCAACCCTAGAAACTAAATCAGAGATAACTAGAACTAGGGTATTCAACCAACAACCCCACATGGAGCTCTGAAGCCGAAGTGACAGAAGAGGAGAAGCAATTCAGAGTATGGGTGAAGAGTATGTTTGCTTTATTTTCTATTTATCTCGATTTTTGAAGAATTAGGGTTTGGTAGTTTTGAGCTGTGCATGTATAAATAGCAGTGAAGGGTGTTGATAGAAAGCATGCCTGGACTAGCCAGTGTATCATTTAGGTTTAATTTGTATTTCTTTGTATTTGAATCATGTTCTAAGTTTCTTGACTAGGGTGTTGTTGAAACCCTAGACATTATGCTGATTAATTCATATTGATGATGCTGTTCTTATTGTGCTTAATAGAAGTAGGAGTGTAGTAACTAATTAATCCAATTCTCTTGTGATTGGTACATCTTGTAAGAAGATGACCAATACTAGGAGAGAGAATTAGAAAGAAAGGTTAATCAACTCTCCATTAACGCCAAGGAAGGTGTTATGTGCTTAACAATGTATGAGTGATGCTTAGTAATCAACTAAGGAACCCTGTGATAGAGTGTACCGTGATAAGACATTCTATACTAGGGGAATTAGTAAGATTAGTGACACAAAGGTGCTCTTTAGAATCTTCCTTAGGAAGGTATAAGAACATAACATGAATTGAATTGCCTTAGCAAAGAGTCATGTGGTGGATTCACCACCCCGGTACTTCCCATTGTCACATTTTATTTCTTTTCCTTAGTTCGAGTCACTTCAACCATTTTCGATCGCTTCGACAACCTTATAATTGTGTTACACCTCTAGGAATTCAGTTAAGCATAGCCATTTGATCATCTTAAGCACCACAAGTCCTTGTGGGATCGACCCGTACTTGCCGCGTCTCCGATAGACGCCGTGCACTTGCGGTATCACAAGTAGGCTTAAATTTTATACACTTCTCAAGGCCTACCACACGCTGTAAACCGCCAGACCAATACCCTGATGAGTATCCCCCAGTTTGTGACATGTTTGATATCTCGAGTGTTTTCGTGGAAAATGTGTAGCAGGTTGCTATGTGTGGCAAGTCAAAGTCAAGAGACTTTCCATAGGAAAATAGCGTGTGATGCTATTAGGCTTGCCTTGGCCAACCGCCTAAAACTTACCACAAGTCCGTCAATTTGGTGGTGAACTTGAATGGCTGAGATTGTATCTCATGAAGAAGGGTAACCGTTGATTATGGCTACCTTCTGTTGGCGCCTGGTAATGTCACAGTGGCGTTTTTGGCGCACGTCAGTGGCATTGCAGCATGACTGGCATACGTCTTGCATGCCAATGGCACGGTGGTGTAAGTGGCGCCTGGCATAGCCATGTCCACTAACTGGTTGCCTGGAACTTGCCGCAAGTCCTTGATTCGATGTGGCGAACTTGGATGGATGAGATTGCATCTCATGAGGAAGGGTAGCCGTTGATTATGGCCATATCTTTGTTGTGCAGCAAAGTGGCGCCATTATCATAGTGGCGCATGGCGTAGCCGTGGCAGCTGTTTTGTCATATTGGTGTTAGACCCAAATATGGCTCTGGCAACATTGGCCCTGTTGCCACATCGATCCCAACGCTATGGGAAATGTTATTTGGCTTGGGTTGGCGTAGCAATTTTTCCCAAATTAGGGTTTGGCATGTTGAAACCCTAATTAGTGCGTGGCCAAGGCTTGGATTTGGCGTCGTGGCCAAAGCTAGGGCTTGACGGCGTGGCCAAGGCTAGGATTTGGCGTCGTGGCCAAAGTTAGAGCTTGGCGGCGTGGCCAAGGCTAGGTTTTGGCGTCGTGGCCAAAGTTAGAGCTTGGCGGCATGTTACTGCGGCAGAGTGGCATGTTGGCATGCCAATTAATATGTTGTTGTGGCAGGGCGTGTTTGGCTTGCCAGTTACTATGGTGGCGCGGCAGGGTGCGTTTGGCCTTTAATGTATTTTGGCGGGTTTAGAGCGACTTGATTGGTCAAGATAAGGGGCCGGCCAAACATGAGCCGCGACCGCACCTCTAGTGCTCATGGCGCATTTAAAGTGACCTAATTGGTCGGTAGGAAGGAGAGGGGCCGGTCAAGCATGGGCGTGGCTACACTTCTGGTGTGAGTGTGGCGGCTTTAGAGCGACCCGATTGGTCGATGGGAAAAGGGGCCGGTAAGTATGGGCCACAACTTACGTGCACGTGGCGAGTTTAAGGAAACCTGATTGGTCGAGGGAAATAGGGCCGGTTTAGGATGGGGCGTGGCCAATGGAAAATGGCGTCGGCTGGCCTAAGGCATGGCCACGCCTCCCTTTCTGCTGCTCCTATCCTGCGGCTCCTTGTTTTCTGATTCTGGGAAAGATTTTGTGTTTACTAATCCATGGCGGATTAATTGCCTAGTTTGCCTAGGCTTAAATTTCGACAAGCAAGGTTTGATATACTGCGCAAGGCGCAAAACCCTAACTTTTGCGAGTTAGTCAGGGTAATCGATTGAATTCTATGTGTTGACACAGAGTTCTTTTAAGTTCATTGCTATAGAGCATCATGCTTTCTGATTGAATACCTTATGCAAAGACCTTATCCTTGATATTTGGAAATTCGTGCTACTCTGCTGCGAGTGAACACAAATTGTCATGCCATACCAACATTAAGGGTTCAGCCGGGGGAACATACCATAGAAAGCATTCAAAGAAACTTATATTAAGTGAGTATAGGCAAGGCGCCGAAATTTACAGAGCATCTGGGATGGTTGCTACATGCGCTAGTCTGGATAAATTTCATGTAAATATATTGAACGGCTCAATAACTATGCCAGTGGAGAGGTTAACACTCGTGGCTCCGTTTCCTTATAGAGTGACGTCACATCATATGCAAGGTTTTACAATTTTAACCCTAAGCTAAAAACCACCATGAACAACAACATAATAAACATAGCCGAAGTTAACCACCTAACGAACTCAACCCTTGAAGCTGTCGCTTCGCAACTCTGATCTGTCTCTGAAACTGAAAGTGGAAATGGGTGAGCACATCATCCCTAAAAGGGGTGCCCAGTAGGAATAACATTTAACTTTCAAGTAATCATGGCAAGATTTGGAAAACAATAATGTTTTCCCAAACATTAAAAAGTGACCAAGTCACTGAAATAAACAAACATGTATATGGACAAACTCCTTCTTAAAACAATGTATAATATGGTGTCAACCAGTTACACACCTAGATAACTATTGACATCACCAACCTAACCAGCTGATGACCCATAGTAAGCATAAAAGCTGAATTGATGTAGATATAAATGTGAAGGAGCGTATCCTATATACCACACGTGGAAATTCTTATTTCCCATAACAATTCATAATAACAAACATGACATTACACGTCCTTTCCAAACCATGGAAATATTAACAGAATCAACAAAATTATCATAATACAAGTTAAAGAATGCATGGAATGCACAATCTGACAATGCATGAGTTTATTAAACAAAGACTTTTGTAAAAGAAACAACAATGGTTACAAAAGAGTCAAATTTATTCCCACCTCTTTTGATGACAATCCACGCCTACTTCGAGATCCACGATCCACTAGTTCATCCTTTGAATCGATCGTTGTTAATAAGACTAAATGTTAATCACACAAGAACTCTAAGAATCTAGCCAAAATGGCTCACACAAGAATCATACAAGTCTATCTAATGATTCTAAACCCACTTATGGTTCTATATCTTTTATTTATCCAACTTTAGCAAATCTAAGGTTTACTAATTCAATTATATTGGTTCTATAGTCTATCAGCTAGGTCTTATGAATATCTACAACTTTGTAGAAGAAGTCAAAGGCTAATTCAGACCACAAAGGTTCCAATTCATCAAGATAGGAAGACTAGACCTAAACCCAAGTCCACTAAACCGGCCCGTTAATCTAAGGCCTGGTCCAACTGGTCAACTAACAGTCACTAACGGTCAACATCTAGTCTAACAAGGTCAAAAGTCAAGTCAAGGTCCTGGTCAAATGGTCAACTGAGTCGAATCGGTCAAGGTCCACTGAGTCAAGACTGGTCAGGTCTAGTCACTGAGTTAACTCAGTCAGCTAAACTGACTGAGATGACTAATAGGCAATAATTCTATTTCAGTTTCACTTGAGCTATAGTTCTTACACTCTCCTCTTCTATTTTAGCAATTCAACTTAAACTCAAACACAAGACAACAATGAATCTCATTTACAAACAACAACTAAATTTACCTGCAATTGCAGTAGTTGCAGTAACTATCTTCTCAACTCAAACAAACCAAAGACAAAATGACTATATCGCCACTTGCATCTTTCAAACTCTCAAACACACCAACAATACCACTATAACTGCAACTGCAGTTCTATGAACTTCAATAACATTACCACCATTTCATTACATTTGCACCAATTCCATTGCTTACACCTCAACATACTCCAAAATGTAAACTTCAACTTCATTTAAGGGTGCACACGGTACGGTTCGGCTCGGTTCTTGCCGAGGCCGAGTACCTGTACCTCCCTAGTCTCGGTTCCAAAATTTTGGACCGGTACCTGTACCTTGTAACTCGGTTCCGGTACCAATCGGTACTTTCTGCCAGAAATTCAGTTTTATCCTCATCAATTTCACACCCTGAATGTCCATTGATCTTCATCAATCACCAGCAGCTCCGCCACCACCTTTAGGGACAACACCTCTATCACCAGAACCACCACCGTCACCTACACCAGCGGAAACAACACAACCACCACCACAAACCCCATAGACATCATTCCCTCAACCATTTATATTTTAGTCTCTATTAACCACTTCCAGGTCTCTTCCCTGCGTCTACAACACCACCATTTCACCACCACCACCACCACCAACATCATCCCACACCCTTAATTGCCCTGTGAATCATCTCCAATATCATCAACACAACACAATATCATTCACATCTAGTTCAGTTTCTGCACCCATTATATGTTATTTCAAACTAAGAAACCCTAGTTCCTAAATTGGGGAAGAACACGAGAAAATCTAATGTGTGACTCTCAATTTCACAATTAAACAAAAATTGAATCATCATAACTCCAATTCAAAACAAACCCAGCTAAGATTTATCAATCCCTACCTAATTTTACTTAAACAGATTCAAATAGATGAGACCCTACCTTTTATTGATTCTCTGAGTTTTGAATGATCTCCTGAATCAATACTACCACCATCGGTTGTTCTTAATTCTATTTCCTCTTCACTCAATCTTGGTCTCATAATCTTCATCTCCATAAATTCTTCATCCAAGAACTCCACAACATCAATTAACCAATAAACCCATGGTTCTTCGTCCATCAACAACTCGATTCACTCTTCAATTTTGTAGAAACTCTAAATCAAACATAATAAAACCTAATCTTTTGATGATGCAATGAAGTTGTAGAGACTATCAAATCTTTACGGAAAAAAAAAAGAAACGAAAATGAGAACCCTATCTTTCTATTATATACCACCCTTTAATCTAATGGTTGTTATTCATTTATTACCCCTAAATCTAACGGCTATCACTACTCGGTACAGTCGGTCCGGGACGGTACGGGACTGGGATAGGACCGTGTACCTGTACCTCCCTAGCCTCGGTTCCCATTTTTTGGACCGTGCACTGTACCCCTTCCTCGGTTCGGTACAAAAAACAGGTACGGTTCCACCGGTTCCGGGACGGTCCGTCGGTCCGGCTCGGTTCCTGTGCACCCTTAACTTCATTACATAATCATCAACAACCATAACACCAATTCAATTCCTCCATTTCTGCAGTTCAACTCGGTAACACAGAGCAAAGGCTTCAATACCAGCAGCAACACAATTTCGCATCTCAGCTTCAACATCCATACTTAAAGCTAAGCAAAAACTCAACTGTAACACATATCTCATGCCTTAATCTCAAATCTAGATAACACCTATCTTACCACAATCATTACAACTTCATTCACACCCTGAATATCATCCTCAAAACTATAACCATCTACTCCATCTCTATCAAACTCTCTAGAGTAATCTCAATTCCATTCAACAGTTCAATCACGGCTTCATTATTGCTTCCATATCCAAATCCAGTTCCATACACACACACCTCAATAACTCTGCACCTCCACCATTCACTAATGTCCCTTACAGCTTCAACATCGCAGACAACCCCAACACCACTAACAGTTCAACTTAACTCCACACCAAGACAATCTTCATCCACACCAACAACTTCTACGTTTCAAACATATATTCCTCAACTGTAATTCATCATATAAACCTAATCTACAACTTCAAATCCATTACAGACCCACATAACCATTTCAATCTCAACCATTAAAAACACACACACTACAATCAAAAAGAACAACTTTACAAAGTTACCTTAAATGAATAATTACCTCTAATCTGTGTTACTCAAGCAATTGAACTAATTTCTTCTTCTCTTTGACTCCACTCAGCAACTCATCCCAAAATCATTATCAATCCGTCAATTAATCTAACGATCCAACAATCTTCAATAACAACACTGGTTCTCAGAAAACCCCATCTACCGATTCCCCGGGACCTAGTCCAGATTGAACACCATACTGTATTAAGACGCTATAGACACTAGCCTACTCCAAGTTAACTTCGGACTGGAATGTAGTTGAGCCCTAACCAAACTCACACTGATAAAGGTACAGTTGCATTCCTTAAGCCTCTCGAACCACGCCAGATTCTGCGAACTTGATTCCCTTAGCTGAGCTCACCCACAACTAAGAGTTGCTACGACCCAAAGTCGAAGACTTGATAAACAAATCTGTATTACACAAAAAAGTCTATTGAATAGATAAATCCGTCTCCCACGGATATACCTACGAGTTTTGTTCCGTCTTTTGATAAATCAAGGTGAACATGAACCAATTGATAAACCGGACTTATATTCCCGAAGAACAGCCTAGTAATATCAATTACCTCACAATAATATTAATCGATTAACGAAACAAGATATTGTGGAATCACAAACAATGAGACGAAGGTGTTTGTGACTACTTTTCAATCTTGCCTATCGGAGAATAAATCTCGAGCAAATCTTAAACAAGATAGTACTCAATCACAATAGAAAACAGCAAGATCAGAACATGCAACTACAGAGAAAATAGTTGGGTCTGGCTTTACAATCCCAATGAATTCTTTTAGTCGTTAACCTACTGGGTTTTAGAAAAACCTAAGGTTAAAGGAGAATCGACTCTAGTCGCAACTAGTATCACACATGAGGTGTGGGGATTAGGTTTCCCAGTTGGTAGAGTTCTCCTTTATATAGTCTCCAAATCAAGGTTTGCAATCAATGCTACCTTGGTAACAAAGCATTCAATATTCACCGTTAGATGAAAACCTGATTAGATTCAAGCTAATATCTTTCAACCGTTAGATCAAACTTAGCTTGTCATACACAAATGAAATGTACAACATTTAGATAAAGGTAACTGTACCTAAACGTGTACACTTAGTTGGTTCAACAATAGTTAACCGAGGTAAGCCATATGAACACTTTCATATCAACCTTATTCATCTTTAACACAACTAGTTCAAATGACTCAAATGAAACTAGTTAGAGAGTTGTTCAATTGTTTATATTCTCATAGAAGTATACAAGAAACAATTGAAGCGAAATTGATTTTGATTCACTCGAATCATTTCATGAACATTATAGCCACGGTTTTCAAAAGATTGCATTCCTTAATATATAAATGTATTAGTTCATGAACAAACCGATTTTAGAACATAACCTACTCAAGTACGCAAACGGGTACGCATACTTTAGTAACCGGACTGAGTTTGGTTTCGCCAGTACGCGAACGGTTACGCATACTTACAACCTTAGTTGAATTCCGGAACTTGGACTTACGCCAGTACGCGTACGTGTACGCATAGTGTAACACCCATCACCAAACTTTTAGGTAAATCTATATTCTGTAGGTGTGTATCAATATGGCCTTGTTTGGTAAAATTTATGATTATATATTTATGATTATAGGTAATCATAAATTGATAAATGATTTTGATATAATCATTTTCATATATTTATGATTAGTCCTATGTTGTTTTTTTGTCTCTCTCTTGATAGTTTAGAGAAAATAAGAAAAATCAATTTGAGTTTCTTAGAAAAAATAATTGATTATAATAAATTTTCAAAACAACTTTTTCCTGTTTATGGAAATAATGGATTTTTTCAATTATGATTAAAATAAGCAATTATTATAATGGTTACCAAACGCATATAGAATCCATTATAATCTGTATAATGGATTATGGGCTGATAATCAATTAAAATAATGGTTACCAAACAGCCCCTATGTAACATAGTATGTTTTCTTTTGCCTAGTTAGGTTGCCCTTAGCATGAATAGTTGTTTGGGGTTATAAGATGCCAAATAGGGTTAAAAAAAAAAAGGTATAACCTAGTTTCGAAAAACACCTCAGGGAGATAAGAATTTTGGAAAGGGAACAGCCAGGTGAAAAGAGAACTAGGGTTGCCGCTAATTCGATTTTGATTGCTCATTCATTGTTCTTCTCGTTTGGGTTGCTTATGGTTTCATTCTCTTTGTGTAGGCAAGTTGATTCTTGCTCTATCAGCTTAGTTTTGGTTATATAAGCTTTTCAATTATCATGTTTTTTCATAGTTGTTCTTAGGTTAAATCATAAAACCCCTTGAAACCCTTTATTGCAGAAATCGTAGCAGGAATCAATTAGACTGTAAATATATTTTGAACCGTTGGTTAGGGATGAATTTTTTATATGATGTGTTATATTATCTCATGTATATTCAGTTAAATTTTGAAGATGATCGGACACTGGTAAGGCTCCGATTAGATTGTATTTACTAACTACGTTTCTGCAGATTTCTGAAACGGGTAGTACTTCTTGAACTCGTGCCCTGACTTATTTAACAGTTGTATTTTGCTAATTCTTGGTACACATATCCTACTGGTTATGTTTATCATTCTTTAGAAATTTCACAGATTTTGGACACCATTAGGTACCCTAAATCCCCTACTTGTTATGGCTGTGTCTGCAGTAAACCCTGTAAAACCAGGTCCGATGAATACCTTATTACGGAATTTCCAGCCGTTAGAACCTGCTGAAAATTTAGTATGTTATAGAATATTTCCCTGTGAGTCTCTAGTATAAATTTCATGAAGATCAGGCAAGTATAGCTACACTTTTACTCAGTAATGTTAAGTTCTGTCTGCTTGTGAGCTTCTTTGCTATATACCTTGTATTGTGTATGTGATTGTCTAGCCATGTCGACACTGGTTATTGTTGCATTGCCGAGATCAGGGACACTTCTCTCTTTTTTTTATATAAATGGAAGGTGTGTCGCGGTGGGCAAAGGGTGCTTGAATGTATTGTTGTGTTATCAGCCGAGATCAGGGACATGTCTATGTACTACTTGTAGATCGTTGGTCCGGTGGGCAGTGATTATAGGTAAGCTAAGCTATCTTGTGCCGAGATCAGGGTCGCAGATGTGTATTAAACAGTTTATGTGACGCGGTGGGCAGTGGCCATTGTATGTTTTTCTCATATGTATGTTTACAAAGAAATTTGTGTGGTAATGATAGTTTGTGTATTATTGAGCTTAGTGTATGATATTGTTTCGCAGTTGAGATGGTTAACTTCTTGTGATACTTGTAAGCTTTTTATACTCCATAGTTGAACTGATGGTTTAAGGGTTAACTTGCATTTTCCAAGGCTCTGACCTTGTGTTGAATTTCCACTTTCAGGTGACAAGCTGATTAAGTGATTTAGTCGGGGATTTCTCGAGTAGTTGCTGCAGCCATTTTGAGGAAGGAGGATTTCTTCCTCGCAGCTGTTTTGTTAGTTTTTCTTTACCTTATTTCCTTGTAATAAGGTTTTCACAGAGAGACACCGGTACTTGGTATCGAAATTGATTTTTTATTTTCAGTTTTATTCGAAATACTCTTTCTTTTCTAAGCATTGAATTGAATTGTGGAATACATTTGAATTCAGTACCCAATTTAATAAAAGTGACAGTTTTGTTTTCAACAATATACTGGTCTATAATTGTTTTGATGTCTATCTGGACTGTATACCCATATAGTGAAACTATGGATTGGCTATAGTAGGACCGGCCGGACTATTATTGTTAATCCAGGTCTATCACACATACTTAGTTCCCGGACTTCCATTAACCAACCAGTACGCGTACGGGTACGCTAACTATGGTCACAAATGTGAATACACATACTATGTTTATATCCAATCATGGTTACATGTTCTAAACTCTCATTGCAATCATTGAAACATTCTTAGAATACGACAATAGATGTCTCATACAACTATTAGCTCCAAAGCAATTTTCAAGTGATCGAATGATCAATACGAAACATTCAGAGTCTACACCAAATGATTGCATCATACAAATCATGTAAGATGTTACAAGGCGATTTTCACATGATCATCTTTTGACTTTCGTCAAGAATAAAAGATGAACTTGGTTAAAGCGAAAGCTTACCAACGCATATTTCGAGAAATAGAAAAGCGAGATAAACTCGTCTCGAAATATCAAATTAATGTGTATAATTGAAGTCTATATAGCAATATGACTTTTGTCTCAAATGGGAGATAAAGTAGTTAGACTTTTGAGTGATAGATGAGTTCAAGTCTCCACATACCTTTTGTTGATGAAGTTTCACAAGTTCCCTTGAGTAGTTCTTCGTCTTCATTCGATGAACTCTATGAAGTCTAAAGCTCAACTACACATTATATCCTAATCCGAGACTTAGCTATAAGTAGACTACAAATCAAGACTTATAGTTTTGGCAACTAAACTTGAAAAATAAGCTTGAGATAGCCACGCTTGCGAGTTCTACCGAGCAGTGCTCTAACACTAACAGTTACACTTGGATTACACGATTCCCTATTTTGTAATTATTAATGGACTTCAATTTTTCAAATATTCTGTTTATTTTGAGGCCTCCTGAGATTCACTGGTGGAAGTTATTAATTCTTATCCATCGATTCTAAAACTATTTATAAGTAGAACGATTAAATAATATTTCACCCATGACATAGTTCAAGGTTGTATGGTACTTATCGATCCAACAAGATAGTTTTGGTGGATTCAGAGATATTTTGTAAAAATGTCGAAATTTAGTGTCTAATTAGTGTCTGGGTCGTTGAATATGCAATCTGATGCGTTTTATTTGGATCTAGACATATATTTTGTAAGATGCTGATAACTTTAGTGTCTAATTAGAGTTTGGGTCGTTGAGTATGCACTTGATGCATTAGGGTCGTAGACTGGCCGAAAACCATTAAAAAACCGTCAATTGACTTTGACCATCAGTTGACTAATGTTGACTGTTTGAAATCATCACCAGATACTCTTCCCATCCAACCGTATATGCATTCCAACCTATCAAAATCAACTCATATTGTGATCTGGATAAAAGCAACAGGCGCTATTTGGATCATTTTGTCCCCGTAGACCACCAAGTTGTAAGCGGAACCCAAACCCTCAAGAAACTGGCAAAATCCTTCGAGATTTTCTTGTATCTAATTGATGTTGTAAACCTAAAAACTAGATACTTACAGAAAATTTGTGACTGTTGTGTTAATCACACTCGGTAAGAAATTGATGTGTATATCGCTTGAGGAGTGGAAAACAAATTCTTGAAATCTGTAACTTCTCTATTTTCGTAAAATCCTAAAATTGCAAAACTAATTTGACAAGCTGAAAACAACGCTGCCATGAATCAGTGGATTCAGATAATGTAAGTCACAAAACAAAGAGACAAGAAATGCATCGTACTACGCGAAGGGAAAGAAGAAGTTCATTAACTGAAAAGGAAAGAGAGCGGATCCTTAAAAAACTGTGTTCAACTTATGAAATGAAAAGAACAAGAGTAGGTGATGGAACTAATAATAAGGGAAGAGAGGGAACAAGTAGTGGAAATTCTTTTCGTTGTCAACGGGAGATGTTCCGGTTCATCTTTTCCTCTTTTTCTCACTTCTTTTCTCCTTCCCTCATTGTACTGTTCTTTCTTTATTTATAAAATTCTTTGTTGTATTGATCAAAAAAAAAAAGTAGTGGTAATTCTTCGCCCTACTACTGTGTCTAATTGTAGAACGGTGTCGAATTTTATAAATGCTCTTTGAGCTGTCTAACTTTTTGTTGGTCCAACTTTTGCAGCAATGGCGAGCATTTGCGTTGCTGACTTAACCTTCATAGAAGTCCTCAACTCACAAAGCACTTTCAAACATAACCTGAAATATTTAAGTCCTCAACTCACAAAGCACTTGCAACTCAAGTTTTGAAATTCCTTCAAAATTTCAGACGGTCAAACTAATCTTCGATCAATCTACAATCCTAAACTCTAACTTAAGCACTAAACTTATGATCCTTTAACAAAATATGTCTTGATCTACAGTAGATCTCTACTCCAAGAAAATAACTATGCCAAAAGCTACGAATGACCAGGGCCAGTTGATATATGGAATATACACAAGACAGGTTATGTAAGCAGACATATGTAGCTGATGTTGGAGTTAAAAGAATATACATAAGACAAGTTATATAAGCAGACATATGGAGCTGACGTTGAAGTTAAAAGAACGCACAGAAGGAGAATGATGTAATAAAATGTTAGAAATTTTGTATATTCTATATGCTTAGATTATCGATTCAAGCATCCTAAACATCGAGTCCATACATTTTCTTTGCAGCCTTCAATCACTAACTTGCATAAAAGAAATTCTTACACTAAAGGAAAATATTGAAAAACCAAGAACGCTATTCGGATTTAAGAATACCCTTGCCTTTAGCTTTAGTACGGGATGCGGCTTTGCGTGTGCCGGTGCCTTCGTCATACTTTAAGACTTTAAGTGTCCTCATCTAGCTTAGCCTTTGGGATAACAATAGGACCACTGTAGAAACAAAGTTACAAAATCATTTTACAACACAATTTATAAATCCAAAAAAAAAAAAAAAAAAAAAAAAAAGGAAATCGTTATTTAAAAGTTTCTTACAGCATCCATTTACCGCTATGACTAAATTTGATAAAACAATATCGAGTTCTGACCCGCGAATTATTTGACCTACAAATTTCAGAAAAACAAAGTTACATGAAAGTTAAAGAATTTTACTTTACCAACCATTATAGCTTATAAAAAAGTTGAACTGAAAATTTTCTCTAAATTATAAACCCACTGACCATTATGGGTTTGCTATAGCGTTATCAGCCTGTTCCCTGGTTTCGAAACAAAATTATGGCAAGGATCATCAGGAGGAATGTAATAACTATGATGATCAGGGAACAAACTCTTAATATCTTCTGGTGTTGGAAGGTACATTACGACATATAGATCAGACATGATGGAAGATATTGAAATAAGGGAAAAAAACGGTTCAGTCCAAAACCGCTCAAAAAACGACAGTTTAGTCCAGACCTAGTTGACTAGGTACAATTTAATCCAAATAATGTACAAAGACGCTACTGACCTTCGCACGCTTTTATTTAAGCACACGTGCAATCAAATGGATCAGTTTTTGTAATCGACACGAGTCTCGTGATTGCGACACGTTAGCCCATAATTAAAAAACTAATTAAAGCGGCGTAACGGACAATTTCGCTTTAATCGCACCATTTCGTTTTCTCGAAACTTGAGGAAGAAGAAATCAAATAGAAAATCAAACCCTAAAAAACTCACAGGACTAAAACCCTAATTTCATCAAGAAAACTCGATTCTATGAAGCATCATTAGCATAATGATGAAAAGAAACAAAGTAGTTTCTAAGAATAACACACCTACAAGTTGAAGATTCATCATCAATGAAGAACAAAATCCATCACCAGCAGGAGACGAAATCGCAAAATCAACGTCACCAACGACAAGATCAAGTCGTCATCAAAAGATTCAACACCAATTTCAACACCAACGCCAAAATCGTTAGGGTCCAAAAACGAGATCTAAGAGAAGTTTAGAAGTACCAACATCAAAATCGAGAGCAGAAACCTCAAGAACATCACCAATTAAGAAGAAACCAAAGACAACAAAGCCTTCAACATCAAAGTGCACTGCAGAAACACCATTGACTAATAAGAAATCAAAGCATTCAAAGGCTTCAACAATAATTAATGAAAAAAAGGTAACAATTCAAGTCCGATTCTTTGTATATATTTTGAGCAATTTTTAAGATATTTCTTGTATGTGTACCAATCTTGTACACACCACCATGCTACCGCTTTGTGTTTCATGTGCGAGATCTGTTTTTATGATATTTCTTGTATGTGTACCAATCAGTACACCACCATGCTACCGCGAGTGTTTCATGTGCGATTCTATATTTTTTCGAGCAATTTTATATTGTTTTGTTGTTGATGTGTACACATCTTTACACCGCCATGTTGTTGCGGTGCTTCATGTCGATTCACTGTGTTTTGTAGCAATTTTTGTGAGAATTGTTGTGTGTGTGTAAATAATGGTACACCAGCATGTTGTTGCAGTGCTTTATTTCATGGTATGTATGTTTTGTAGCAATTTTGTGAGAATTGTTGTCTGTGTGTAAATAATGGTACACCAGCATGTCTACAAAGGCATGTTGTTTCACTGCTTCGTGTCCAGTCCTGTCTGTTTTGTAGCAATTTTTATGATATTTCTTAACTATGTGTAAATAATGGTATACCAGCATGTTGTATGCTCATATCTCTGTACCGAGTGTCTTGGTTTGTACACCCAAACATTTTGCGTATGCTCTGTCTGTTTTTTTCTCACTATCTGTAACAGTGTACTTGTTTGTACACCAGCATTTTTGTATGAGTATCATGTGCTATGCTTCTCGTTTCTTATTCTCATTCGTCAATTTTCGTAGATACAAACAAACCATATAGAGCAGGTTTTAATGCAATCGGTGAGTTTGTGAACAAGCACTTTGAAAAGGATGGAGAAGTACGTAAAAGAATCGTGACAAAGTCGGTTCACGTAATTTGATTAGAGAAGCAAAAAGAGAGCCCTTTCGGCCTGTAGTAGATGCCTTTATTAACAAGAAAGCTGAAAAGGAGGAGGAGGAAAACTCGGAAAAGAAAAAGGAGAAGAAGAGAGATGATGTTTGGTTCAAGAGTCAATCAATCTTGAAGATTGTGCAAAATTTCCGCCATGATCATTCGAAAAGAAATGTCTTTATGTTCAATACTGCCGAAGAGAAAAACTTTGTGGAAGTAGAGACCATGCCAGAAGATTTGTTCTTCATTTTTGAATTAGAAATGGTGGGATCAGAACCCGATGAAGGAGAATGTGCCAAAACTAGATCCGAGCAAACATACGGACCACTAATAAACCGAATAAATGCGGCGAGAAATCTAAGTTGGGGAAACTTGATGTGGAGAGTGAAATCTTGCGAATAATGAAGCTAAAATCAAACTTGGATAAGGAGATTGAGAGAAATGCCGAGGACTTGGTAGTGTTGTTTGCGATGTATCCGTGCATCATCCTGTTTTTTTACCACAAAGCAAATGGAAGCGGGATTACGAAGAGCAAATTTGCTCCCTACTTTGAATCATTTGAAAGAATGAAGAAAACCAACTCGCCAAAGTGCATATACATAAATATTTAATGGATAGCATAAGGAAAAATGTTGGTGATCCACTTAAAGTTAATGGTTGTACGGTGTACTGTTGGTGAGTACACTTTATTACAGATAGTATGTGTACATTGTTTTACACAAGTATTACGTTGTACCAATTTACATGCTTTTGTTCACCTGTATTTGTTCGGTCCTAAGATTTCTAACTCTTTAACTTTTTGTCAATGCGGTATTGGTTTCTTTGAACATAACAACAAAGATGACGCCAAACAATGAACATGGTTTCCCTAGATTTCTAAGGTGGGTAATAAGTGACATCAGCAATACAATAGAGAAAGACATTAATGAAGCCATGAAAAAGGTAACTTCATAACTTTCTTTATGATAGTGATTTCTTCCTATATGTGTACAACAATATACACCTTGAAAATGGTGAGAAAATTTTGTCATGTGCACAACAATATACACACCGTAACACATGTGTAAAAAGATGTACACCGTTATACATATTGACACTTTGGCATGTTTTCGAGATGCAACCCGGATGGGTAAAAGCTTGGAGTGATGAATGAAGCAAGCATTCTCGGAAGAGTACGAGAAAGAGCGGGGAGAAAATAGCAGAGATGTATCGAAAGAAAAGCTGCACATAGCGTAAACAAAGAGATGAAGCATTGGAAGAGCTTTCGAGTTGCGGCTTAAACATCAAAAGCTTGTTAGCTTCATTGAAGAAAAAGCCAAGATACTTTATTCACTAATCAAGACTGTGGAAAAAGATCGGGATCTTTGTTGATTTTATTCTTTGAGACCTTGCAAGAAATCATTTCATTGAACAAAAAGTTACAAAGTGAGGAAGAAGATGATGAGGAGGAGGAGTTGGAGGTTGAGGATGAGGAGGAAGAGGAAGAGGTTGAGGAGAAACATGAAAATGAGAAGAAGGAGGATGATGATGGTGGCAAAGGTGATAATAGTGATGACGATGACGATGACAATGATGGTGGCAAAGGTGGTGATATGCGCGGGGTGGTGTTGGCGAAGGTGGTGATATGCATGATCATGATGACCAAGGTGGCAAAGGTGGTGATATGCGGGGTGTCAATTTGAAAATCGAAGGTATAAAATGACTCTTACTAAATGTGGCAGTCATTTGTTTTTATGTGTGTAGATAGTTGTACACCAGTATGTTATAACTCATACCTTTTCTCTAAACTTGCATCTTTTAGCTCCCCTTCATCAAAGACCAATAATGGAAATGAAGCAAAAGATATGGATGATGGAAGTGAATATGGCAAAGGAGTTGAGACTGAAACTGCTAACCCGAGGTATAAAGAAATATTTTTTTGTTAGGCTCGCAGTTATTTTCATTTTTATATGTGTACCAAGCTGTACACCTTAGTGAATCCTTCTGTATATGTGTGTGTACAAAGATGTACACTTTTGTAGAACCTAACAAAAATTTCATTTTTATATGTGTACCAAGCTGTACACCTTAGTAATTTCATTTTTGTTTTCATTTTTGTTTTCATTTTTATATGTGTGTGTACCAAGTTTGTACACCTTAGTGATTTCTTCAGATATGTGTGTGTACAAAGATGTACACTTGTAGAACCTAACAAAAATTTCATTTTTTGACACTTCTCTGCGCGAGACATCCGCATCTAAAGAAGACTGTTTGCAAATTTCATTTTTTGGCAGACTTCTCCGAGAGACATCCGCATCTAAAGAAGACTGTTTGCAACTCAAACATTTGAAATTGATGAGGCTTCAATCATCGCAGTTGAAGCCTTAGCTCAATTTGGACCCTAAAGGCATGCCCGGTTGAAGGAGATGTGCTTTTACTCACTCAAGGAGAAGATCAATTGGATCATCCTTATTCAACAATTGAGGAACTTCTAGACAACTTGTCCGAAAGTGTCTTCATAAAGCTTGAAAAAGGTTGTTCTGAATGGCAATAGCGTCGACGTGAAGGAAAAGATGGCAACCGTGATCAACGAATGTCCAAGCTTTCAATTGTTGAGCCAAGAAGATCCTAAAGAAGAGTCGTCGAGAGATCATTATCCAAAGAAGACATAAGAGAATTGATTGTTCTTTGAAAGTGCAATTCATCCAACAACATGGAGATGAATTTTTTAGCGATCAAGAAGAGCAGAAGACACCACCAAAGAAAGACAAGAGTGGGAGGATGAAGGAAGCGAAATGTTGAAGACAAGAGCTGTGGCGTGGTGTCCAAGACACCACCAAAGAGAGTTGCAAAGAAAAAAACTTGTGGCCGATTTCACTGCCGAGGGCAAAAAGCAGGACAAGTTAGGCCGAAAATGGATGTCAAAAGAGTTGAAAAGGGAAAGAGGATCCAACTTGAGGACGAAGAACAAACACTCTATCCCGCTCCGAAAAGAGAAAGGACAATGAGTATCATCCTTATCGCCCACCGCCAGATATCCGTCAATCACCACTTTACCATGCCATGGACACAGGATAGGACAAGAAAAGGGTACAAAAATTCTTCGATTATGCAAGCCTGACGTAAGTTCACAAAACAATACCTCGTACTATATGAATGATTGCATCTTATTGAAAAAAGCTTATGTGCACCACTATGTACACCATGTTGACATTTCCTTTATGATTATGCAAACAGTAGCTTGGGAACTAACAAGGCTCCAAGATCCAACAGTCAAGGAAGATGTTATGATTGTGGGGAAAGTACTTTGTGAATTGATGTTCAACAAGTATTTGGATCAAGCGGTACTCCAGTTTTACATCCATCGACGTTGCAATGCAATGGTCAGAGATGAATCCGTCATCTCGATGATGACCGAAGTACATGAGATGCGAAATTATGAGTCCTACTGCATGTGTAAGTTTCTCAAAAAAACAAATAAAAAATGTCATATATAGATAATTTAATGATGTGTACATACTAGTACACATGATTGACATAGATATATACACCAGTATGCCTTTGTAGATTTATTTTTAGGAGTGGACATAGATATACACCAGTATGCCATATGATTGACGAATGCTATATTAAGTGTTTGCATGAATGTTTGATTGATAGATTTTATATAGGTATGATTTAGGTGTACCTTATTTTCCAACAAATTATTGATTGCGAGTACTATGTGAAGAACAACAACATCGGTGAGACACAAAGGCTTGTGGTAGATTTCATACGGGACATGCCCGACGATTTGGAAGTTCTTCTAATCCCCCTCAATCACTCTACAATACAAAATGCGGTGGGGCTTCACCGGTCACTTTTGAAGTTTGATTTCATAGGCCGAGGAGTGGAAGTGGTACAACTCGCTGAGTCAAATGAGCACTACAAAAATGATGCACAACAACCGGCAAATGTGGTGCGGTTGGAACTCAACAAAAAGAGAGTGCTAAAGGGTGATGCGCCTATAGAACAACATGAGATAAACATCATGCGTGTCCTTCTCAAGGTACCAATCCAGTTACTGTTGTATACTTGCTACTTCATAAAACGAGGTATCAAGAAGAGAAAGAGTATGGAAAGAGATCAAGCAGAGGGCCGAAAAAATCTGTCGGGATATGAGAGCAACATTGGTGGCAAAGATCTTTGAAAAAGTCGGAATCTATGAACAGGTGTGGGATGTAGCAACCGATGAAGCACACAAGCGATGTGGCGCCTGAGTATGGAAAAGAATCCATTGAGGAGGAAGAAGAGTTTATTTTCATAATTCATTGTACAAGATCAATTTGTGAATTGCTTGCTTCTAAACATTTTCTATCTTTGCGAGACAACATAATCAAATTTAGGTTTTTATAACTTTGTTTATGACTTATCAAGACCTTGAATTAATATTTTTATTAGTTGGAAATTTGTACTTGATTGTACACAGGTACTGACATAGAAGAAACTGTTCATAAGGTTTGGATCTCTTAAGGTGTACTTGATTGTACACAGTGAAAATCGACATATAAATCGTTCATAAGGTGTACATAAAGGTACACATGTTCCGATGATTTTCATAAGGTGTACATAAAGGTACACGTGTTTTGATCTCCTAGATTTTCATAATCAAAAGAGGAAAATGAAAGACATAAGTATATTACTAAAAATTTTATATCATAAATGAAATGAAAAATTGAACATAACAAAATTAATAAGCAATTACTAAACAAAATAGACTAGTAGCATCCATTGTACACCAAGGTGTACATAATGGTACACATGTAAAAAGACAGGAAAATAAAAACTGAAGTTCACAGGAAGGTGTACAGAATGGTACACATGTCCTGGCACTTATTATCCACGCCAAAGAATATTGAAAAGACATTACCAAAAGTAAAGACCAAACACATAGAATCTTTTGAAAAAATGAAACATAGAAAAATTCATCAAATCATGGGGCATGTAGCTCTGTTGTGGTGACCAAGTGTGAAGCACTTTGTGCACATCATTTTCCTCTTTTGCTTCTCATAAGGATGCCCGATTCGTTGTGTTCTTCGCCTACTGGTGGAGGAACAGGGAATAGGAACAATAACCCTATCACTAGGATCATAAGTCTGCGGCTTGTCGTAATTGGGGATTGGCAAGATGATCTCTGGTATGTCTGTTATACCACTCGGTGGTGAAGTATGGCTCAACAAAATCATAGATGTCTTCTCTAGTAGCTTGAATTGCAGACAAGCATGTGCACAAGGGAAACCATTAACTCGCCACTGTGACATGTACAATTTTTCGCAATAGATCTACTGAGAATGAGTCCGGGAGACCCGACTTCATACAATCTTTCCATGGACTGAACAACGGTCCAAGTACGACCAATGTCGATGTTTTCCTTTAGTAAAGCCTCATATTCGTGGAGTGATCCTAGTGTTGAATGTTTCGGACCTAGTATCCTTCTCCGAGACATTTTGTCCATAACCTTCAAACCGACATGATAAAAACACAAACCATAAAATCAAAAACATGTGTACAACAAAAAGGAATACGAGATAAAACATGTGTACAACAATGTACACATCAAGGAAATCAATGTGTACAACAATGTACACGGTTGGATACATGTATCTACAAATCAAAGAAAACACATGTATGCAAAACAAATGTAGACATAGTTGCATAAATAAAAAACTAAACATAAAACTCACCGTATCGCATCGAGAAGAACAAATGCGAGCAACTTTTTAAAAGGAAGAACCCGGTTGTTGAAGGACTCAAGCAAGAGTTGAAGAGTGAGCACCATATCTCGCATACAGGGAAAACGCATTTGCCCATTTCTCCTTTGGAATAGTCCCGATATAGTTAGCAACATGCCCAGCTCAATTGCATGCATTCCCTTCAAAGCTTCTTCAAATTTTCTTTGGTGTGTAAGAGTACGTGACTTTGTAAAACAAATCAAGAACGGGCTTCAATTCGCATCACCCGATCCAATGGGGAGATTGCATTTGATGTGATAAAAGCAATAGCTGTGATATGAATTAGGAAAATATTTTGGAATTCCCTGCAAGAGTCCTTCTCCACGATCACTAAGGAAAACAATCGGACGATCATCGACCATCGACAATAGTTTTTGAAGATTATCCAAAAACCAAAACCAATTATCTTTGTTTTCAGACTGTACAATGGCAAAAGCAAATGGGTAAAACTCATTGTTTCCGTTGATACATGTTGCAGCCATAAGAGTACCCCGTATCTACCAAGAAGAAAAGTAGCGTCCAAGTAAATCATGGGCTCGAGATACTTATAGCTATGCTTGCAAGCACCGTAACAAACGAATATCCTCCGAAATCTATTTGTTCCATCCTCAACTTCAAACTTCACATAGCTATCGGGATTAGTTTCCTCAATTGCTTTGACATACCAAGTAAAATCATTATACGACTTCTCATCATCGCCATACTGTTCTTCAAATACTGACTTCTCTCCCTACGGCATGGTGATACTTAATATTGGACCCATAAGTTTTCTTGAAAAGTGATATGATCCGATTGGGTTTTAAGCTAGGATCACCTCAGTAAATTGTCGCAATCAAATGCTTGATTAACTTGGTTGTCACCGCAGACTCTTCAACCTCAAACCAACACCACAACTACAAAAAATAAATAAAATGGAATAAGTAATGTGCACCACAATTCACACCTAATAAGATCTCAAAAACAACAATATGAACATACACAAAAACCAAGCAAGAACATGTATTTTAAGAGTACAACAAGTACAAAGTGCACCACAATGTACACCTAAAACAAATCAACATAAAAACTATTAAGGTACACCACATGACTAAGGAGTGGGTGACTCGTAGATGATGCACCACAATGTACACCTAAAACAAATCAACATAAAAACTAACCAGAGCAAGATCTAAAGACTCGTAGCAGTGCACCACATATACTTGTTACAAGTACCAACAAGATCTACATGTGTTGGTACTTCAGCACTCTAATCGTAGCAGTGCACCACAATGTACACCTACGATTAGATCTTGCTACGAGTACCAAGTACAACACAATGTACACCACAATGTACACCACAATGTACACCACATTGTAGCAGTGCACCACAATGTACACCACAATGTACACCTACGATTGCACCACATATACTTGTTACAAGTACCAACAAGATCTACACCTAAAACTAACTATTTCAGCAATGTGGACTAGTATGAAAACCACTAACCTGTGAGCGTTAGAATCTTTCAGCACGAACCGAGAAGTATCACCATTCACAGGACCAAAATGAATCCTCCAAGCACAACCATCTTCTTCGCATTTTGCAAGAAACGAGTTCTATCATTTTTAAGAATAATAGGCTTGTGACCAGTAGCCATCTTGTATTCATCAAGAGCAATCCTAACAGACTTTAACACCACCCACGAATTCTCTACCAATCTCGTCAAATATATAATTCCATTCATCGATAATAAGAGGCTTACCCTTGTCTCGCATCATGATCTAACACCCTTACCATCTTAGGACTTTCGAGTTACACAAGCAGACTTAGAACAAGAAGCGTAACTACTGCGCAACCGGACTTAGAACCGAACTATCACATCGCTACTACCATACTTAGAACGAGAAGTATGATTCGGAATTATTCCCACACGCAAATACACATCTTCATTATCAATAAGAATCATGAAACCAATTAAGCTTTGAAGTTGTATATCACCTGTCACATAAACTACTTGAGCATTGTCCATATAATCGAAACATATACTCCCGGGGAGACAAAGACCTCCGGTGCTTGCATGTTAAATGCTTCAATTCTTCTACGGTTATTTTAGTATTAACACGAAAAACAATGAGAATGCTCACCATGATTCAAAACAGCATTAATGAACTTGTCATGCTTATTTGGAACCCTTACATATTACAAAAGAAATGATAATAAACATATGAAGCTTCAAATTCATAAAACCGATACCAGTAAAGCGGTGTACATGAAAGTACACATTTAAAAAATGCAAAAACATCAACTAACGTTAAACCTAGATAAAAATACTCCATCAAATAAGCTCCAGAATCTTAATGGAACAAAAAATAGAAGACTAGGATATAGTATCACCGTCGATTTCTTATCATGCATCATAAAACTAAAAAAAACAACATCAAGTAACAAAAATCGAATTTATCTAGTATTTACAGTAAATCATCATCATCAAGAGAATCAAAAAGCTAGAATATAACAAAATATCAACTCAAGATTACACAAATTGATATCATCAACTCATAAACTCAGTAAAAATAAAAATCAGAAACAAAACCTGAAAATTAGATGAAATACAACCAAAAGAAAACTAACCCAAGTTGAATTCCGCTCCATTAGAAATCACAATCCAATCTATGAGAGGATCGATCTATCTCTCACTCGTGGTTTCTTCAAACCCGAGATTAAGAATTTTCTACTATAGAACAAACAATTCTCTCTCAAATCTGTTAAAGTTCTTTGGATTAAGAACGTAAACCGAGTTGAAGTACGATGAAGAAACGATCAAAATCTCTCTAAAAACTGTTAAATCGCCTCCCAAATCATCTTTGAGCTGCATCCTGTTTTCAATTCAAGTTTCGAGATCCAAAAGTTTCGATTTCAAAATCATACTTTATATAGAAGGAATCGTTCGAGGGTAATTATGGTATATAGGAAAATCGGAAACTGGGACTCGTGACGCGGTTTTGGACTAAATCGTGATTTGGACTAAAGCATTTCGGGTGGGGTTTTTTTGGATTAAACTGTACTGGGCTTCAGATGGATGGACTAAAGCGTCCTAAGCCCAGTAACTTTGGGACTAAACGTCAATTTCTACTTGAAATAACCCTGAAATAAAGAGAGCCAAGATTGTTATTAAACAAGAGATATTAGCCAACCATGAAGTTTAACCCAACAACCACCTTCTCCTTCTTTCCCCAAATCATTACCTGCTGCTGTTGTTGAGAACAAAAATACTAAAACACCCATTCAAAAAAAAACCAAATTGTAAAACCTAGGGTTTCGTTTTACTGAAAACCCCCATAAATGGAACAGAAAGGTGTTAAAGTTGAAGTAAAGAAAACAGTAATTAAACAAACCAAAGAAATTCTAACACAAGATTCATCAAATAAAGTAAGATTAACTAAAATTCTAATATACTCTTCAAAATCAATCTTTAATTTTCCCCAATCGAAAGGTGCTAGGTGCTTACGGTGGTGCTGGTGGTGGTGGCGCTGGTGATTGTGGTGTAATAGGGGATGGTGCTGGTTATGCTGTTAGCCCGTGATGGTGTGGTGTGGTCTCTGCGACTGCGACAGAAAAGAAGAAGGCGAAAGAGAGAGACGAGTGATAAGTCCGGGTTTTATCATGTCGGTTCATAACGGTCGGTTCAGTCGGTGTATCAATGTGTGCCAGATTAGTGCAAAAGACAGTATGAGTTTAGTTAATGGGTTTGAACCTTCCAAAAAAGAAATGGGTTTGAAAAAATATACAAATTCAAAATCAATACAAAATCGCTAAAACTATAAGCCAAACTTAAATCTTCCAGATTATGCTAAAATTGAAATAGTTCACTCAGTTTGCATTCGGTTTTTCAGGTTTTTTTCGTGGCTTTTTGGTGCCGTACTGGGATCTACCTCTTTTACGATCTGGAACACCCTTCAAGTCCCTGGTTCCTCGAATGCAGTGGTAGTTCACACCTGGCAAATCTTTGACTCCACCTCCTCCAACTAAGACAACACTATGTTCCTGTAAATTATGCCCCTCGCCAGGGATGAGACAAGTTACGTCTTTGCCATTACTCAAGCGTACTCTGGCTGTCTTACGTTGGCCTGAATTTGGTTTTTTAGGCTTTGTCACGTGAACTTTAAGGCATACTCCTTGCTTCTGGGGACAATTACTCAATCTTCGACCTTGCGCTTTGTGCTGTTTCTTTGCTCTCCCATGACGAATCAATTGACTTACTGTAGCAAAGCAGACATGACGCTGGATACCGCGAGCTGCCACGTTTCCAAATGCAGAAACACCCATACGCCTTTTTGGAATAGGGTAATGACCAAATCCTGTAGGTGGTAGGTTACAACTGATGCTTGATGATGATACCTGGAAGTTTCAATTCAAAATTAAAATCAGAGTCACTATGCTGATTAGCAGTTCAAAATTCAAGAAAATTCAAGTCACTGGTACCACATAAAATGACTTTATCGACCTACCAGAGAGGCATCTGCCTCATCCTAGGACAATGTTACTAGCAAAAACTGAAATAGATCAAGTTTAACACATACGAGATAGACAGAAGAATCACCACTGAATCTACTACAGAAAGTCCTGCTCCAACAGCAAAGAGGGAGAAAAATTTATCTGGGAATTTTCATACTAAATTTTTAAATTTTTTCGAAATTGTAACACGCATATTATTGTAACCGATTTGTGTTTCAACTTGTGATCTCTAATAATGCCAACGCGGCGTACTTTTATTTCTCACAACCTGCATTACTTAGCTAGCTAGAATAGTTGCAAGACGTCTATGGCACTGCCTTAATGTATACTGTACCACCCTATGGTTGAAGAATTGTTCAATGAAATCATTTTGATAACCTTTACCATGTTTGTAAAGAAGTTCAAAAATAGAAATCCAAAATTTATCGTAATTTAAATAATTTTATATATGGTTTACAAAATAAAAGAAAAAGAAAGGAGCGTAACTAATGATCTTACTGTTGAACTAGCATAAGTTGGCCCAGAGACGTATAGCAGACCATCCCGAGAAGCCAAATCCATCATAGCCTATAAAAGATAACAAATCATAAAGCCAATAAACAAATCGACCCTTCTAAAGGTATTCAACTAATTTTAAATAGCCGAACCGTAAGTGCTACAAAATATATCAAATGAACCATGCATCAAGTATTCAAAAGGCTGCTGTAAGTCAATCTGTCAACCTAATGTTCTGATAATCTCATTTTGCGCATATCTACTTGGTTATAAACAAACTCACATTCTTCTTCCCCTATGACACCAAGCACAAGTTAAAACTAAAATATTGGAAAATAGCAAAGAATGATACAACTTCTGAAGTGCAGAAACATATGATTTTGAATGAACAGCCAGAATACAATTTTGAAGTTCAATGATGTATGGACCACGGTGCTGATCAAAGATAAACATAAAAATAGTTTTGGTATTAAATAGTTCACTCTGAATTAACATTTTCAATATAGATCTGCAAGTGGCTTTCATACCTTGGAAGTGAGCTCCATATTTTCGAGAGCGCTTGTGATTGCTGGAATGCTAAAGTTAGATTCTGGATGTGCCTCCTGTTAGACATAACAACTAAGACGTGATCAATGTTCCATATTTGCAATGAACCTTATTGTAAAGCATGTCTGTTTCTCACACCAAAGAAAAATGTTGAGGATTGACCTAATCAAAATCCTAAAAAGGGTGGCTTTGACATTCAAATGGTACTGTTAGCTATCATCTAGAAATACATATGTCCCTGCAGGCAGATGTCACAATACACATGAATTACATAGGCTTTGTTAAGAGTCACCCATATCCAGCCAGATTGTTTTCTTCAAAGGTTCACTCTCATCAAGCCTTATGCTGCAAGTCTACACCAAACAATACCTGACCTCTTATGAATTCAAATGCTCACGACAGATGCAATACATGAAACCAGTTGTAATTTAAAACAGCATAACGAACCTAACCCTTCATTTAAAATGTGATACAAGCGCTCAATGATGTGAAAGAAAAATAAGCATCTGAAAAAATGCAAGACTGAGGATAGAACTGGGTGAGGCAACAATCCTCTCCCCCTAGATGATACAAATTACTATAAGCTTCAGACCTCATATTTACTTGTGTAAATAGTACACACTAGGAAATAGCAACCATGAATCCTGTAGTCCAGGTCAATGACCCAGTTGGGTCCAACTAGACAAAGATGGGATCAACGAAACTTGGGAATTGAACTGAATTCAAGTTAATACAAAAACGCAGATTTTAAAATGGAACTGGAATTCACTCTCCAAAACTGGCGAAGGCAAAATCGCGGATGCTGATAAAGCTAATCAGTAAATCACAACTAAAACTGATTTGTTTTGACTTTTGGTGTCATAGCAACCCACCTCAACCATAACCAAGTGACAACCATTTGGGAAACAAAAGAAAGAATTGAATCATACAAACATTCAAATACCATACAATTAAAATAGGAGCAAGAGAGTACAACTTGAATTGTACATACCTGACTATGACCCATTGCTGGTGATACAATATCAACCACAAACGCATCAGATTGTTGCACAATGCATGAATCATTTTCCACACCACTTGAACAGGAAAAAGGATATCCCGAGAATAAAGTTTTCTCGCTTTTGAATAAAGTTTTCTCGCTTTTGAATAATTTTTTCTCTATACCATGTCTGTAATGATTTTCCTGTTTAAGCAACGGGTGACACATCCACTGAAAAGCATTCCCTGTTAAAATTACAAATTACTCAACAAGGATATTTGGAAAAGCATTGATAATTACATCCCCAAATGTACAAAGGGTAAAAGTAGTATTGTGCTGCACCAGCTACGTTATGTTCTTGCTAGCATGTTTAAATGGCCAATTTCAATTGTGTACAAACGACCTCACACTCACAGAAATTGGAATGTTATTGCAAAAACATCAGCTACATATCCCATGTAACTCAACGACTAACATTGAAACCCACTGACCCATTGTGCCACCGGCCAGCAGACAATTTAACATCTACTTAACCTTACCAGTATGTTCATTAGGACGTACACATACTTCTCTTACTAAATGTATATTCAGTCCGTTTGGCATTTGGGCTATGTGTATCAGCATTCAGCAGTCAGCACGATTTTATGACCATGATTCAACAATGACAAGTGCATCTAATTAAGAACTCCATTTTAACGTCAATTTCATTCAAAGTAAATAAAACTCCATTTTAGTACCTGAATTCTGTGGTGGGCGCATTCCAAGCAGGCCCGAGTTTCCATAATGCAATTTTTTCCCACTGTATCGAATAGGATCTATACAGCAAAAATACGAGTGTTGAACACAGCCTGCGAACAAAGTAAGTGGATCATGATGTGCCAATAGTTCTAAGAATTATTTCCTTACGAAAATTCATAAAGAAAGAAAAATGGGGGAAAGAGCTGACCTAACATATTTTGTCCGACTAATCTCCTTTAAGCAGAGAGATCCTGGAGATTTGCGTCTTCTATGTTCTCAGTAGAGTAATCATAGTGATGTTGGAGCCTCAGATGATCATATGAGAACTTAGTTTTGTAAAGAAAGAGAGACCAAAGTCGCTCCGTCTGACTCTCAATAAAGGAACACAAACCGGCGGTCCGGCGCGCACAAGAAGATGAGAGAGATGGAGGAGGATGTAATGACTTGTACCGTTTTTACATGAGGTCTACCAATTTTCGAAAAGTGAAAAATACTAGAACCACCCTACTAGATGGGTTAAATATCTAGAAGCCCCACAAAATGGATCCTCCACTATCAACTCCATATTTTCACTTTTTGATATTTCTAGGCTCGGGACTTTTATTTTCAGGGCTTGATAATAAAGTGACATTTTCGTAATACCAAGATTGCCCTTTAGTATATATATATAGGTAATAAAACTAGGTCTAAATTTCATTTTCAGTTTCATTTTCTTTTTCACTCTCTCTCATTTTCTTTTGCTCTCTCTCTGATGAAGAAACAAGCCGAGAAGACACGATCTCTAAGCAATTTTTCAGTGAAAAATTATTTCAAAACCTAGAACTAAGCTTTACAAACAAAGATCCTGATTATTTGAACATAAATTCGTCATCAACATCACTTGTTCTTCGATTCCGATGAAAATCAATAGAAAATGAGTGATAATCATCATCAACAGCAACTGAATATGAAGATTCTCCTGGAAAATCAAACGGACAGGTAACATTTCAATTTAATCGGTTGATTTAATTCTTAGATTTCGATTTTTATTTTCTAAAAAATCATTTGGAAAAATTTAATAGTTTGATTTCAGTTCAAATCTGTTACTGAAATCATAATCAGAGTTAGAATTGTTGTAATCTCACCTCAATTTTACTTTTGAGAGAAAATTTTTCAAAGAAATTTCAAAGAAATTTTTCTAGGGTTCTTGAACGAAATTCGATCTATCTTTTAATCTCTTATCTTGATCAAAAATTGGTTTTCAGATTCGAAATCTGTGAATCATTATCTTTTTTACCCATTTATTTGATACAAATTTCATTTACTTTGATTTTCGAACTGATTTGAGCTCACCTTTAGTGGATTTTGTTCTTGGCAGATTGTTTTAAGTTATTTGCTACATTCAGTACCTTGTCCTGCGGATTAAAGATTAATCAACGAAGATACCTGGTAGTGTACGGTTGAATCTAAACAATTTCGACGGAAACTCAGTTAAATTAGATAAGTTTCTTTGAGCTTCTTTACGGTTCATGAGATTGATGGATAAAACTTGTAGAATAGGAAGAGAAAATATGTGTGAATTTTTTTTTAATGTGAATATGATTTGAAATTATGATTTATTTTAGTGTTTTATAGGTTTTTTTTTTTTGAAATATATGTATTACTGTAGTTATGAAATAATTTCCCAACTCTCAGATTCAAAAAGACATGTAGGTGGACTGTAAAGTAAACAAATTCATATGTGAAGTAATGGTGATCTTTAACTTGTCTTATCTCTTATTTGCAGAGGGAAGTTCACTGGCATCGTAACCGTGTTTGTTGGATAAGCTACATGTTCGTTTCGTTAGCATTTATTTGCGGTAATTCCATTCTCTTATGATGATTGAAAAGGAATACACAGATGCGAGGTCTTGAAGTTTATCCTTCAAAAACTTGAGTGTTTCAAATTTCAGTAACAATCTTGCTCAAACAGATAAGCTACATGTTCGTGATTCTCATTACCTTAAAGTCAATCTATACTTCTGTGCCTTCGTAAAAGATAACTTAATTCAATATAATCTTATAATGCTTGTCCATTAATGCAAGTTTCTGAGTTTCAATTGCTAAGACATGAAGCAAAGCATATCTTCAGTGTTTCTGTTTTCAATTGCTAGGATAGTATTGACCAAATGAAGTTTCAGAAAAATAAGGTTCTTAATGACTCTATACGTTGTTTACGTGTATGTGTGGATTGCAAGGAGTGGTGGTGTTGATATTGATACCACAAAAGTGGTTAAGCATATGAGGATGGTGTTGTCGAGTGAGCTTCAGGTAAACATGACTCCATAAAATTTGATTGTGATTGCCACATTTCTAAGTATCTATATATGTTGGCATATGGATGTCTAACTGCTAGTTATCTGAACTAGCAGGATGTGTAACTTCTAGTTACACATCCTGGGATATAAAGTTTATGTTCTATATATTGCAGGTTCTTATGAAAAGGTATATCATGCATATTGGAATGAACTAGCATATGGATGTCTAACTGCTAGTTATTTGAACTAGCAGGATGTGTAACTGCTAGTTATGAAAAGGTATATCATGCATATATGTTGGCATATGGATGTCTAAATGCTAGTTATATGAACTAGCAGGATGTGTAACTGCCATATAAAGTTTATGTTCTATATATTGCAGGTTCTTATGAAAAGGTATATCATGCATATTGGAATAACTAGATAACATTGGTTGGCAGTTGCTTTATGGCCATCTTGTTCTCAGTAAAGGACCATCATTCGGTTTGGATGATGATCTAGCAGTAACTAGCAGGATGTGTAACTTCTTCTAGTTACACATCCATGGGTATAAAGTTTATGTTCTATATATTGCATGTTCTTATGAAAAGGTATATCATGCATATTGTAATGACTAGATAACATTGGTTGGCAGTTGCTTTATGGCCAGCTTGTTCTCATTAAAGGACCATCATTCGGTTTGGATGATGATCTAGCTAAAGAAGCAAGTAAAGCAGGTCAATTCTTTATCTTAAAACTCTCTCCTTCGACTCTTCCATGAAAAGGAAAAAAACTATTCAATGCACTCAAATTATTTTTGAAGTTTTTCTTTGTGAGTAGCTTAGGCATATAAGCAAAAGATAGCAGAGAAGTTGCTTCGGTGCTTAGTATTGGTGTTGATCTTAATACAATGCCGACTGAAAAGTTTGTTTATTTTGTTTCAGATCATAACAAAAGAAATATGAGAGAGTTTGGAATATAATACGTTTGAGTTTCCGTTCACTTCTAGAAAAAGATGGTAACTATATTATTATTTGGGCCGAGTATGCTAGAGTTCCCTGTATAGAACCGTGTTGCTTATTCCGGAGACCAATCCGGGTGTATCTAAATCTTAATGCATAGTCATGCCATGTATCGTTCTGCGGAGCAGGTCTGTGATTTGTTTTATAGATCAACATACATTATACGTTTATTGTACAGTTCATGATTTGATCATATTTGCAGAGTGTTATAACTTGGCAAGATAAATGGACTTGTAACTACTAGTTACATGTGTTAATTAGATGTGTAACTTATATATACACATGCTAATTAGATGTGTAGCTACTAGTTACACATGATCATTAGATGTGTAGCTTATAGATACACATGCTAATTGGATTGGATATAAAGTCTATGTCATATGCATGATAATCGTTTGCTATAAAGTGGTGGTGAAAATCGTCATATGTAATTATTTGATTTCAGTTTAGCTACAGTTAAGATTCGATTTCAGTAAAAGCCATATTTTAGTTAAACGAAGGAGATTTAGTTGCCATTATACCTATAAATGCTTGTTTAACTATGAAGTATCATTAACTAAAGACATAATTGAAGAATCTGGATTAGCTGAATCATTAGGACTTTCAGTTGTCTTAATGTATGAGAAAAATGTTGGTGAAGCGTCTAATTGGGATGTTTATTTTCCGTTTACATATGTGTTTGAAGTCTTTATTGTTTAACCATATTTTCAAGGATGCGATAGTTCATGAATTGACCTCATCTTTTGACGTTAACTTCGTAGACGAGATAGAAAAATTTGAGCTTCATATCATGGAGGAAGAGTTTTCTTGATCCTCATATTGTAGTTATGCTTGGTAAAAATGGGATGAGAGAAGACGACATTTATTTGCTTTTGGTACACCTTTTTGGATCCTCTCTTGTTGCTTTTAGTTTCAAATTCTATGTCTAGACTGTGCATTTATTCACATTACACAAGTAGGATGCATGTGTAACTTCTAGTTACACATGTTATATGCTTGTGTAACTCCTAATTACACAAGTAGGATGCATGTGTAACTCGAATTACACTAGACAGATGCATGAGTATCTTCTAATTACACATGCTAAATTGAACAAACCTTGTAACCAAAAAATTATGCATGCCAGTTACACAAGCTTTATGGATGTATAACTGCTAGTTACACATGCTAATTGGATGTGTAACTATAAATTACGCATGCTAATTGAATGTGTAATTGTGAGTTACACATGCTATGTGGATGTGTATCTGTTGCATATGCTTATACTTTGGTGTGTTTGATGAGCACTTGTTTTGAGTTTGCAAAAATTTGAATTCTTGCAGTAAAGTTGTTTCTTAAGCTCGGTTTTAATTACTTGATCTCACATCTCATTATGATAGAATGTGATCTCGTGTAGGTGAAACCGAATATATATTTTTGTACGTACTATTAATTTTGATCTTATAAATACCGATTGCTTGTTGTTATATTTCGGGTTGAGATAACTTCATAAAAGCTAATTGCTTAAATGTGATAATGGTCTCATTTGGAATTTGAGTTGACGCCGAATACACAAATCGATGCATGTGTAACTCTCAATTACACTAGATAGATGCATATGTAACTCTCAATTACACTAGACAGAAGAGTGTGTAACTTCTAGTTACACATGCTAAAAATTATTGTAAATGAATATTTAAAGTAATACATGTATTTTTTGTATGAGTTCTTTTTGATGTCTATTTTTTTTGATGTGTAACTTTGCATTACACATGGCATAAGGATGTGTAACTTTTGGATACACATGCCATATGCACGTGTAACATCTGTTTACACATTCACACTATACATTAATAATTTTGGGCCTAGATTTAATAATTTTGGGCTTAAATTTAAATTTTATTTAATTCGGGGCTTGACAACTATGAAGCACGGATACTGATACGGGGATACGGATACCGGGATACTGATACGGGGATTCGTCAAGTTTTGAAAAATGGCGATACGGGATACGTGTATTTATTAAAATCATTTAATTTTATAATAATTCATTTTAGTAAAAAAAATCACATAAAATAATAAATTTCTTAAATAGTTTACAGAATTTTAAAATAAAACAGATAAAAGTTGTCTAAGTTCTGGCTCTCCCATCACTCATTAATATTATCTTCATCAAAGAGCACCGCTTCTTGTTGTGGCTCGTCCAATGAAAGATTTGCAACTTCAAGTTCTCTCACACCGTCTAGTATATCAAATTTATCTTCTCTGATATCCCACATTCTACTTGCTACTTTCGTATAATTTTCAATTTTTCATGAAAAGAAATGAATATTACTATAAACAAACAATAACTCCTGAGCCCGTTGAGGTACAATCTTGTTTCTCTTGATTGAATGGATAAAAATATATAGCCTAAAATTTCTCTCCAACGATAAAAATTATATAGGCTCCAATTATTTTATTGAAAGCATCCCCTCTTAGAGTATCTGAGTGGTATCCCAAAGTATCCCCTACCCTTTTCTTAATAAATAAAAAGGGATACTTTAAATAGAGTATCCGCGTATCCCCAAGTGTCCCCAAGTATCTGACACTGATACGGCGTCCGACACTGATACGTTGTCCGACACTGATACGTCACCCATTTTGAAGTATCTGTGCTTCATAGCTTGACAATATATAAAAGGGTATGGATGTCTTTTAATAACTCGGGGCCTAGATTTAAACTTCTTTTAACTAGGGGCCTCATATTATGGGTTATCCATGGGTCGGGCCTTAGCCTAATTTTCCCTTTCGAAAATCCTTTATGAACCGTGGTTTTGAACCACGGAAAAACCATCCGCATACAATGGATAACGATCCCCCAGTTTTCTTCCGAGGGGCTGGCCCATCCACTGTGTGTGGGCATTTTTACTGTGGTTTCATGGTTCCCCTGTAATCATCTACCATTTTTTTCCCAATTGATTGACTCGTATAGATCTGACTAATTATGTTTGAATTTGGCAATTTGAATCAGACTTAAAAATTACAAAATATTAAAATTACATACATTCTAATTATGTGTCTGGTAAATTAGCTACGAAATGATACCGATTCAAATAATACCCAGTCACATGTATGAGCCAAGTTAGATCTTGAGGTAGACATTTACACGAGATATAAAAACAAATAGTTTATCATCTAACCCGTCCTAAGTTCAACGCCGAGTCAAATTCTAAATACGAGTTAAACCAAAACAAACATAGTCCCCAAGCTTGTACGGCACGTCACATATTTGTGATCAGTTTTTATTTACCATTTTTCAAAAGAATTAGATGTCAAATTACAATTTGTATATTTACGTAAGAAAATGCATATGCCTTCTGCAATGGAATACGCTTCAAGAAGGCGATATCGATACTCTCTTCTTTGAGAGTATGGAATGTAGAAGGGGAAGGAATGGGAATATTTTCCAGGACGGAAAATATGTCAAACCTATTTGTTTTAGGTCTACCGTCCTGGAAATTATTCCATGACGGTAGACCCAAAAGGTGTTTTTCTAAATATTAAGTATTCGCCAAAGAAGGCATACCTATCCAAACAAACTGGATACCTCATTCTCAAAACCCTAACCCGGTCAAGTGCTACCCAATCCAATTAGTAGCTGATCTCATTGACCCTTTCACCAATAACAGGAATCATGAACAACTGAATCACATCCCACCTGCTGCTGTCCAAAACATCATAAACATTCATCTTCCCTTAGACATGCCCCCAGATAAGATCTTATGGCCACACTCAAAGTCCGGAAAATACACTACTGTCACTGGGTACAATTGTCAAATACAACAGACATCCATCACTACCTAAACCCCCTCCCACCCACCAAATCCTTGTGGAACTTACCCTGTCCACCAAAAGTTCATCTTTTCTTGTGGAAATATATAGATGAAGGTATTCCAACCTTCTCTATTTTATACCGCATCAACCTCATAAATTCCAACCAATGCCCCCGGTACAACGCCGAACCAGAAACAACAAAGCACATGTTTATTCACTGCCCAACAACAACAACTCCCTAGAACAACTTGTGATTTCGTCTATCAACAAACCAAACCAACCATTTTCGAAATTCTACAAGACGCTAGCCATGACCCATATGTATCAGCTTGTTGTTTACTTTTCAGGAACATTTGGACTCCGCCACACCATACCCCCCCTCCCCTCGAAAACATCCTGACACAGACCCTGAAGCAACAATAAGAATTCGAATAGGCAAAAAAGGTTTTGTCCCCGGTTTTACCCAACGACACCCAGCCGAAGCTACCCCGACAAATATCAGAGAAACAACAACGATATGAGTAGGTTGGACCAGAACCGGATTGGATAAAGATCAACACAGATGAGGCTGTTTGGGGACATCCAAGAATGGAGGGAGCAGGTTTTATTTGCAGGGATTCGAGTGCTCAAACTGTGATAGCTTTCGCGCAGCCTCTAGGAATAACTATGTAGCTTATGGCCAAAACGTAAACAACTATGTTGCATCAAGGACATCAACTGAGAGAAAATCTCCAAAAGTTATCTTTGAGACGGATTCAAAAAATCAAATACGCATCATAAAATCGGATGTTGAAGTTCCGTGGTATATATTATAGAAATGATTACTGAAAGAAAACAGAGAATCCGACAAATTCCTCATTGAGCTATACAACACAACTATAGAGAAGGAAATCAAGCATCAGATGGTCTAGCAAACTATGCAGCATACGGAAGCCAAGCAAGAAACTTATTAACAATAATTTGGGACCAGTCAATCCCACATTTTACTAGCCAAATTCTATTAAATGACTCAGTGGGTACAAAATACCTGCATGTAATAGTTTTATAGGACAAAAAAAAAATTATTTGACACAACATTTCAACAAATTTATCAAACCATTGGAAGCTAATACTCAAACGGATTATACTCCCACCGTCCCTAATTAATAGAGGACCTATTCATCTTTTAAACTTTTTTCTGACATGGAAATTAGTACTTTATTATATTCAGCTCAGTTTAACTGAGTCAAATAAGATCATGCGTTTTAGGTTACAATATTATCTAACTTATTCCTTCCGCATAAAATCATGCATTTGGTGATGCTCTTCGAGTTCAGAGTTTGTCGGATACTCAGACTCTAGAACAAAGTAAATGAGTTGTTTTTTATCCCAAAAAATTTCCATGAATTTTAGGGGTTTGAGAGATCTCGTATTTTTGGCGTAAAAGTGACTTTGGGCCATGACTACATTGACTAGTGGCCTCCCTATAACATTATGTGCTAAGCCATAATGTATGACGTCCCTCTGTCCAACCATGTCCACACCACTGATCTAGAGAAATGGTATTGAAAGATAAAAAGGAATTTTACAAACGCAGTTACAGGACTGTTGTTTATATACAGATATGACAGGATGGCTAGACAGATAAACATGACAGCCTGGCAAGACAGTTACAGAGAAAGGATAAAGGCACACAGAGAGAAATGGCTACCAACAATACTATAGAATATGAGTGTAAAGGGCACCACCAGATGTACTCTTACTATCCCCCTGCAAGTGTGGAACTGGTGATAGAACCTTCAACTTGTCTCTCAGAAAGGCAAAACGATCAGTACAGAGACCTTTGGTGAAGACATCATCCACCAGAGCATTTATAGAGATGTAGTACACCTTTAACACCTTAGACTGCACCAGCTCATGAACAAAATGAAAGTCTATAACAACATGCTTCATCTAGCTATGCATAACTGGATTAGAAGCAAGAGATAGTGCACATTTGTTATCACAAGCCAGAAAGGAGTGAGAGGTTGAAAAACATGCAAATCTTTAAGTAACTGACACACCCATAGAACCTCAGCAGTTGTATGAGTTAATGACCTATACTCTGCCTCTGTGGAGCACCTAGCAACTTTAAGTTACTTCTTGGATGACAAGAAGATTGGACAAGAACCAAAAAAGACACAAAAGCCACTAGTAGACCTTCTATAATCAGGATTTCCAGCCCAGTTAGAATCAGAATAAGATGAAACTGCAGTTAGACCTTTGTTCAAAACAATAACATAATCAAGAGTACCCTTCAGGTATCTCAGGATTATCTTTGCAGCATTCAAATGCACATCAGTAGGAGCACTCATATGTTGGCACACTTGATTCACAACATAACATATTTCAGGTCTTGTCCAGGTGATGTATTGTAGAGCACAAGATGAAGAATGATGTGGCTGAGCTTGAGCTGAAGTAGAAGCAGATGAAATAGAAGGAGAAGCTTCACTAGGCATAATAGTGATGTCAGAAGGAGCAGAAGGTGCAGGAGACACTTGAAGTGGAGCCGTAGTGAGAGTTGATGGAGACCGAATTTGGTGAAGTATAAAGCTGCAGGATCGATAAATGATCTTTCCTGGTGAAGTAAAGATTGTTGAGAAGTTGATTTTGATGTCCGAAAAATGTTATAAGCTAAGGCTGGGAAATGATCTTCATCAAATGTCACATGTATTGAAATATAAATCTTCTTAGTATATGGATCATAACACTTATAGCCTTTTTGAGATGAAGCATACCCCAAGAAAATGCACAGTTTACTCCTCTGCTATAATTTGGAATGAGTGTAAGGATTCAACCATGGATAACATGCACACCCAAAGACCTTCAAATCTTTATAATGTGGTGGAGAACCATAAAGTTTCTCATAAGGAGAAATTAAAGACAGTGAACCTGCAGGCAGTCTGTTAATCAAATAAATGGCAGTTTGTATAGCTTCAACCCAAAAAGAATCTGTCAAATTAGCTTGAAGTAGAAGAGTCCTGTCTAGACCAACAAGATGTTTTATGCAACTCCATTTTGCTCAGTAGAAGAGCTTAACTCATTATTAATAAACTCACCACCTCCATCTGTCCTAATTTTCTTGATAGTCATCTCAAAGAAATTTTCCACTTGAAGTTTAAAAGATTGAAACACAGTGATAAAATCGGATTTTCTTATTAATGGAAAAATCCAACAAAATTTAATAAAATCATCAATGATGTTACAATAATAAGAATAACCATCATTGGAAATGACAGGACATGGTCCCCATAGATCCATATGCAATAGTTGTAGTGGTTGAGTAGATACTGAACTAGAAAGGGTGACGGGTAGTTTATGAGACCTCCCCAATTGACAATCACTACAAAAGATAAGTTTTTTAGACAAGTTAATAGACAATGAATGACATATCCTATGAAGAGATTGAAATGAAGGATGTCCCAGTCTTTTGTGAAGTACATGAGCACTGACAGGCTTGGCATATAAAGCAGTAGTTCCCACTGAATCAGCTTGGGGTGATGTAGAAGTGAAACTAGCTTGAGGTGATGTAGAATTGAAACTGATAGGATACAATCCATTCTTACTCAACCCTTGGAAAATTCTCCTCCCATAAGAGAGATCATTCACAAAGAACTTGTCACTTTCAAATGTAATACTACAATTGTTATCACTAGTGAATTTATGAACTGAAAGTAACTTTTGTGAAGCAGCAGGAACATGAAGAATTTTAGGTAAGTAAACTAGATTATGCTGTAAGAACTTTGTAGAGTAACCTATATCAGAAATAGGCATACCTTCACCACTGGCAGTTTGGATTTGTTCATCTCCATTATAACATTGATAATCCGAAAGATCAGCAATATCTGAGGTAATGTGCTGAGTGGCACCTGAATCAGCATACCAAGGATTCTCACTATTGTGATTTGCAGTATCCATCATAGCATGTATATTAGAAGGTACTTGTCTTCCTTGATAAGAAAAGTTCATCATGTATGTGCATTTCAGAGCAGTATATGTCCACCTTTTGAGTAGATTTGACATAAAATTCTTGGTGGTCTAAAACCATTAGTAGAGGTACTGGAGCTTGTACCATATAGAAATGGATTTGGTGGTGGTGGTCTCATGGGAAACTGAGATGCAGAAGAAACAAAAGGATTGTGCTGAAAGAGGGCCTAAAGTAAGAGTTGTTTCTTGATGAAAAGTTAGATATACCAGAAGAAGAGGGAAAGTACTGTGGTCCGAATTAGATCTAAAAGCAAAGAAAAGCTTTGGCATCTTTGATTGTGTGATGTTTTTCGATTTCTCAGAAAGTATAATTTCTTCACTAATCAGCAGATTGTGTAGTTCTCCTAAAGTAACTGGAGGATTTCTAATTCTAATAGATGTAGAAAAATAATCAAAGGCAGAATTTAAGCCATTCAACACATTAACCACCATTTCACTGTTGTTTATAGGAGAACTAGCAGCAGCAAGAAGATCTGAAATCTTCTTGATATCATTGAGATAAGCAGTAATGGAGGAATTACCTTGTTTCATGGTTGAAAATTTTGTACGAAATTGAATAACATGTGTTGATGATGTTGCAGCAAAGCGTTCTTCAATTGATTTCCATAATTCATAGGATGTAGATGGACCAACAACATAGGATATGACACTTTCATAAATCGTTGATTGAATCCATATAATGAGAATATGATCCTACTCATACCAACGAGTATATGCTATCCTCTTATTGCATAAACATATTTGAGAGGACATTGCTTAAATCCATCAATGTAACCCAAAGCATTGTAACGCTTGAATAAAGGTAAAAGTAAAGCCTTCCAGGTGATATAGTTATGATCTTGAAGTTTAGAAGTAACAAGACTAGAAATTTTATGTAAAAGAACTTTAACAATTGAAGATTCCATGATAAAAATTCAAAAGAAAAATCAAGAAACTGGAGTTTTTCAAGAAAAAATGCAGAGTTTTAATGGCGAAAGTTAAAGAAAAAGAGAAAAGGTTATCATGCCAAGAAATAGATCTGATACCATAGAGAAATGGTATTGAAAGATAAAGAGGAATCGACTGTTGTTTATATACAGACATGACAGGCTGGCTAGACAGTTAGACATGATAGCCTGGCAAGACAGTTACATAGAAAGGATAAAGATACACAAAGAGAAAGAGAAAGAGAAAGAGCTACTAACAATCCTATAAACTATGAGTGTAAAGGGCACGGGCACCACCAGATGTACTCTTACTATGATATAGAAAATTACACAATCTTTCATATACTCTAAAGTAAGCTGTGAGAGATCTCTATGCCACTATACAATTTTGTAAAATTGTTATCACTAGGAAGAACAATATAATAGACAAATTCTTCATACAGATTTTCGATTTGAAAATTTTGGCAGTGCTTTTAAACCGGTTCCATTCACTTTCATCAACCTTGGTCGGCTAGTCCAAAGTTGGTTTAAACAAAAAAAATTATTTTGATGAACTCAAGTTTAGGAACGGTGTACAAAGAAAGATCTATGAATTGCTCACTCGTTCTCATTTTACTCTAAACCAAACGACAGGTTCTTGATGTAATTCAGCTTACAATGTTACCACTTACTGAGAAAATTAATTCATTTGTAAGTTCATTCAATAAGAAATCATCGTTGTTCCATGTATTCACTACAACTTGATCCCGTCACATAATTTTACCAAAAAATTCAAGCAATAACCAAAACCAATTTCCAAGAAATCAAGGATTGGCCCAATCAATGTTGAAGATTGGCCCAATCAAAACACCTAAAAAAGGTGGCTTTGACAACCAAATGGTACTGTTAGAGCATTTCCTAAGGAATGAACAAACCATCTAGTTTGTTCATTTTTCTCCCATTATGGACTCAATAAACATGAAAAATGGATGTTCAAACCAACAAATATGTTGGTTTGTTCATTGAATTGGAGGATGTAGAGAGCGTATGATTATAGGACGGGCGATCTAGCCTCAAACGCCCGCGTTTGAGACAACAACTCTGGCACCTGTCTTTGCAGCGCGCATTCTTTATTAGAGCGCCAGAGTTTGTCTTTCTAGCGCCGAGTTTTTTCATAGAAGCGCCAACGGCTGAATCTGGACGGCTGAAAACTCTTGTGATCTAACGGCTATAATTTTTGAGTTCTATAAATACTCCTCATTTCAACTCCAAATTCACATTCACACATCTATTCTTCTTAAAAACATTCTTCAACTTCAACAAATTTTTCAACTTCCTGAACATGTCTCGTCCCTTGTTAGTTCGGCGCGCTCCGTATACTAAAGAAGAAGATGAATCTATTTGCAGATACTATCTTTTTTTATTTACTTAGCTTGCTTCAGCAAACTATCCATGGGTGAATTTCTGGGCGGTTATTCAATACGGGTTCTGCAGTGACACTCGTAATCCGAGTCGTCATGCTATATGCGACATAGAAAATCGTTTTCGTATACTTAAGAAAGAAGTAAGTGAGTTTGTAGCTTTAAACATACAAGACTGATAGGTGAAACTGATGCTGAGATGGTAACAAGATCTTTGGCTGAATGGCGAAGATGGAAAAATGTGGCTTTTCCTTTCGAAAACCTTAAGGTGTTGAACAGTTTCAACCCCTTCTTTGAAGCTAATGTAGTCCGCCGTAATTCAGTGAAGCTAATGTAAAACACTTAATGTTAAACATATGTAATTTTATTTAATTAAGATCGTCGTACTTTTAAAACTAAAATTACAAATGTAGCAGAATTAAAAATCACAATCTCTCTAACATCTCTCATCGTTAGCCCCCCATTGTTATTTTCTGGAGTCCAGAATTCTGCAAGATATGGGGATAAACCTGGGGTATTCCCACTTTCTAAAATATTAAATAAATGTGCATATGTTGATAAACCTGGGGATGAAACTGGTTGACCAACATTAGGCGATTGGAAAGCATTCGGCGATTGTTCGAAAGCACTCGGTGGTGGTGGAGTAACATTGTAGTAGATCTCATTTGGGTTGTAGGGCAAGAATGATGATGAAATGCGCCTAGGATCTAGCTGAAATACTTGAGGTTGAGATACATGCACAGTTTGTTGTGAAGAAGTATTGTGCCGTATGTGTGGTGAAAAAGAACTCTGTCATACTTGTATTTCTCCCACCACTGTATCATCACTATCGTGCTATGATCTGTTGCCCCTGGTGGAATCGGAAGACTGTGACTGCCGCTCATCATCATTTATAGTTGGACTCAATCCAAACATTGAGTTCTCGTTCCATTTCCGACACACATCCAAGTGTATAACCCCAATTTGCCGATTCAGCCAATGCAAATCGTTCAGTTGGCTCCTCAACTATCCCTCACTGGCAGTTACATTGTTGTAAGGATAATCACGTTGCATACCTTGGGAAACAATGGGGATCGTGGTTGGATCACCTTGTGAAGTAATACTTGGCATCTCCCAAATAATTTGGGGCAAATTTGATTAAGATGATGAAGAACTTGCACCCGTGGTGGGGTAAGTCATAAAACATGGCTCTTCTAGAGGTGGCTAGCTAGGAACGATATTTGCATCATGGGACAGGCGTGCTAACGCTGGGAGATCAAATCCATATATGTGCATGTTGTGTGTCCCAATTACAGGCTTCACAATCGACTTGTACCATTTGACATAATCCGCTTCACTAATATTCATCTCTGTATTTAGTTCATACCTCTCCCAATTGGTTATTCTCAGCCGACGAAAATCTGATCCATAGGTTTCCATCTGTTGTGGCGGGTTAATTTCAATTGCATATATACCTTGCATTCGGTATTACAGTCTTTCTCCCAGGTACCAAATCCCTCTATCCAAATGTGGAGTGTATAAAACACCTCTACTGACGAGGTATCAAACTCGCAAATAATATTTTCTACTTCTCTTTACACTAGAAAGTAATATAGTGAAAGCAGATTCGTCCCAAGGGAGGTATGAAGTAATAGTTGTTATACAAATACTCTTAGCAAAGATGATTTTGTGAATCAAAAATTCTGAAAATGGTAAATTGTATTCAAATATGAGATGGAAATGATTAAGGAATCATTCTCGACCACGAAACATAAACCAAATCGATATATAGCACGTTCTTCGCATTATCTTGTTACTAACAACCCTAGGATAGTTAGTACGCTCAACTATCCCGTTATTATCCCCTAAGTTCACCGGATACTTTAAGCGCTCGACTACCGGATTCTACTTGCCAAGTTTCCAAGAAGTACGCTCTCTAGGTGTGACTTAAACAAATGCTCTACGTTTTGTGAGATAAGGTTGCTCCTAGTGATGAATTCAAAAGCATGAATCACCTACTAGTGTCAATTTCTACATATGGGCATTTAACAAAATCCCATCATCAATACCCATATATTGCTACTTGTGTTTATATTTCTAGACAATTACGGGTCGAAGAAAATCTAAACTAGCAATAGGATTATGAATCAACTATTTAATTTCGAACTTAACAATCAACAAATAATCCATAAACATTATTAGCATGGTAGAAATCAAACAATAACGAAACTTGTGAGAAAACGAGCTATTTCATATCAATTATAGGTTCATATTTCGGGTTTTGAAATCACCCTTAATCAACGATTGTTTTAGTTACTCATAAGTATGGAGTTCATCATCATAATAATAATTCAAATAAAATAAAGAAGATGAAAATATAAAAACGAAGGCAAACCCTAGCTGCGGCTCTCTCCCAAAAACTCCAAGTAAAAATACGTGATCCCCCAAAGTTGTAGAAAGACTTCTCTTTTATAGATCATCTTAGGTCAAGTCTTCAAAAGTCCAATAGATGAAAATCCATCGAGCCCATATGTGATAAAAACCCATACCAAAATCTGTCCAAAAGTGGTCGTCGGAGAACTGGTGAAGGTGCCGAAAATTGGCCAGGAAAGTGACCGGGCAGTAGCTCTGTGACCTGGGTAGAATGTAACTCGTGTGACTAGTCAAGCTAACACCAACCGTCAAAGTAAACTACTGACTAAAAGTGTTAACTGAGTAAGGTCTGAGTTAGAAGGGTGAGTCAGAGTCAGCTCAGCTGACTGGTCCATTCTGTCACAGCTTAAGACATTGCACAGGCCTAATCTGTTGTCGCGCCATGATGGAAGTGCACTCTGCACTGTATCCTGCACTTCGTCTTAGCTTCAATTTATTCTTTTTATTCTCAGCAACAATCACAGCACCATATCATCTTATAAATCTAGCTTGCAATCTCCACCAACACTTTCTGTATTAACCTGAAGCAACAACAACTCCATAAACAGTTGCAGTTTAATTCTCTCCCTACGTAACAGCAGCTCAAACTTCTAACACCACATCCAACTTCTTCAAAGCAACACCCTCAGTTCCATCTCCATTCAGCTCTACCTGCACTCAATTCAACACACACATACTTCATTTACCACACCTGCACAGCTCCATATCTACTCGCTAAAACCAAGTTGCATTGTAGTAACATAACATCACCATTATCTTCTATCCCTTCAGCTCAGTTCCACATCTGTAAAACCATTTCCATATCTTCACTGCGACATAACCTACTGCAAGTCATTTGCAGCTGCAGTTTCAACACTAAAACCTGAATCCTAGACATTGCATCACTGAAGTAACAACTCCACCTGTCATCATCTCTTGCTTCTGCTTCCATTTCTTTTCTGCAACTCTTCCCTGTAATACATTCAGTTCAACCACCAACACAAGAACTCGCTGCTTCTCATTCATCGCCTCAATCCATTAACCGTGAACAAACTCCTCCATTTCACAGCTGCAACACAAGTTTGAATCACAGCTTCATAACGAGCCTTTGCTTTCTCATTAATCCATGAGTTAGCCACGGCAACACAGCCAATTGTTTCTGGTCATCTACAACAAGACCCACTTCTTGTTTTCTTGCACAAAGTCTAGAGGACTCTTCACAACTCCAGGCTCACCTGCAACAGCTGCAACTTCAATCCAGAAAACCCATTTCAACTCCATAACTCCCTGCTAACTCAAGTGCACCACCATTTCAGTTCCATGGAATCATATTCCCTGTGACAATAAGCTTCCAATGTACCACCTGGATCTTTAAATCTTCTCTGCAGTTTCATAATACACAACAAAACCAATTCTTCCTTCATCACAAACCAGAACTCATCTCTTTCAACTTAACAGCATCACAGTAGGCATTAGCAGCTCATCCCTGTCCTAGGCATACATCTAAAACATTTGAGGCTTCCCTGCAATACAACCACAATCCATAACCACCAATAGCACACAACACTAACACTGCTCTTACAACCACTGCAGAGCCACCGTATTCATCCATCTCAGTTACTTCTCGCCACTCTACCAGAACAAGCATTTCCACCTGCTCAGTGACCAGCTTCTTGTCATCCTTGTAACTCCAGCCGTTACCACCATCTCTCAAATCCACCAGCAACAGACTCGAATTCATCATGTAGCTCCAACAGACTGAAACCACCTCAATCTTCACGGATATCCACCAATTTCACCATCTACAGCTGTTGAATCTTCAAATGGGCAACACCCATCTCAGCATCTTGCTCACCTTAATCTCCACCAGAGACAATCACTGCTTGCCAGCAACATAAACCCTAAGCCAACAAACATCTCATACCCTTGACAATCACCAGCATCAATAAATCGCAGCAAACCCATCTTAATTCTTACCATGATTTCTTCATTTTGGTACTCAAATTCTTCCATTATCAAACCCTAACTCTGATTTCGACTGAGAAGAACAGCCCAAATTACATTCCAAAATCAGTGAATACATCGATCTTCGGACTCATCGTCTTCTAATTAAACACCACCAACATCATCTTTTGGATCTTTCAACAGCAAACTCCATTCCTCTCTGAATCTCGCCCTTTCTCTGATTTTTAGATGCCACCATTCATACAGACAGAGAGAAATGATTTCTCTCTGAATCTTAGGTTTTGTGTAGGAATTGAAGTTGGATATAACCGCCCCAGCTCTGAGAACCCCAGAGTGTAGGCACCCAGTAATTGGATTTAAGCCACCAAATGGAAACATTTAGTGACTCCACAATAGCCCCTTTATCCTTGGCCGAGCTCTATCAACAGCATTTGCTCCAGAAATGACGCTTTTGCTCTTCTTTGAATTCTTTCACCAACCAATGCAGCGTCTCTTACTTCTCGGATCCACTTCTACTCTTCAATTTCTCTTCATCACTAAAGTTGTCGTGCTTTTCAGACAGAAATTTGCATCACTAAAGCCGACATACTTTTCAGACAGAGATGAAGAAATAAAAGCAAATAATGAGAAATAGTTCGCCTCCAATAGCATTTGCACCTTTTTGCCTTTTAAACGACGTTGCTTCTTCTTTTGCTCCAAATGACTCCAAAGTACCTAAATACTCAAAAGCAAACATAAGATACATATTTTACAAGAAAACTTAGCAAAGAAAGCATAAACAATAGATAAATATTAAGGTGTTTTAGACACCTATCAAATCCCCCCACACTTAGACTTTGCTAGTCCTCGAGCAAATCAAACAAAATAATTCTAAAACATACATACAACTCCGTGTCGTCGAAGCTACGGTTAATTTTAGCATAAATAACAAGCCTTTGAACCCCTAGGTGTCCCTTGTGGACGAGTTTTAGTCTCGTGAAGGTTTACAAGAGGTGTACCTACAAAACCTTTTACTCCAAATTCCAACTACCTGTGAAAAGTCTACGAATGAATCCAACATGACTATAAGAGGAGGTACCATGATGCAAATTCAATTCATATATAAACAAAGATCTACTCGGAAAGTCGAACAAACCACAATACTCGGAATCTAACTAACCACAATCACACATGAATAGATTACGAAGATGGATATAGAGGTAGATGTTTGCGAATGTTAACAAGTGATCGGTATTTCCCATATCTGTATGAAGGTCACTGCCAAGATGAACCTATGACCTAATGAATTGAGATACTGGTCTGAATTCTAATGTCAACTCAGCTGGCATATACAAGGGAACCAACAGTCGACAATCTTAATTCTAGATCAACTGAACTGGCATATACAAGGGAACCAGCAGTTGATTTTATTGAACAATAATAATAATAACGTTTTTTTTCTTTTTTTTTTTTCACTTTTTTTTCTTTTTGAATCGACAACATGATTAGATCTTTTGGATCTAAGCGCATGATTCTTGTCAGCAGATTACATGATAGTTCCCGTGGATCCTGCATTCCACGCTTGTTTAGGCGACGGAGACAGGGAGAACACACACATATTGCTATATCCAAGTGTCATTTTTTTTATATATATATACTCCGGTTGGTCTAATTAGTCTGGTCTCTTTTTTTTTTAGTAACTCAATCACTCTCTTTCATCCTAGCAGTAATAACAATTCGATGTTAGTGACCCACCAAATCACTTAGAGAAACAAAAAGATTGCAAAAAATAAAAACAGAAGGTGATATGGTGACATTCCGAGATATGGTAACAACTATCATATTATTTCTAACACATGAGCTTTGTCCGTCCTTTTAGTTAATGGGTTCCTCAACTCCTGTAACCAAGATGGTTCCATCCACTTATATTGGCAGTGTCATCCTAAAGGCACAAGTTTCTAGATTTCGGAGTTCATAAAGCAATTTTTTTTTTTTTTTTTAACTAACGGCAACAAACTCTAAAAACATATAAATGCTCCCCCACACTTAAACTTTACATTGTCCTCAATGTAAAATTTAGTCATTCAAAGTAAAGTTCAAGGTGGGAAATTCCGCAAATGATATGCAAAACAAGAAAATAAAGATAAAACGCTTAAAAATAAAAAGATAAAGATACAAAACTTGTGGGTTGCCTCCCACTTAGCGCTTGGTTTAAAGTCGTCAGCCCGACTTTCAGCTCCAATTACTCCTCCAGAGGGAGTGGATCACTCAATGTGACCATATCCTGATTCTCCGTCACAAATTGCTCATAGTATGGTTTCAAACGATGGCCGTTGACCTTGGAAACCAGCCCTATTTTGGGACTAATGATTTCAACTGCACCATGCTCAAACACATTAGTAACAACAAATGGTCCAATCCATCTGGACCTAAGTTTACCCGGAAACAATTTAAGACGAGAATGGAATAAAAGAACTTTTTACCCTACTTCAAAACTCTTTCGGGAAATCATTTTATCATGGAAAGCTTTGGTCTTTTCTTTGTAAATGCGTGAACTTTCATATGCATCATTTCGTATCTCTTCTAACTCATTGAGTTGAAGTTTCCTATGTTCACCAGCTGCATCCAATTCCATATTACATACCATAGACAAGGAAGATGGCAAGGTTTACCATAGACAAGCCTAAAAGGAGACATACCGATGGGTGTCTTGTAAGCAGTCCTATACGCCCACAAAGCGTCATTGAGTCTATAACTCCAATCCTTCCTTGTGACGTTCACCGTCTTCTCTAAGATGGACTTAATCTCCCGGTTGGAAATTTCAGCTTGACCACTCATTTGTGGATGGTACGGTGTGCCAATTTTATGAGAAATATTATACCTCTTTAGAAGAGCATGAAAGGATCTCTTGAAGTGCAACCCTCCATCACTAATCACCACTCGAGGTGTGCCAAATCTAGAAAAGATATGTTCCTTCACAAACTCACAGACAACTTGGGAATCATTAATAGGGGTGGCTTTAGCTTCCACCCACTTAGAAACATAATCTACAGCAAGAAGTATATAAAATTTCCCATTTGAATTCACAAAATGCCCCATAAAATCGATACCCCAAACATCAAATATCTCAACAGCGAGAATTGGTGTTTGGAACATTTGGTTTCTAGCACCTAGATTGTCTGTCCTTTGACAACTATCACAAGCCTTGCAAAATAAATATGCATTCTTAAACAATGTAGGCCAATAAAAACCACTTTCGAGAACCTTGAGGGCTGTCCTCTTGGCTCCGAAATGGCCACCAGAAGCATATGAGTGACAAAAATTTAGAATTGATTGGAACTCGGATTTGAGTACGCACCTGCGGATCATTTGATCGGAGCAATGCTTCCTCAAATAAGGTTCATCCCATATATATTGCTTAGCAATCTTCTTGAGCTTGTATTTCTGAAACGTAGACATGGAACTAGGTACTTGTCCCGTCACCAAGAAGTTAACAATATCAGCGTACCATGGAGTTGTGCCAACAACCGCAAAGAGTTGTTCATCCGGGAAGCTATCATGTAAAGGAATCGCTTCTTCGGACACAACCAATCTACTTAAATGATCCGCTACAGTATTCTCACTGCCCTTCTTGTCCTTGATTTGCAATTTGAACTCTTGAAGAAGAAGAATCCACCTTATGAGCCTTGGCTTAGCATCCTTCTTTGTGAGCAAGTATCGAAGTGCAGTATGGTCAGAGAAAACCACCACCTTTGTACCCACCAAGTAAGATCTAAACTTCTCTAGTGCAAATACTATGACCAAGAGCTCCTTTTCAGTAGTATAGTAGTTGATTTGTGCACCGTTGAGAGTTCTAGAAGCATAATAAATGGCGTATGGAACTTTACCATCTCGCTGTCCCAACACGGCTCCAACGGCATAATCACTTGCATCGCACATCAACTCAAATGGCTTGCTCCAGTCCGGTGGTTTGATGATTGGTGCAGTAGTCAACAACTCTTTCAAGGTGTCAAAAGCTTCCTTGCATTCCTTATCACAATCAAAGGCCACATCTTTCGCAAAAAAGTCTACACAGGGGCATTGCAATCTTTGAGAAATCCTTGATGAATCTCCTATAAAAAACTGCATGACCAAGAAAAGAGCGAACCTCCCTCACAGTTGTGGGGTGTTAAGTGCATATTTTGCATATATTTAGTGTTGAATCCATGCTAGTAATTGCTATATATTCTTGCGAATTATTGTATATTACTCTTGTTTTCTCTTATTTATGTTTTGCTAGGTGAATCGTTCAAAAGAAGTGAATTTGCACGTAATTGCGCAATAAAAGAAGTTAGCTACAAGTGGAGAAGGGCCAAAGACCAAGTAGAGCTCGTTCATTTCTAGGAGTCCTTGATATCATTTCGAAGAGGACGAAAAGACGAAGCTAACGGAGAAAGAATGGAGTCATTCCGACGTCGCATGAAGATTTTATGGGCGTTTGAAGCAAGTCAAAGTTGCGGAATTTCTGAGTGCACATAATTTATAAAGGCACCTACGGTTTTACTAGGGGCTGCCACTATCATCTTCTTAATTCACGACCCAGTTGATGGAATATTCTTCCTTCTCTTCAACAACACGAGCAAAGTATCAGCGATGGCAAAGGGTGATGCTGGTGAAACGGTGATACTGCCGGTGGTGATCACCGGTAATGATGGGGAAGTGGTGATGAAAACTGTTGTTGCACACATGGAACATTAAGCTCGATTTGGATGCTGGCAACATGGTCTGTGATGAAGGATAATGTGAACTGCAGATGGATAGCTCGAGACAGGGAAGATAACTTGATGGATGTAGTGAAGATGAGTGAGTATTTGTTGCCGAATTTGGTTGATAATTGGCTGGCAGTATTTGGCAGGAAGAGACGACAGAGAATATGGAGTACTTGGAGTTTAGTTTGGTAGCATGGAGATGGTGAAACTGGTCTGATGGAGAACAACAAGTCAGGGAGAAGAGATGCTTGGTTGAGCTCGTGGGAGTGATCGAAGATAACCTGAGCATGGCAGTGACGGGAGAAGGAAGATTCGCCGTTGGAGACGAATCAGTGGTGCTGCTGCCATTGATTCTCGAGGTTGAGTTGGGTTCGACTAGGCTACTGCTAACATGATGACCAATTGATGCCATTGGCGAGTGAAGATAATGGTGATGGAAACGATATCAGTGAGCTATGGATTGATGGAGAAAGTTTCGATGGTGGTTAGCCGAGTTAGTTAGATGGAGCTGAGAGGAATTGGAAGCGATGATAGATAAGGAGTAGTGGTATTTTCCATTGATGTCAGTTGAGCTTAATGGGAAACGGAAGATGATAGTCCTGCAATCATGTCTCGATGATTATATCTGGTAGTGACGATGGATCAATGTTGATCAACGAATGGTTGCATAGTACAAAAGATGATCGGTGTCTGGTGGTCATGCTGTGACGGAATGAGTTAGATAGAGAAGGTCTCGAGCTAGATAATGAATGATGGAACATGCAGTGTTGCTGATTATTATACATGGTAGTTGACTGAGTGGTGGTTCGAGCTATTGGTATTCATGGAAGTGGATTTTTCACGAAGATGAGAGTGAAGGAGAAAACAGAGAACGGAGTTTAAAAAACTCAGATGTTTTAGTATTTCACCAAGGGATAACTATCCGCGGGAGTGTTGGCCGGATTTAGAAAAACTTAGAAGAATTTATATCTCACGGAAGGTCTGGTGACCGTGAGTTGCTGCCGGAAAAGAGAAAATCCAGATGTTTTCAAAATTCACGGTGGGAGTACTGTCCGCGTCTGGAAGAAGCAAGGATATTTGGGCCAGACTTCTACTTATTCTACGAGCCCATTTGGCTGTTTAGCTGGTTCTCGCACGACTAAGGCATAAAGGGGAGTTTCCTAGGACTATTTTGGCTAGATTTTGGCAACCATTGACCGGGATTTGGAGCACGGGCACTTCTACAACTTGAAGACTATAAAAGAGAACTTCATAACCTAAAGATATATCTCTACACATCTCATAATACACTTTTGTTCTTCATCAAATATTTTAGGGTTTACCCCTTTTGGGGTAAACCGGGAAACGGTGTAAACATGAGAGGATAAACTTTTGTTGATTGAGGATGAATTCAATGTTCTAGCGTGAAGCTCTATTATTATACAAGTTTGTTCGGAGTTTTAATCACATCATCGTTTGTTTTCACTATTTGATCTTTATGAGTAATTATTGGATTGATTTGGAGTGCACGCTAGATTGATTTACTAATTGTTCTATTGCTAGTATTGAGTTAGGAGATAAGTAATCGTTGAATAATTCATACACAAGTAGAAATCGCGAGACCTTGGAGAGGGATTCTCAGAGAGCAATTGCGAGTGAAGATAACACCAGCAAGTGGACCTTGAGCTAAGAGTTTAACTACTAGGATCAACCTAATTCACAAAGCCTAAGCGTTCGATCGGATTACACCTTGAGTGAGCTACTACTTGGTGGTTCGGTTGGATAGAATCTGATATTGGAGAGCTTCCGTATCCGTGGTAAAAGGAGTTTTGAGGATAGCACTGAGCTAGTTTGCTTTCCTACGGTTGGTGATGAATGGTTCTAACGAAGATAGATAAGTATACTAATCCAGTTATCGCTTGGTAACGGCGAAGGATTCCTTGATCATATCTTTCTTTTATTTGTTATTCTTTCTATTTTACTTTAACCAAACAATCCCCTTGTCTTTTATTATTTTGCTGAACTAAATACATATCAATTACTGCTCTGTGGGAACGATCCTTACTACCGCTATATTATTTATTTAATTAGTGGGAAATATATTGATTAATTTGTTGCACTTACGACACGCATCATGGGGTATTGTAAGTTCCGAATCAAATCTATCTTAGCCTTATCCACTTCTAACCCCTTAGAGGATATAACATGGCCTAGTACAATCCCATGATTCACCATAGAGTGACACTTTTCCCAATTAAGCACAAGATTAGTTTCTACGCATCGTTGAAGAATAAGTGTAAGGTCGTTATCTAAGCACTTGTCAAAAGAATCACCATACAGGCTAAAATCATCCATAAACACTTCTATGATGCTTTCCACATGATCTGAAAATATACTTACCATACAACGTTGAAAATTGGCTGGAGCATTGCACAAGCCAAATGGCATACGTCTATACGCAAAAGTGCCAAAAGGACAAGTAAACGTCATCTTTTCTTGATCTTCCGGAGCTATTACAATCTGGTTATAACCTGAAAAACCGTCAAGAAAGCAATAGTGAGAGTGTTCACCAACCTTTCAAAGATTTGATCAATGAATGGTAAGGGAAAATGGTCCTTTCGGGTGGTAGAGTTGAGCTTTCGGTAGTCAATGCAAACTCTCCAAACGGTCTGAATTCTTGTTGGAACCAAGTCATTATCATCGTTTTTCACAACCGTGATTCCGGACTTCTTTGGAACGACTTGAACCGGGCTCACCCATGTGCTATCGGATATGGGATAGATAACCCCGACATCTAACAACTTCAGGACTTCTTTCTTGACTACTTCCATCATCGGAGGGTTCAAGCGACGTTGAGCTTCTCTTGTTGGTTTTGCCCCCTCCTCAAGAAGTATTCGGTGCATACATGTGGAAGGACTGATTCCTTTGATATCGGCAATGGTCCACCCAATGGCAGACTTGTACTCTCTTAGCACTCGAACAAGTTTCTCCTCTTGCACCTTAGTAAGGTCTTTGGAAATGATCACTGGAAACTCTTCCTTATCACCCAAATATATGTATTTGAGGTGATCCGGAAGAGGTTTCAACTCAAGAATAGGTGCCTGCACAATCGATGGTAAAAGTTTCTCATTAGTAAGTGGCAAAGAAACATAAGACGCATTATACTTTTGCGGAACTTCTTTTAATGAGTTAAGAGCTAAAACAGCCTCTTTAAGCTCATCACAGATAAACAATTCACTTTCAAGGTCTTTGTATTTTCCATAACCTAAACCTTCCGCTATGGTGTTTTCTAAAGCATCTTCACTATTCAATTCAAAAATCTGTTGAGCTAGAGAATCAATAATATCAATTGAAAAACAGGAATGCACATCACTAGGATATCTCATAGCCTCAAAGATATTGAAACTTATGACTTCATCGTCAAATTCCATAGTTAAGGCGCCTTTAAAAACATCTATCTTTGTTCTAGCGGTTCTCATAAATGGTCTACCCAACAGCAAGGGAGTAGACGATGGTGAATCTTCATCCATCATGTCAAGAACATAAAAATCCGTCGGAAATATGAGTTGATTAACCTGCACCAAAACATCTTCAATAACCCCTTTGGGTAAGTATTAGATCTATCGGCCAAGTTGTATAACAATACCGGTATTCTTAAGAGGACCAAGTTTCAAGGATTCATAAATGGAAGCAGGCATAACATTTATGGATGCTCCTAAATCTAGCAAAGCACGTTCAAACCTGATTTTAACAATAGTACATGGTATGGTGAAACTACAGGGATCTTTCAACTTAGGTGGAAGTTTCTTTTGAAGATATGATGAAGCATTTTCTCCCACACTCATTACCTCATTATCGGTCAATTTGTGCTTGTTAGTGCACAATTCTTTCAAGAAATTTGCATAGCGAGGAACCTGCCTTATCGCCTCAATGAGTGGAATGTTAACTTCAATCTTCTTAAAGATCTCCCAAATCTCTTGGTACAATGTCTCCTTGTTCGACTTTGCAAACCTGCTAGGAAAATACGGAGGGGTAGCATAAGTAGAAACATGAGTTTTAGAGTTAGAATTTGTTACCAGTTCAGCCTTTTTAGGGGCTGTTTCGCCCTCTTCTTTCTCCAAATCAGGTTCACGGGACACCGGTGATGTTGCCGGTTTCTCTACTTGCTTCCCACTTCGCAGCTCAATAGCATTGGCATTCTCTTTATGATTCACTGATTGCGAAGGGGGTTTTCCAGATCCTTGTGCCTTGAGTTGATTCATATCATTATCCAATTGACTAACTTGGTTTTGCACATCTCTCATAGCCATCTCAGATTTCTGCTGGAATTGATTGAACCCTTGCATTGTCTTTGAAATCTCTTGCATACTTTGCATCATAAAAGTAAACTTGTCATCCACACTTGTACCTTGAGTTTCTTGTTGTGGTCTTTGCATGAATTGGTACCCTCATTGTTGATTGAAAGTAGGATTTGCTACAGCTTGCTTGTTGGCGTAGCTGAAATTCGGATGATCTCGCCAACCTGGATTGTATGTGTTGGAGTACGGATCATACCTCGGCCTTTGCTGATTTTGGTACATAGCACTTGCTTGCTCAACATCTTCGGTGTGTGATGATGGTATGACGGCGGCTGCTATTTGTTGCATCATCCTCTCCATGTTACCCATCCTCTGTTCCATGTGTGGAGAATCGCCAACTTCATTCACTTTCCTTACCATTTGTTCACCCCTAGAATTGTTGAGTGTTTGCAGCCATATTCTCTAACAAGCTTGTAGCTTCAGCAATGGTTTTGTTGGTGAGTGCACCACCACTTGCGGCATCGATCAAATTTCTATCATTAGAAAGCATCCCCTCGTAGAAGTATTGAATAATGAGTTGATCGCTGATTTGGTGGTGTGGACAGCTAGCTAAAAGCTTCTTGTAGCACTCCCAATACTCATAGAGAGTCTCCACCGATACTTGTCTAATACCACAAATCTCCTTGCGAATCACAGCTGCTTTTGATGCCGGAAAATACTTCTCAAGGAATAACTTCTTCATCCCATTCCATGTGGTTATACTTCCCGGGGGTAAGCAAAAGAACCACTCTCCTGCAGCATCTATAAGGGAGAAAGGAAAAGCTGTCATCATAGCCATATCAGCATCTGCAGTTGCTTGCTTCAAACTAGTCACAACATGATGGAATTGTTGTAAGTGACGATTAGGATCCTCTCCTGCTAAACCTCTGAATTTGGGCAGCAAGTGAATCAATTGCGGCTTCAACTCAATGGTTCCATTCAGCTGAATACATAAAGGCTGCTGGTCAATGTTTGGAGAAGTGAGCTCCTTGAGTGTTCTTGGAGCAGGTGGTTGGTCTCCCATTGTGTTATCTTCCTCTTTGTCCGAATCCGAGAATTCGTTAGGTGAAGAACTAGGAGGAAGTGGAGTGTTCACTGTTCGAATGAAATCTCTAAGTAAAGTGCCCGAACGAAGACGTATACCAATTGGACTTGGTATGCCCTCTCCACGCATTCACCAAAGAAATAGTACCTGAAAATCAGATTCTAAGAGGTTGAATAAGTAAACTGAAATTGAAAATAAAAGCAAAAGTAACAACTGAGAATAAAAATAACAACTAAACTTGCCATTGCCTCCCCGGCAGCAGCGCCAATTTTGACGAGGTGTCAAACTCGAAAATAATATTTTCTACTTCTCTTTACACTAGCAAGTAATATAATGAAAGCAGATTCGTCCCAAGGGAGGTATGAAGTAATAGTTGTTATACAAATACTCTTAGCAAAGATGATTTTGTGAATCAAAAATTCTGAAAATGGTAAATTGTATTCAAATATGAGATGGAATTGATTAAGGAATCATTCTCGACCACGAAACATAAACCAAATCGATATATAGCACGTTCTTCACATTATCTTGTTACTAACAACCCTAGGATAGTTAGTACGCTCAACTATCCCGTTATTATCCCCTAAGTTCACCGGATACGGAAGCGCTCGACTACCGGATTCTACTTGCCAAGTTTCCTAGAAGTACGCTCTCTAGGTGTGACTTAAACAAATGCTCTACGTTTTGTGAGATAAGGTTGCTCCTAGTGATGAATTCAAAAGCATGAATCACCTACTAGTGTCAATTTCTACATATGGGCATTTAACAAAATCCCATCATCAATACCCATATATTGCTACTTGTGTTTATATTTCTAGACAATTACGGGTCGAAGAAAATCTAAACTAGCAATAGGATTATGAATCAACTATTTAATTTCGAACTTAAACAATCAACAAATAATCCATAAACATTATTAGCATGGTAGAAATCAAACAATAACGAAACTTGTGAGAAAACGAGCTATTTCATATCAATTCTAGGTTCATATTTTGGGTTTTGAAATCACCCTTAATCGACGATTGTTTTAGTTACTCATAAGTATGGAGTTCATCATCATAATAATAATTCAAATAAAATAAAGAAGATGAAAATATAAAAACGAAAGCAAACCCTAGCTGCGACTCTCTCCCAAAAACTCCAAGTAAAAATACGTGATCCCCCAAAGTTGTAGAAAGACTTCTCTTTTATAGCTCATCTTAGGTCAAGTCTTAAAAAGTCCAATAGATGAAAATCCATCAAGCCCATATGTGATAAAAACCCATACCAAAATCTGTCCAAAAGTGGTCGTCGGAGAACTGGTGAAGGTGCCGGAAATTGGCCAGGAAAGTGACCGGGCAGTAGCTATGTGACCGGAAAATATAACTCAGGTGATTGGTCAAGCTATCAGTCAACCGTCAAAGTAAACGGCCGACTAACAGTGTTAACTGAGTCAGGTCTGAGTTAGAAGGGTGAGTCGGAGTCAGCTCAGCTGACTGGTCCATTCTGTCACAGCTTAAGCCATTGCACAGGCCTAATCTGTTATCGCTATGATGGAAGTGCACTCTGCACTGTATCCTGCACTTCGTCTTAGCTTCAATTTCTTCTTTGTATTCTCAGCAACAATCACAGCACCATCTCAGCTTATAAATCTAGCTTGCAATCTCCACCAACACTTTCTGTATTAACCTGAAGCAACAACAACTCCATAAGCAGCTGCAGTCTCATTCGCTCCCTACGTAACAGCAGCTCAAACTTCTAACACCACATGCAACTTCTGCAAAGCAACACCCTCAATTCCATCTCCATTCAGCTCTACCTGCACTCAATTCAACACACACAGACTTCATTTACCACACCTGCACAGCTCCATATCTACTCGCTAAAACCAAGTTGCATTGTAGTAACATAACATCACCATTATCTTATATCCCTTCAGCTCAGTTCCACATCTGTAAAACCATTTCCATATCTTCACTGCGACACAACCTACTGCAAGTCATTTGCAGCTGCAGTTTCAACACTAAAACCTGTAATCCTAGCCATTGCATCATTGAAGTAACAACTCCACCTGCCATCATCTCTTGCTTCTGCTTCCATTTCTTTTCTGCAACTCTTCCCTGTAATACATTCAGTTCAACCACCAACACAAGAACTCGCTGCTTCTCATTCATCGCCTCAATCCATTAACCCCGAACAAACTCCTCCATTTCACGGCTGCAACACAAGTTTGAATCACAGCTTCATAACGAGCCTTTGCTTTCTCATTAATCCATGAGTTAGCCACGACAACACATCCAATTGTTTCTGGTCATCTACAGCAAGACCCACTTCTTGTTTTCCTGCACAAAGTCTACAGGACTCTTCACAACTCCAGGCTCACCTGCAACAGCTGCAACTTCAATCCAGTAAATCCATTTCAACTCCATAACTCCCTGCTAACTCAAGTTCACCACAATTTCAGTTCCATGGAATCATATTCCCTGTGACAATAAGCTTCCAATGTACCACCTGCAGCTTTAAATCTTCTCTGCAGTTTCATAATACACAGCAAAACCAATTCTTCCTTCATCACAGACCAGAACTCATCTCTTTCAACTTAACAACATCACAGTAGGCATTAGCAGCTCATCCCTGTCCTAGGCATACATCTAAAACATTTGAGGCTTCCCTGCAATACAACCACAATCCATAACCACCAGTAAGACACAACACTAACACTGCTCTTACAACCACTGCAGAGCCATCGTATTCATCAATCTCAGTTACTTCTCGCCACTCTAACAGAACAAGCATTTCCACCTGCTCAGTGACCATCTTCTTCTCATCCTTGTAACTCCAGCCGTTAACACCATCTCTCAAATCCACCAGCAACAGACTCGAATTCATCATGTAGCTCCAACAGACTGAAACCACCTCAATCTTCACAGATATCCACCAATTTCACCATCTACAGCTGTTGAATCTTCAAATGGGAAACACCCATCTCAGCATCTTGCTCACCTTAATCTCTACCAGAGACCATCACTGCTTGCCAGCAACATAAACCCTAAGCCAACAAACATCTCATACCCATGACAATCACCAGCATCAATAAATTGCAGCAAACCCATCTTAATTCTTACCATGATTTCTTCATTTTGGTACTCAAATTCTTCCATTCTCAAACCCTAACTCTGATTTCGACTGAGAAGAACATCCCAAATTACATTCCAAAATCAGTGAATCCATCGATCTTCAGACTCATCGTCTTCTAATTAAACACCAACAACATCATCTTTTGGATCTTTCAACAACAAACTCCATTCCTCTCTGAATCTCGCCCTTTCTCTGATTTTTAGATGCCACCATTCATACAGACAGAGAGAAATGATTTCTCTCTGAATCTTAGGTTTTGTGTAGGAATTGAAGTTGGATATAACCGCCCCAGCTCTGAGAACCCCAGAGTGTAGGCACCCAGTAATTGGATTTAAGCCACCACATGGCAACATTTAGTGACTCCACAATAGCCCCTTTATCCTTGGCCGAGCTCTATCAACAACATTTGCTCCAGAAATGACGCTTTTGCTCTTCTTTGAATTCTTTCACCAACAGTAGCGTCTCTTACTTCTCAGATCCACTTCTACTCTTCAATTTCTCTTCATCACTAAAGTTGTCGTGCTTTTCAGACAGAAAATTTGCATCACTAAAGCCGACATACTTTTCAGACAGAGATGAAGAAATAAAAGCAAATAATGAGAAATAGTTCGCCTCCAATAGCATTTGCACCTTTTTGCCTTTTAAACGACGTTGCTTCTTCTTTTGCTCCAAATGACTCCAAAGTACCTAAATACTCAAAAGCAAACATAAGATACATATTTTACAAGAAAATTTAGCAAAGAAAGCATAAACAATAGATAAATATTAAGGTGTTTTAGACACCTATCATCTACGCAGAGAATAATCAAGAATACTTTGTCCAACATCAACATGATACTGAGGAAAATCAATGTAAGGGTGAACAACGACGTATGTGGCTCCGAGTCATCTGATGAAACCTCTGAACAAATCTGGAACTCGAGATGTCGTTGTCAGTGCCCTTCGCTAAGTTGGTCGAGATGTACATATCCAACATTGGAAATCTTTGGGTAGCGTCTTTAAGGATTGTTTTACCAACACGGAAGTAGGTATACCACCAATACTTCAAATTACTCCATAATTTTAGTATTTTGACTTAATATACATTTGCTCATAAAAATTATTATTTAAATTTTAAAATAATAATTTTGATATTTACCTCTATGATGCCCCAGAAACCAGTGAAGTTATCTCCGCCCATGGACACTACATCCAGCGCAAGATACAATTCTTCTACAATTGCAGATCCCCAGTCGTAATCTGGTGCTTTGTTAAGATCTTATAACGCTTGAAGCCAACCAACACGAGCAACAGAATTTGAGTTTGGAAAGAATATCTGACTCAATACCCATAAGATAAACGCCCCTTCGAGTTCAGGATAGTCATCTACATGCTCTGGGTTTCTGGGTTGGATTTGGAAAATCTTCAACGCTGAACATCTAATCCCACCTCCTTTCAATTGTTTTTTAGTTTTAGGTATTTCTGAATCCAAAAACAAGGGAAAAAGCGTCTCCCATTTACTATTTGATATCCATTCGTCAGCATAGAATGGTGGTGGCTCTCCTATTCCACTTGGGATCCCACAAATGAAATACAAATCAAGGGGCGTAATTCCTATTACAAGTATAATATCAACTATGATTAATTTTCATTATTTAATAATTATTTAAAAAATATAATTTAAGTTAAGTTAAACAAGCTTACCAATTTCAAAATTAGTGAAATGGAATGTGTGCGTCGTCACCCATCACCTTTCTACCACTGTTTTCGGAATTTTGTTGTTGTGTCTTCTAGCCTTCACACTATAAAGTGCACGCCAGGGATATTTGTCAACCCTTTGTCGGACTTCAGGGGGTAAAACTTCATAAATAGCCTTTACCTTTGAAAATCCACCTCTCATATAAAAATAATCATCAGACCGATCTTAATGCCCCGACACATGACCTTGGACTAATGATGGACCAACAACGACACTCGGCGCAGCAAACTCTGTTGCACGATCTTGAGAAAAATCTACACCTGTGGCAGGCAGCGGTGCCGGTTCATTTCTTCGATCTCTTTTCTTTTTTATACTATTGACCGCTTTTTTGAAAAGATCGCTCATATTGTATCAACAAATTTTGATTTAGAAGAGTTTTAGAAGAAAGAAATAGGGGTGGTGTGACAAAAATGAAGTGAGTTAGTCCAATTTATATAGGTTTTGAAAAAATGGAACGTTGGAATATGGCCGTTGGAGATATGAACGTTGGAGATTTTGTATCTCACATTCGCGTTGAAAGCACAAACGCGCATTCATAGCTCCAACGCCTAAGTTTGTCTGTCCAGTGCCCGAGTTTGTCTCAAGTTCGCGCGATTAGTCATCAAACGCCCATTGCTTTACCATAATGGGAAAACCAATTTGGCCATCCACCTGGCTCTACAAAATAATGGATGTGGCCTTTGCCATAGGAATTTCCCTTAGCTACCATCTAGAAATATATATGTCCCGGCAGGCAAATGCCACAATGGACAAGATTTTTGTAGGGTTTGCCAGATTGTTTTCTTCAAAAACGTATGGTTCCCTCTGATCAAGCCTTTAAGATCTTCTATATGTACGTGCTATAAGTCTACACCAAACCAATACATGACCTCTAATGAATTCGAATCCTCATGACAGGTGCATTATATGAAACCAGTTGTAATGTGAAACCACATCACGAATCTAACACTTCATTTAAAATGTGATACAAGCGCACAATGGTTCGAAAGAAAGATAAGCATCAGGACTCAGGAGTCAGGGCATATGCAGGACTGAGGATAGAACTGGGTGAGGCAACAATCCTCTCCCCTCAGATGATACAAATTACTGTAACCTTCAGACAAGATTCAGTTTATATAATAAGCTGAAGTCTCTAAAACAAAATAAAAAAGAATCTGTCAAGTTTAGATACATGATATTGCCGTAATTTACACTTTCTGCAATTGAAAAACAAAACCAGAAATCGCACTTGCAGTCCATTAACCTTGCTACAATGTTTCCCCTTGCCGAGAACCTATAATTTTACCTACGCAACTGCTTATGCTCTTTGTACAGTGATTGACGGAGTAAATTGATCAGATTCAGTTGTACCCTGTGCTTCTTCTTAAATTTGGGAGACTAAACATGAAAGAGTAGTCACAATTTCTGCTGCACGTGGTCTTTTATGAGGATCTTCTTGTACACACATTTTCACAAGATCAAGAGCTTGGACAAGGCCCCGACATGGATACTGTCCTTTCATGAGTGGGTCAGCAATTTCAGGGAACTTATCACTGTCAATAAGTAATGGCCGTGCCTGCAAAATCAACAAGGTGACAAGTTAAGGAAATACACAACCAAAATATCCGTGCTTCACTTTCTCCAGATTGGATAATTAAAAGAATAAATAAATGGTGGAAGGGGAGAAAAAAGCTACCCATGCATGAATAAAGTGCTCTTTAGGGGTTCTGGTTATATCACAAGCCTTCCGCCCAGAGATCAACTCAAGCAAAACAATGCCAAAACTATAGATATCAGATTTCAAAGTGAGTGTGCCAGTCGTACATATATCGGAACCAGCAGTAAAGCCGTATCGCAGCTTTGAATACAGCATGCTGTAATCCCCAGTAGGACCATATTTTGCACACTCAAAATTTGACAGCTTTGGATTATAATTTTCATCGAGTAAAATACCGGTTTCTTTCCAGCCACCATAAATTATAGGAGGATCCTTTTGATCATGCAAATACTCTAAAGCTTTAGCAACACCTTCTGCTATCTTCATCCTAGTCTTCCAGTCTAGAGGCTTTTTGCCTAGTTTAAAGTCTACAACATATAAGAAGATCAAGTTAATTACTTCTTATATAATTGATTTACCATGTCATGATCCATGAGAGGGTGAGAACCGAGAAACCTTACCATGTAAGTGAAGATTCAAAGATCGTAATGGCATAAATTCATACACAATAATATGATCTTCCCCTTTATCACAGTAACCAATCATCTTGATGAGGTTAGGATGCTCGATGCAGCTGAGCATTCGAACCTCCGGCCATAAATCCTGCCCATCATACCTTTTCACTGCAACTTCCTGAAATTTAAGTTAGTCGTAACGTTGAATGGCCATCTATTACTGGGGACTAAATTTGCTAAGTATAGGTAACGCACAACAACTCTCACCTGTCCATCTTCGAGAATTCCCTTATACACACGTCCCAATGTTTCTTCACCTAAATCGCGTCCTGGATCGAACGCATCAGTGGCGACAATAAGCTCTTTTGGTTTGAATACACGAACATTGGGAACACTATGCTGAAATTCAGCTTGGTCTGCTTCAACACCTTGAGTTCCTGAAACCAAAACATATACCCCGCATATATCATTAAACTCTCACCATTCTTAACTCATTATCTCATTGATGATAGAATAAGAAAAATGCATATACCAAAAAATTCAAGCAATAACCAAAACCAATTTACGAGAAATCAATAAATCAAAACTAATGAAGGACTTAGAAGATTAGGTATGTACGATAACCATCTCTTCTCTCCGAATTCGAGCGCTGCACCTTCCAGGATCCAACACAAGAGAAAAACCGAAACCTAGCCATCCACGAATTGTGCGAAAGAAGAAGATTCAGAGCGTGTTTGGTTTCGACTTACGAAATATAAACTGTCACCTTGTCAAATGACCAAAATAACCTTTTTTAAATAATGCCACGTTTTCTTGCACAGTGACATACAAAATTTAGCTACAACTTTTGGCGCTAAATGAAACGAAACAACAGCGATCCGTTCTAATTTAGATGAACCGTTGTGACTGAAACAAGAGACAGAGCGAACTGTAAAGACACATCTCTTTGTAGGAGACACATTTCAACACCAAAAGACACCTGAAAACCCTATATATAATTCAAACCAGTAATCCCATTATCACCACCACCCCATCTCACTTCACATTTCATCTGTCTGTCGTTTCTCAAATAATTATGTCATCATCCAGTTCAAGTTCCGGTTCCAGTTCCAGTGAGGAGATAACGATCGATGAGTTACGATCTATTTACAAGATAGATAGAGACATGTACAGAAAACTTACAGTGAACATGCTTAAGGAACCTTTAGTCTGTATGGCTGTGATGGCTCTCTGGCTGTTTATGGAAGACCTTGGCTACCCCAATGTCATCCCTATGTTACTGTCATATCCATGCGATATCATTGATTCAGCGTTCCAAGAAGCGAAATTGTTAGTATATCATATAGTGACCAGAACTGTACCTCCTCCTTCTCTAATTGAGATGCCGATAACGTTAAGATTGATACACGCTGTCGGATGTCGGGCGTTGTATAATCTGTATCACGATGGAACAATTCCGTATATCGAAATCAAGAACAAGTTGAAAGATCTCTGCTGTCCTTTGTTTGAAGATCTTTTCATGGAAGCAATGTCAGGGAACAATGCTACAAATACTACCATATATAGTCAGAGATTATTTGATGAAATTAGGGGCTCTTCTTCAGTGCCTACAGTGGAGGAACCACAGGTAGTACGAGTTACTACTCCACCGAGTGAACGAACTATGTTCATTACATTCTCTACAGGATTTCCAATTACGGAAGATCATGTGCGAGAATATTTTGTCCGGTAAGAATAATTATACATCCAACATTGAGTTTATTCAACTATTAACAATTCATTGATAATTGATTTAGTTTTGTTGAAATTACCGCAGGAGGCATGGGGACTGTATAGAAAGAATCGATATGGAAGAAATAAAACCACCACAAAGACAATCAATGTTCGCTAAGATAGTTTTCAATGAATCTGAAACAATTGATGAAATCCTTGGCGGCGTAGAGAACGTTTGGCTTTTAATTAATGGAGTTCATGTGCAAGCAAGGAGATATGAAGGTGGTCCTTGATTATTCAATCAATATTTCATCAATGCACATGCAAGAATCAACTATCATTAGTTTCTTGTTTAATGTTGCGTTATGTTTTGCAAATCTTGTTTTTGTTAAATGATGCGCATGAGTTTAAGTAACTATGCTGAACAAATTCAGGGGAATAAATAAATCATTTTAAACGTGAACTGCTAATTTCGTTCTATATATTTTATTTATATAACTAGGTATCACCAGGGCCTTACGGCCCCGGCTCAACCTCTCAAGTTGTTGCCTAAATTGGCATTTAAGCTGGTTTTGGTCTGCAACTTATGTTGCCAAAGTAACTTAATTTTTCTTTAGCTTTCGTTATTTATGCATTCACAAACCGTATATTTTGTGAACCCCATGATAAATTATGCTCGGGTTTACATTGTAATTAGCTACCTCACCAGCAATTAGTCTGTTGTGGATTTAAAGATGCAATTGCTTTTATTTAGTATTCAAGGCAAATAACTATAGGTGTTGTGTAACCTAATGCTATCGCTTTTTAAATAGCAAATGAGGATTGCAATGTCTGGGACTTTATTTGAATACTGTATGTTGTTTTTTTTCTTTTCTTTTTAAGACATAGTGTCGTGTTAATATATGAAAGATTATCACATAGCTCAGATACATTTTCTTAAAGCTTAATGGTGAGAGAAGATGGTCCGTTGGTCGTTCTCTATGACAGACATGTGTTAAAAAATATGGCAATCATCAGACAACTAACCAACAAAAAATCTTATTGAGTAATATGATTTTATAAAAAAAATTGTAGAAAATCATTAACAAAATTGCAAACGAAAAAAATTAACCGTTATAAAAGAGTAAGTTAATAATTCCAAACAAAAAAATAATTAAAAATCCATAGATATAGGTACATACTCATACCAATTGTAGAATGTATTGGTACATAGATTACGTACAATCAAAATAAGAAAGCAGTAATATATGTTGATTAAAAAACTACATGAAAACAATCATTAAGTTTACCATGAAATGTAGCATGACATTACCTTTTAATCGTATTTGAGTTATGCTAGACATTTAACCCAAAACCAAATCTATAAGTTTTTTTTGAGATCGACTTCCCATATTCTTTCTTCATTTGTACATTGTAAGACCTTATTTGCATATTTTCATTCTTTCTCGATCACAAATTCTATCCATGTTTAAATTGTATTTTTGTTGTAGAGATTCTTTGAACGTTAACATCCTACGTTCTTGTCTTCTTCTTTCTTTTACTTTTCGTTCATCTTTGTAATAATATTTTCCAAATTCTTCTATTTGTTCTTGAGATCCATGGTTCCGGAAAAGACTCGTATTATCATGCTATCTATATATACATTTCATTACTTGTTTTCCTAGGAATGGAATCACTTCTCCGTATAATTCTTTTATTATTTTCATGTTTAAAATAATATATGGACAAAAAAAATTTATGTATTTTGTAAAGATGCAAACATGTATATCTAGTTATTTTGCATCTGGCCCCTCATTATATTCTGAATTTTACCTGAAAATTTTCCTCAAGTAAATAAGTTCAAGCATTTTACTGTCACGTGCAAATAGATGAGTTGTAGAACTTTATCCTGCATTGTTGATTTCATCAGTGTCATCCAATTATAAAAATTGGTTAAACTTGATGACATTCCAGTCTTTGTCTGATTTTGATATTGTCTAGACTTTTTCACCTTGTGCATATGTCTTCTCTTTTCGTTGTACATATATAAAATCCTATTCTAATGATCTTTAGACTAATCTTTTTTCGACATGATTCTTCTATTTTTTCTTCAGACCCATGGTTCGGGAAAAGACTCATATTATCATGCTCTTTAATCTTGTAATCCTAGTGCAAAAGTTCTTTTTTAAAGCAAAATTTTGTCAACAGTTTCATTTCATATGTAGCCTTTACGAAAATATCATTTCAATAAGAAGGCTTTAGGGAAGACATGCATATCAATCGTCCAGTTAGTGCATTCTTAGCTATTAACTCCCTCTTTAAAAGCAAGTGAACAAAAAAAATAATAAAGCAAGTTGAAATATGGATATAAAAGTGTACCAAATGCCATAATTTCATAGTAGCTTTTAAATTAACACAGCTGGTTATCTTGAATATATTCATAATGAAGGTGTCCAAGATTTATTGTACTTCCCATAGTTTCCATGGACATGATAGGATATGGTAAGCTTAATAAAATAAAATAAGCTAAAGCAAATAATGAAGATTTGGCAATTCGTCAACCTAAGTAAATGATCGACGGTGAAAGAACATTACTCAAACTTAAATAGCTTATGCAACCTACATCCAAATTAAGTGTTCATCCCAAGAAATCCTATCAACATCTCATCATGAATATGAATTCTGAAAAACTCAGCAACTGTGGAGTCCTTTATCTAAGCAAAATCCTATTTTCAAGCAACCCAGGAAATCATATTAACAACTCACTAAGCAAAGAATCTGAATTCAGATTGATCATGTATTGATTCAATTGAAATCTGATAAGACGTCTCTCACATGACCATCTCTGCTTTTTACGTCTCAAATTACACATATGCAATACAAAAAGGTTAGCCAAAAAACATATTTATTCCTAGATTTATTTCATAAAAATATATGTTTTCAATTTGAAAACACTGATCAGGACGATCTGAATTATGAATATATTATAGATGTTCATCTTCAATTTCGAAAAACTCAGTTTCGCAGTCATCATCATAAAGGTATATGGGTGATGATTAAGACGTGTAACGGCTTTCATTCAATTTCGATAGATATCGAAAGTGTGTTTATCAAAAAAAATTGAAAAAAAATTTCTCACTTTCAAGAGCGGAAAATATTCATTTGAACGTCCATAAAAAATGAAAACCATAGAAAATAAAATAATTTAAGTTAATTCAGCTTTGGTAAATTCTCCTGCATCTTGATCTCAAAGTTTTTTTTTAGGTTACCAACCATTTTCGCTATAAGGAATTCAAGAAAATAAAATAAAAAATTGTATGGTCGAAATGTGCATGGGCCCGAGGCACTAAGAAACCCAAATTAACTTATTTCCTATATTCAGTTGTCATTATTATTTGGGGCTAATTTATGGTTAACCTTTTCTTCCTAGTAATTCATAAGGTTGGCTAATTCAATATAAGGCTTAACTTCAGTTTCATCTTTGTATATCTCTTTTCTTCATGCTAAAATAAGGATTGTTGATTCGACAAAGAATAATGTCTAAGTTCACTTTTACATTTTCGAAAACAACTTAGTCCATAATATTTATTTTCTGTGGAAGATAAGATTCTAACATGTGGATCCCATTTAGTATAAGTAACTAATTTGATTGCTTACAATTTTTTGGAGCAGTTGCACGTTCATATACGATTCTCTTAAACAACTTTATCAAATTTCTAATAGTTAAACCTAATCCATAACTCATTTAATCTACTAATAGCGATAAAAATGTAATATAATATGCATCTTTGGATCATATGATCATAAGAATCAATAAATATATTTGTTGACAGAAGGAATCAAAAATGGAGCTTATATAGACCAAAAAAAAACACCAAAGGTTTTGTTATAAACTTGTCGGTTCATCATATTTAATACTAAGAACCCCATGGATTTGAATTTTTAAAATTAAAGTTGAAGTTACATGAAAGTATGAACTCATTTATTTACCGTATACTCTTAAACAAAGTAGAAAAGTGAAACAACCACTTTTTGTGGACGAAGGTCGTATTATCTATTTATCTTCGAAAGAAAATCATATTCATAATGTTGAAGATCACTCAACAACTAACACACACACACACACACACATAAAACTGTAGGAACAAACTAAAATATAAAATAATTCACTAACTTATGCAGAAAAATGAGATGTCCATCCCCATTTTCGGTTATCATATCTCTGCAAACCGGTAAATAAAATCTCTAATTCACAAAATCACTAAAAACATAATCTCTTCCACCACTTTCATCCACACCCCATCAATGGACAATATCTTGAAAACCTTAGTTTCTTTTATATTAGCAGTTTTTTTCCTAAAATCTTGTTTGCATACTTGGAAAAGTATTACGCAACCAAGTTTATTGTGTATAAAGTAAAATATTGACTGCAAAACATAAATATGAATCTAGTGGAATGTGAAAGTCAAATACAATACTTACATTCAAATACAAATTCAATTCAGAGACAATGAAAAGTTAGAGTACCAAAAAAATGTACTCGTATAAAAAAAATTTAATTTTATGCAACGTAGCTCAATCACTCATCTCTGTATGTTGCCTTTTATTTATGAATAGTAAAATCCTAATTAATATTGAAATAATATGTAAAAGTTATCCAAAAAAAATCAAAAATCGTCATAAATCAATTATTCAATCATGTATTATTTTCTAAAATATATTTTACCATTTAAGAAAATTCCATAATATAAATATAAAATGTTATCTTGGCAAGCAATCATTGATGATTAAAGAACCCTCCTTTATTGCTTATATATATAGAAGGAAAAATAGATTATATCCCTAGTTAGTTGACACCTATTAATCCAAAATTATAGCATATAATTGTTACATGTCTTCTCCTCAATTCTATGTTTAAGGATCTATGAGAAATGCAACCTTACACTAACCGTATTCACATAAGACGAATTTTTCCAACTCATAACGACGTTAGATGATATCATTCTTTATATTTTATATGTCTTGGAATATCAAAAAGATCGACTTCCCTTCATCTACCTATTCTTCTATACGTCGTATTACTTTTGCGTAAATGCTTGGTGTTGAGAGGTAAATATGAGTTTGGTTCTACACGTCGTAGTCACAACAATGACAACACCTTTTCTTAGAATAGCTTGAGAGAGAACTTGCTTTCCATTGTACTATGTCCTTCCTTATATAAGCTTTTCCCAAAACCTTCATTCTCATAACATCATGCCACATGTCATAGAAGCTTCCTTATTTACAACTATTACCATTTCTCCTTATGTAACCTTCCACTTCTCCATATATCCCTTCCTTGTCCTTTCCATTTCATGGCATGTCTTATTGGACTTGGGATTTGGTCCCCAAGTCCCCTATGTTCTATGGTGGATTAATCCTTCCTTTGGGAACTTCCTAGACATGCTAAGGGATAATTGTTTTCATGTATCAACACTTGGTATATCATAAGTAAAACTGGATGGGTAACATCTACCAACATGTGACGATAGAAGGAACATCCACAGTGGTGGGACAATTAAACATTCATGATAGTTCGGGTAGTAATGAGAAACATATATATTGTTGTTTTTTTTTACGTGAATTACAGGAAACTACTTCTTGCCCATATCATTACGACGATCTTGGAGCAACATTACGTAAGTTCTATGGCGAAGTCCCCATGTATTCAAAAATACCTCAGACCTCTGTCTTTTAAAGCTCTTTTATCCAATTTTCATTTGAGACGGGTAAGTGCATTCAATGCATTATATTTTACAATATGTTTTGCATTAATGTCGAATGGTCTTCATCACTGTCATATAAATCCTCAAAATATTAGGAGGTTTTCATCATTATCATATAAATTCCAAAAAATCTTAGGAGGTTAATACAGTAAAGTAATATTTATTTTCCAGTGTCGATAATAAATTCCTAATATTGGTTCCCTCTTGGATGAATTATCCAGTCTTCCATCAATCTAATCCAGTGCTCCACAATATAAACATATGTAATATCCATTGCGCGAAAGTAGTGACTTACAAATGGCTAGAGTAACAATTTGATTTCCATCATTATCTGTGGTTTGTGTATCTTCATCGCTATCATCAGATGATAAAGCACAATAAACGTTAGAATTGTTTGATGCAAAAACTTCGTCGATAATTAGCAAGCATATAAACAACAATGCATGCAGTTAATTTCTAGTGCATGTAGACACATAAGAAGAGGTTAGAAACAGACTGTATATTTAATAAAATATTATGTTTAAATTAGTGGTATGCCTGATGTGTGAGTAACTGAACCTATAAGATTTATACTGATAGACGTACACATTTGTTGATATGTGGGATTGCAATTAAAAAACTATTCTTGAGTTTATTAATTGGTGAAACAATTTACTTTATTTTATACGATTCTCACCACATTATGTGAAACAACATCGTTATTCGAAGTTTTTTAAATAGCTTGTGAGTGTCTTCTTCGACTGAGAACTTTGGAAATATTTATTACTTTAGTTAATAACATAAAATTAGCTAAACTTAGTGCAAATCATAACAATATGAACATATGATCAGCGGCATTTAATTGCACATTTCTTTACCCCAATGCAGGGTTTCTTATAAAACCTATGAGATTGTACATCTTTGATGATGAACCTAGCGTTATCTCGTGACGAAACCGCTATGACACTATTCTGATTATTTATACTTTACCAACTCCATGTAATTTCTAAATTAAAATCAAAGTCTAGAATTTACTGAAAATCATGTATACATGTATGTTTAATTTTGATGGTACTTAATTCAACATTAATTGTGTGTCCCTTCTTTTACTTTATGTAGGATTGTTTTTATGTTTTGTTGAGCTTCTCTCTTGGTCCTTGCTTGTTCCGACAAAACTCGTTTATCCTGCGTAATGTCAAGTAAGTTGTCAAAGAATTTTCTATCGGATGAAGAAATAATTAACTTACATTACTTGCAGATAAAATATTTTAAGAAGTTTGCTTCTTATTCCAAACTCAACTCAATAATACATTAGCTCATCCAATTAGATATTTTTATTATTCCTTTCCATGTTTTTCGTTGTTCGACTTTTCTCTCATGTTGTGTCTTATATTCTGAAAGCCGAATAAGTACAATTTTTTTTTTCTTTGATATTGATGGTTAACATCAGACCGCAGATTAAACAGGTAGCTTCGAGTACTCCTCTTTTATCGTTAAAAGATATATCGAATTTTTTTCCTTATTATTCCACTATTAAATTATAAATATTATTGAACTTTTCTTCATGTCACTTAAATTTATATTATTAGTGAGTCGTTGATATATGTATACCAAGGGGATTTGGTTCTCCTAGCTCACTTACATTTCTACTATCACTAAGTCATCGATATCCATCACCTCATATTGTTTGGGCCACAATTGAATTGAGACCGATAAGGCTTTTACCATAGCACTTGTAAAAAATGATAGTTTGATAGACTTGTTGCTCCAGTAGCTTCTACTTCTAGGATATTAACACCAAGATATAGGCATTTGAGCTTAGCAAAAAGTTTGGTGTGGGCAGCCATGCATGAAAACGATCTATACTTGCTTTTAAAATATGGAACCTGCAGTACACGACAATGTGATAAAGAAGACGAATTTAACCATTATTAATCTTGTTGACATGGTTTTGTTGTAGAAGAAATTGTTGTTGTAGAAAAAGAGGGAAGATGGTCCGGAAGCAAGACATTATCAACCTCAACTCGAATACCACAATATTCGCAATGAAACATTTTTCACTCAATGGGTATGACATGTTCTAATCACGTGCAACCTATACTGTTCTCTGAAAGCCAAATCTAATAGGAGAAAAAACTGCCCTCAAAAATATAAATGTCCATCATTATTTTATTTTTTTGATAAAAGGAAATTTCATTAAACTAAAGGGAAGGAAATACATTGTTTTGCTTACATATAACTTTTAACCAACTTTCTTTTCTAGATTTATCCCATGATCTAGAATCTACATGCACAACTTTCTTTTCTAGATTTATCCCATGATCTAGAATCTATATGCACATTCCCATATTTAATTAGAAACTCAGCTAGATTTATCCCCTGTCCATCATATAGAGTACCTTGTTTGTTGAACTTGGAAAAGAAAATTGTCTACCTTTTTATTTTTCTTTTTCTTTGCATATTAGTTGTTTGTTAGTTTCTTAAAATTTAGGACATACTCTATATGTTCAATGATCTATATACTTAAGGATTCTCTAAAAGGAGTTACTGTGGAAAGTGAACAACAATGAAATCTGCATGGCATCCCACCTCTTCAAAACATCAAGTTGAATATCTCTCTTGCTTCCTGATGATTCCGCCCAAAAGAAAGAAAGAAAATTAACATAAGAACCTACAAACTTAAAGTAAAATAAAAATCAGTGATAATAAGAGAAAACTAACACCTTACCTAGACCGATAGTTGCTAGCCACATATAGATGATCAATTTTCAAGATAGTTAAAGCCAAATTGAACCTACAAAGAAAACAGTGACAGAGATGGGTGAGTCGCTGATACGATAGAAACAACAAATAACAAATGACACCAATCAAAAATACTAAAAGTCCAAGTTAATAACAGTACATTAAAACAAAATATGGAGATTAAACATGAAGAGAACCACCTTGATTTTGTTCTTCCAAGAGTAAAAGGTTTCGCTGACAATCAGAGGCCACTCGGCCATGAGCTTGAAAACCTTTTAACCCATGTTTGTCATCTTTCCAGAGTCATATATTTTACTAAACCCCAAATATGATGCCATCCTCTTAACTTGAAGCTTCTTCAATATTATTTACCTAGGTAGCTTTGTTCTATATTGGTGATGCAATTTTATGTAAACTTCAGATGCATTTCTCGGCTGCAATGTCAGCCTCTTAACTTACTCCCACTGGATCTTTCAAATGATTTATTTAGTAAAGAGGGAGATGCACAGTTATAGTTATATCAAGATGACATACCAAAAGGGACAGAAAGTTAGTAGCCTAAAAACTTCTCAAACGTTCGTTCACTAAATACATACAAAAAAAAAATAGACCTAAAAAAGCTGCAAGTGATCAATCACGAAAAGAGTCGGAATAAACCAAAGCTGAGGATTGCAGCATCTACTTTTGTAAATAACTTTTAAAGTTCGTAAGGAACTCTTTAGACTGAAACAAAGATAAAAAATCATTAAAGACACAAATAAGCTTTCACAATTAAGCATATAAAATATAGATACTACAAAGTGAGTATTAATCCAATCCAGAAATGATTCTTCTGAAGGAGCAACCAATTTAACTCCTCTAAACAGAACATCGTGTTAAAATCAAAAATTTGCAGATCATTATGTCAACTTAAGACCTTCGGAAGATTTCTATGACACGACTCTCCTATGTTAATATTATTCCTTCGTTGACCCAAATACTCCATATCCAAGTGATTCAGATACATGCCTTGACATTTGGAAAAGTGCAAATCGAGCATTACTTTCTATTGTATAGGTCTTGCAGATGAAATATCTCTATGGATACTAAAATATTAACGTGCATTGTTAAATGTGTATTTAGTTTAGCTCCTCCATACTTGTTTTTGAAGTACTATACTCTGATGACTTTAACTATCTACTCATTCAAAAATATCATACTTGGTAACACCTCACATGTTTGAGCTAATGGGATTTATTCAGGCAAACCCATAAATTAAGCTAACGGCAACAAAAAACCATTTAACAACCAGAAAATGGACGGAAAGAACGAAAATCAGTATACAAAAGACCTAGTAACTAATGCGACTAACATAATGTAGTTAGAATTTTTAGATTATTGTTCAACGGTAGATTCGACTATCCACATTACAATGTAACTCTGTGATGTACACGGCAATTTAGTTCATGCCAGTCATTCCACAGTTCGTTAGTTGTTTAAGGTACAAAAACTCGGTGCATGTTTCAGCATACACAATGCAGCATTTCATATTTACATTGACAAAATAATACGCTTTTCATGCAAGTGTTCAACAATGCAATGCATAAGGCAAACTTGAGGAAAGTGGGTAACTCAAGTCTTTTAGAACAACCACTACACGTCTCATCAACAGATTAACCCCAAATCCCGCCATCTTCCACAAAGAATCCATTAGAATTCATCAAATCCAGCATTTTCATTTCATTGCCAACTTTCTCATACCTTTTAACATCATTCAAGGAGGTCAGTTCTGCTCTCAGTTCTCATCTCGTGTGTAACAGAATCTCTGTTATCACATCTTCTCGACATCCATGGTACCGTTACCAAAATGTCACAAATCATTTCCCACTTTAAGCTTCTTATCTAACAAAATCAATAGAAATGTGATTAAATAACCCCAAAAATAAGTCTGCCATGACATCAGATTGTTGTACATCATGGGAAATAGGTAAAAAATCGATTAATGTTGTCTGAATATACTGGTATCTAAAGCATGTAAAGGCAACTTCAGGTGTAACGCCAGGGAAATCAACTTTCAAATATTCACCTTCATATCAAAGTGCTTTGAAAATGGTACTGGTATTTGTTTGATCTCGAAACGAAAAAAAAAAAATGTAAAGAGATGAAAGGTTTCTACATTTACACCTATGTCCACACTATGTATGGGCATCTAAAGCATAAAAGGTTTTGGTTTATTCAAGTAACTATGCCATCTGTGGGAGTCGAACCCACAACTACATCGGTGAAAACCATGCGCTCTGCCATTTGAGCTAAGAAGGCAAATACAATTATATTTCTCTGAATGAATCAAAGAAAATATGTACTTTTTTGAAGAAAAAAAACTGTAGCATGCTCATTGTTCACAGTAGACATGCATATCAATGAACTACCTAAACCATGTATTATTTGAGCACCCAAAACATCCCCTAATGTATACTAATAATATTTCTCTGTTCTGGTCTCAAAGTTACTTTTGAGCTCACCACTTAAGTTGGAAACAAAATAGAAGCTCAACAATTGCACAATATATGTTAAAGAGTTTATGGAGATAAAATAAATAAAAAACTCTAAGCTTACCATTGGAATAATTTACGCTTGAGCAAAGTCAGATTTGTCTTCAATCACTTTTATTTCAAAGTAGGTTCAACAATGTGCACGGAAGCACAATACAAAAGAAGTACCGCGCAAAGGAGCAGGGCGGAAGCTGCCATACACAATCAGAGAATAAATATGTGACAGCCTCGTGAAAACGAACACATTGGAGAGCATAAACACTAACACATGATAAACATAGGTCTCCAAACATTATGCTATGCATCCACACATACATATTCAACCATTCAACTCTCACCTTCACGCACAATGAACCCCTCCCAGTAAAAGAGACACAAATTCAACAACCTGAGGTTCTACATCCAAAAGTAAAAGCTTAGAAAGCAAGAAAAGGCAAAAAAGTCTCATCTAAGTTGGGCTCTAAGAAATAAGTATATCTAGCTTCTAATATAAGTAATGATACTCGATGCTCATATAAAGGCAGTCCTGAACAAAAATGAGAAAGGGAACAATAAAAGAAACATTAACCCATCATTCATGAAGAGCCTGAGAAGGAGTTTTCAACTATTTGCCTGCATCTGACATTCTAACTCACCATGCTACACAAACCAAACAAAGCATACATTTAAAAAACTTGACAATATGTCAAAAATGGAATAGCCGTTTGTATAACTTTAATAGAATACCTCTATGATCCATGAGTTTCACTACCGCAGAATTGATGAATTCAAAGAAACAAACTCTATCACAATCTGAACAATTAAAGATCCAAACTAAAGTCTTTGCTACATACAATGGTTCATATCCTAATAATATGTCCAAAACCGATGGTAAATCTTAAATTCCTTTTTTAAGTTTTTCAATGCTAGGTAAGGAGTTACTTTTCTCTATTATGCTAGTCATGGGTGTTCTTATTGATAAATTGTGAGTTGTATGCAACTAACATATAATAACTTGTATTTGTTATCATACACTTTATTAATTGCTTAGGTAAAGCCTGTGGATTGTACCTGGAGGATAATGATTCGGGAAGCAAGATGTATATTCCACATCATCAATATATCTAAAATGAAACAGCAGTTTCTAGTCCAGCAATAATCAAACACACAGTTCGGAATGCAATCACAAACTTTCTTCTACATCAAACACCAAAAATCAAAAACCTGTCAGTACTTAATTTTAGGTTATCACCTAATTCAGTAGCTCAACAACCACAAACACAAACTATAAGAGGAAAAAACGAATCACTAAGTTTTCTATATCTGAAGAAGCATCCAATAACTTACCTGACTATGGTAAACAAATCTAACAAAGGTAGTGAACAGTCATGTGCAATGTAAATAACACCCCTAGAAAATATTTTGTAATACATCTGTCCAAAGACTTAACTGCTCTAGCTATTTTGAAGGGGCTGAGGAAGTCAATATCAATAGCCTAACGTTCAGACACTCCAGTATCACGATGAATGACCACGTCAGTATATTCATGATCATCTTCACAAAAGTAGAGACGAAATGGTACTTGCAGTTATAACTGATCCCCCGTATCAAGCAACTTTGAGAAACTTTCATTTTCACTGATACTCTCTTCCCAAGTTAACCTAATGGAAAACATAAAAGATGAACATAGAATTAGCAGGTAAAAAAATTTGAGTAACTGATTGATTAAGTACAAATTGTGATGACAGAAAACATGACTGAAGTTAATTTTGTCCAAATAGTATATAGAATTTTACAAAATCATGGAAGACGTGGCATCCAAATGTTATCTGGAGAGAGAAAAAGTGAAGAGAGAGAGAGAGAGTGAGAGGGTGATATAAATCCTAAATACCTTCTCTAGCCATGTGTCGTTGCGTTTCTAAAGAAGGGAACACAATAGCGGGGGTATTGGGAGAGTAGTGGCAAACACAACTGATCTCTGCAAGTGTGCCAAGCTCATCCAATTCACTGCAAAATAATATGGAGAAATAAACGAACTTAAAGAAACAAACAAAATCCACCTGTTATTCACCAAAAAGTATAAGAAACCTTCAAAATTGAGCAACATCCATGGTTGGCACGACGTGCTTCAAGGTTAGTTTGCATACCCACTGTAGATTCTCATTTCATCCAGATGAGTCACTACAAGAAAAGTAGCTTTTAGTGGCAAAATATTGTGTCACGAAAATCAATTTCTTCGTTGCAAAAAGAATTCAGCGACGCAAAAACTTTCATCACCTATAGCGAGTCGTTGAAAGTGTTATGTGACGTCCTTAAGAAATCGTCACCGAATTTTTTTAATTAGCGACATCAATCTTTTTGCCACCAAAACTATCTTTTGGTGAGCAAATAAAATTGACACTGTTCACTAATTTTGTGATGAAGAATTTTATCACTCTAGGTATTATTGGTGAGGAAAAAATTTAATCACTTAAAATAGTTTTAACCGCGAAATTTATTTGTCTCAAAATATACTTATAGTGAGGAAATAAAATCATCACATAAATAGTTTTGGTCGCAAAATTTGTTCGTCTCAAAATACATTTATAGTAAAGAAACAAATTCGACCCCTAAATAGTTTTAGCCACGAAGTTTTGTTATCTCTAAAAAAATAATGGTTTAGCAGCGGAATAACTTTCGTCTCAAAATAAAAAATCAATAACAAAATTTAGTTGTCTCGAAAAGAAAGTACAATGACCAATTAGAATAGTCTTTGTATGGTCATTTCAATAACGGATCTCATCGTCTAAAAAAAAAATTGAGAGAAAGTCGTCGTCTCAAAAATTATTAGAGAGACAACACTGCCCTCGTCACCATTTTTTTCTTCGGTGACTAGCCTACATTTATTGTTACACAAAAAATAAATATAAATAAATAAACATTTATAATAAATAATATAAATTGAATAAAAAAATTACCCATTAAAATAATTGTTTATACAAAATCCAAACTGGAAAACATATGATTACTAAACTTCATTCTGGCGCGTATTTGCTCTTCTTGAGCTTGAATTCTATCATCCTGCGCATGTAGCATTTTATGAATTCCTTCATTGTTAGAAACAGTGGTCGTCTTCGCTTTTTCTTCAAAACCTGAGCACATACTTCTGCCTCAGTAGGTGGTATAGCTCCGGCTTCGCTGCCTTGCTGCATTAGCTCGTTCATCATTTCCTATATAGAGATACATCATAGAGAGAATAATTGGCAACTGCACCAGAACGTCAAACCAGTAGGTTAATTCTAGTGATATAAAATTGTACAAGTCAGAGATTAATATGAATTACATGCCTTATGATCAGTCAGACAGATCATTTTCCTACCACTAAGCACAGATTAAAACAGACATCGAACTAACAACAATAGTGATAAACAGAATCACAATCAAAGTTTCAAACCAATGATAAATGATGCTTATTCCTACCACTGAGCACATATTGAAACAAATTCTCACAAAACCCATATAAGCATTTGATATGATTAAAACAAGCCAAAAAAAATTCATGAAGAACCCTGATTCATGCATTTACACAATCAAATCAAATTCCAAAACCGAAGAACTGAAAAGAGAAATTCCTTCCTAAACGACAAAACATTTGGTTAAGCCAATTCTTCAAACAACCTGCGGGCAACACACCTTGTATTAGCTGCGGTAGAACAATAGTGATAAACAGAACCAAAATCAAAGTTTCAAACCAATAAATGAAGCTTATTCCTACCACTGAGCAAAGATTAAAACAGATATATCAAACTAACAACAATAGTCATAAACAGAACCACAACCAAAGTTTCAAACCAATGAGATGAAGCTTATTCCTACCACTGAGCACAGATCGAAACAAAAAGAATAAAAAAAAACCAATATAACAGTGCTAGGTACCAATATAACTGTGCTAATGATGTTGCTAGTGCTGGTTGTTCATTGTTGTTAACCATGTTTCACCTGGGCAATGAAAAAAACCATGATTAAAGGAAAAACTAAGAAACCACAGGCAAAAACATGATGACGCATACAGTTTTTTTTTTAAAAAAAAACAACAGGATACAAAGGGAACACAAAGGCCAAGAACAAACCTTGAGTGAGTTCTGAAAAATCTTTGAAAGTAGGATAACCATGGAATAGAATCAGCCTGAAATTAAGAGATCAAAGAATTACAAAATTAGTGTTTGCATGTATGATTTAACATATGAAATCGAAGAGTAATGTGAGATATAGAGAGAAAATACCTTTAATGAGTATGTTGTGATAACTTTGGGCTGTATTTATAGGAGAGAAAATGGAAGATCAAGCGGTAAAAAATCCCGCCCAGCTTTTTTTCCTTTGATTTACATGGTGCCAATTTTTATTTTTTTTGAAGATTAACCAAAATCGAAATGATTTCTTAGCTTGAATTTCTCTGATTTGGAGATAAAATTAAGGTTTTTCTGTTTATCCATATCTTCTTTCCAAAAAAGTGAAAATATTCTTCTCCCCGGAAATCGAAAATTCCATCCAAGATACTTCTTAACAGGGAAAATTTGACTGTCTGGATCGACTTCTACATTCACTGACAACCATTTAATCTACTCATCTACCCCCGATTCAACCGTTCATCCTCAAAAAAATATTCTGAAAATCTTTGCAAAAAATTTAAGCTGAATAAAATCCTGATTTCTAGCCAAATCCATTCTAGAATCAGAACACCTATCTCTATATTTTAGGTAATTCTTAACCAAAAAAAAGGAATTTTTTGTTTCTCAGGGGAAAAAAATAAGATAAGAGAAGAAATTTTCCGGGGCAATCGATGGAAAAAAGTGCATATACTAGAGAGTGATGACATGGTGTCTCATAGTGTAACATAACAAGTTAAACTTTATTTATGAGCCGTTCAAATGAACATGTTACACTTTGAGATCATTGAACCATATTAGGCGCATCGAAATTCCTAGAAATCTATCGTAGCAGAAGCTGTAGAACTATATCCTCGTAAAAGAAATGTTACATGCTTCACGATGCAGCAATTTAAAATACAGCATAACATCAGATCCAATTGTAACTTGCCAAGTATTATACAAAGAAAATCAAAGGCTCGCGATTGTTTTAAACAAATACTTCTGTTTTTGATTATACATTATGTCTTGTAGTAAAACCTTATGGCTTTTATTTATCCCTATAGATATTCAAACTTGTAGTTAATTGGTACTACAGTAGAACTTCGATAAATTAATCGTCGATAAATTAATTACTTCGCTAAAATAATAAAATTCTCTGGTCCCAATTAGGCTTGTACAGGCTAAATTTTAACTCGATAAATTAATAACTTCGCTAAAATAATATTTTTCTTCGGTCCCAACACTATTAATTTATCGAAGTTTTACTGTAAATATGTGTCGGAGTGCATCTTCAGTGAAGAACTGATTTTCTAACTTCGGAAAAATTCTTCTTGACCTCGGCGGGGAGGTCGAACCCCACCCGGTGTTTTACCCGGGACCCGTCAGTTTGCCTTAAGGGAAGTCAAATTCATCCATGAAGTAACCTGGAGGACCGCTAGCTCTTAATGAGATTGCATTTTAATACTGGTAAAATGAGCTTTTGCAAGGATTTGAAGGATACCCGGTGCATTTGAGTACGTGCTGACAAATTTCAAGTGCGCACTAATAAATTCCGAGTTGGAAAACAAATTTTTAAGTCACAAGAAGACAAATTTAATGTCTGGTTAACAAATTTTAGTTGCAATGGAAATAAGGGTTGGTATTTAAATTCTTGGTTCACAAGATAAATTTTTAACGTAGTAGTAAATTTATGCTTTGTAGTTCAATTTTAATTTGATGAAAAAATCGAGCCACAAAGTAAATTTTGATTGCAAATACCAATATACTTTGTGTATGTATGCATAATGACCATTTACACGATGGGAGACCGATGAAGTACTCAGCCTCTCGATCAAAAGAAACTTGGACAAATTCGAGTGAAATTTGAGGAAATTGAGATTGTGGGATATTAAAGAAATAAAAAAACACTCATCAAATTTCAAGCCGAGATAACAAGCTTTTGTCATACAAGAAAATTTGGGATGTAAAAATTCTGTGTCACAAGATAAATCTTTTACACGGTAAAACATTCTTCTAATCCATTTTTTTACCATATAATGGTGTCTATATATAATTATACTCCATAATTTATATACTAGATGACCGCTTTTACGGTTGGAAGCCAAGAACTCAACTTCCTAACATGAAGAAATTTGGAAAGACTAAAAAGAGCTTGGAAAACATTATAGTGATATAGTAAATTTATTGAAAGAAATGAGAAGATACCGAGGATATTTCAAATAGAGTTGACAAGTTATCGGCCCACTAGAAAAATTAGAGTTGGGATGAATTAGGATTTAGATTCTTGGCATACAAGATAAAATTGGTACAAAAATACGTTTATTCTTGAATTTAATTTGAACTTGATGAAAATTTCGAGTCACTAAGAAAATTTTATTGTAGATAATAATAGTATTTTGGGTACATGCTTCAATCAAATTCGTCACATCTTCTTCATTCTCTGGACGGCTTAGGGTAAAATTGAATTCAAGTTTTCCAAGGTAATCATATTGAAGAAAAAATTGAGTCACAAAGTATCACAAATAAAAAACAATATACCTTGTGTGCATATACATACAGAATAACCACTTTCACATGGGAGGCGCATGAAGTACTCAACTTCTCAATCAAAAGAGCTTTAGACAAATTAAAGGGAAATCAACGGAAATTTTATGCATATATAATATTTTTGTTTTATTTGTATATATTGTATGACCACTTTTATGATTGGAAGCCAATGAAGAACCTAACTTCTCAATAGGAATAAATTTGGATAAATCAGAGAGAGCTTAGAAAGATCGATTATAATGAGATTGTAGAATTGAAAAAAAAAAAAAAAAAAAGATAATGGGGATATTTCAAACCGAGTTAACAAATTTTTGTCACACTGGAAAAATTGGAGTTGGGATGTGTATTCTTGAGTTGCAAGATAAATTTTTGGCACAGTACTACATTTATTCTTGTATTTAATTTTGATATAATTTTCGAGTCACATAAATTTTACTGATCATAGATAATAGTGTTTTGTGCACATATGCAAGGTATTTTTCGAATCGAGGCCATTGAATCAAATTGTTATTTTAATATATTCTTGCATAAATGTTGAATTAAAACGAGATCACTCTTGTCAGTGATTTGAATTTAGCGATTGCCAACCATTTTTTTTGAAACGGGTTTAATAAAAGACAACCAAATTTAGTGATTGCCGGACATGGTTTACGTACCATATCAAGTACTAATATCATAAACGGCCTCAAAAATACAAAAACGATACAATGCATCGATGACATTAGTTAGTGACAAACACGCTGATGGTTACTAAAAATAAATATAGTTTCAAACATTTAGTTTCGTCACTATAAAATTAGTTAGTGACAAATTAATTTGGTCACTATAAAATTTTCTTTTGTAACGAAATTTATAGATTATCACCAAAAACATTTTATGTCAATTTTTTAGCATCATTACAATAGACTTAAATGGTGACAACCACATATAATCACAAAAAACTTATTAGTGACTAGGCATTATTTCGTCTCTAACTGAAGTCACTAAAAATTTATGAGTGACGAAACCCGAAACCTGTCGCGGAAAATCTAACAACAGTGACCAAAATTATTTTGGTCACAATAACAAAGCTTTAGCCATGAAATATTCCTCGCCACAAAAACTATCGTCACCAAAGCCAGGTTTTCTTGTAGTGAGTCCAAGACGTTTTATCAGGAAGGAGAAAAAAGTGATTATCACTACGTAATTATGAGTCTGCAACACTAATGATAGCAGAGACAGAGTGAGAGTAATATAGATCCTACGTATCTGCTCTAATCATTAAATCATTGCTACAGGAAGGAACATAATACCGAGGTATTGGGTGATTAGCAGCGATCACAGCCAATTCCTGGAAGTGGACCAAGCTCAGCCAATTCACTGCAAAATAATATGGAGAAACCAACCAAAGTTAGCTTGGTGCAACATTATCTAAATATCAACCAACTTAATGAAAGAAGCAAAATTCACCTATTAATTACTGAAGGAAAAAACTGTAAGGAACCTTTAAAATTTTGTAGCATTAAAACACTTGCTAGCTAGACCAAGATAGACAACCATTTAAATCCATTTTGTTGTCGGCTAAGTTTGAAGAAGCCATACATGCAATGAAACTCAAGAAAATTCTATTATACCTATTTTTTCCCTATTCTAAGAAACTGTACTTGTAGATTAGCAGACAACTCCACTAAACCAAAAGTGGAGGAACTACCAAACCAATTTACTATTGAGCTCACATTATTACGGCGGCTATGCTCGGGTCTTATGCCTTTCCAAAAAAAATAGACTAATTATGTTTGAGTTATTATGAACTTACTGCGTAAACCTTACCTACCATAGAATTCTGAATGTCAGGCGGTCAATCATGTGTGTAGGGATACCTAGAGACAACATTATATCCAATATAGGAATGCGGAAAATTTGATGCATCATGAGGTAATCAAGGATGTTAGAGCCGCTACCTAAAAGAAACATAAGGAATGACTCACGTGACTATCAAGACAGAAAAAAAGACGCACATACTAAGCAATGAACAATGTAGTAAATCAGTAATGACTAAATATACTAAGTATTAAGCAACTTTAAAGAATATGCCCAAAGTCGAACCATAGAAAAAATATTCTGAATATTTAGATAAACAAATCTAATGTTTAATGTGACTCTTATCATTTATGATTTATTAGTGGTCTCAGATGCCCATGGTTTTTAGATCGCTTTCGTATAAAGTTAAACGAAACAAATTGATATATCAATAATAACCCAATTGGTACTTGCAAAAGATACTCGAAAAAAATAAATTAATTGCAAATTAATGCTGAAGGACATAAGAAAAGAACTGATAGAACATGAACATGAATGGTAATCTTGGCATGCCTCTGTTGAGATGGTTAAGCCTGGTGATACTGATAGACTGATAGCCACCATTTCAGCAGCATTCGTTCCTTTTCTACCAAACTACATTCGTTCATACATCTTATTAGTTCCAATACGAAATATTACTTAGGGTGTGTAGAGTTAAAAAACAAAAATAGAAGGTACTTACCAACGCCTTCATTCCTTTGTTCCCTTCGCGCATTTCTTTTCCGAACACCCCTCTGAATACAGGGGCGGAGCCACATGGAGAGGAGGGTGTGCAATTGCACCTTCTCAAATGTGAGCTCCCAATCCTAATTTCAACTGATTGATCCCATTTTTAATCATTTTAGCCCTTTTGCACCCCCTAAAATATGTGTTGATCGGCAACTTGCCCACCCATTTCTCGAATCCTGGCTCCGCCCCTGTCTGAATATACAGAACAATGCAAAATTTAGAGTACCACTTGATATAGAGGTGTACAGTTGGTTGACACTGCATGGTGTATGAGAATGAACAATACCTGGTATAAGTACCAAACATACATCATATACTACAAAACAAATAAATCTAAGCAGTACACTTGAAGAACTTACATCTAAGCAGTACACTTGAAGAACTTACATGTAATGCAGATTGTTAGTGGACAACTGTCACCATTGCCCTTATAATAATCAACTGTGCCATCATTATTGGCCTTAAAATCAGCTCATTCGAGGATCACTAACATCTTAACATATTCCTTTTCCTAGATGCAAAACTAATTATGTACAGAACCTAAATTTATCAAAACCTAAACAACACTTGAGATGAGAACTTAAGCGCTTGTTTTATTCAATTTCAAGACAAACACAGATGACTTGATGCAAAGTTAATTTTCAATTAAAGTTTCCATTAAATTAATGGATTTAATGGATTCAGTAAAGTGATTAAATGTTAAGCTATGTCATTTATTCAAACACCTTGTCAGTTCAACAAAATTAACAAAAAAAATTAGACTTACCCATTTTTTCGTTCACCAAAAAAATTAGACTCGCCCATTATTTTCCTTCGCAATTCTCTCGAAACAATCCACGCTTAAAGATCCTGAGAAGGGAACCGAGCAAAATCAAGCTCTCGGTGCTGCTAAAACAATTAATTTAAAACCCTTTTTCCAATCAAATCTCCAAGCGTAATATCTGGAAGTACCTATCAATTGGTGCCAAAGTAATACATAGTGAGATTAAATGGAAGGATTAAGAACAGGAGAATAGCTAAAAATTGAAGAGCAAACCCTAGATTCGTGTTTACAAACCAAGTTTTCATCTCTCTTCTTATCCTTGTTCTTCACATCATTAATCGTCGCATAGAAGATCATGCAGATGATTTGCTTTTCCTGCGGCTGCTAGGGTAGGAGATTAGGAGATGAAGAAGAAACCATCTCTCGGCTCTCTGTAAGAAGAAAATAGAGGTTGAAAAGAGCAAACGGATTATATATGACACGGATCATTCTTAGTTGATCCACAACCCCTAACGTAACAGCACTAAAAATTTATGGCCGTCCAAGTCATAGCTCGATCCAGATGATTCCAGCCGCAGGATCATGGTCCCGGTTCAATCCTGACCATCTAATGACTCTCAAATCTCAAAGTCAAACACCACCTTTTTTTATAACAGTGATTTTTCTATCTTCAATTTTATTTGGGATATATTATACATATATATACACAAATGCTCAATGTAGACAAGGGCAACCCTGGATCATCTACTCTTGACCGAAAAGTAGTTCTTCATATTAAATGAGATTAGTCTGCATCATGATCAACATTTTGTCTCTTGACCCTAAAATTTGGCAAATTAGTCGGAATATGCCTTGTGATCCAAAAACTGTACAAGAGTTGCACTTGCATTGTGATTCAAAAACTCCTATTGCTTCACTTGAAACAGGGTAGCCAGGATTCGAGAAATGGGCGGGCAAGTTGCCAATCAACACATATTTTAGGGGTGCAAAAGGGTTAAAATAACTAAAACTGGGATAAATTAGTTCAAATTAGGCTTGGGAGCTCACATTTGAGGTTTGCAATTGCATGCCCTCCTCTCTAAACTTTTACTAATATTCAAAAACTCCATTACAAAACAACTTTTGAAGTTATTATTATTCATATATTTTGGCATATATTTTGGCAAATATTTGCACAACTGCTTCCATATGTGCAAGGCATTTTTCACTCAATTTGATTATTTGGATTCTGTTTTCATGTTTTGTTTCGTGCCTCTTTTATGCCGTACTCTACCTCTTATCCGCTCTAGAATGCCCTTCAAGTCCCTGGTTCCTCAAGCACTGGTAATTCACACCTGGAAAATCTTTAACTCTACCTCCTCTAACTCAGACAATGCTGTGTTGGATTAAGTTGTGCCCCTCGCCAGGGATGAGACAAGTTACGTCTTGGCCACTACTCAGGGGTAATCTGGCTATCTTTCGTTTGCTAGCATTTGGTTTTTTTTGGCAGTCTCTCCTCAACATTAAAGCATACTCCTTGCTTTCTGGGGACATTTACTCAAACCTCGAATTTGTATTTTTATGCCGTTTCTTCGCTCTCCCGTAATGAATCAATTGACTTACTGTAACAAAGGAGGGCATGGCGAGCTGCCATGTTTCCAAATGCGCAAACACCAGTAAGCCCTATTAGAAAGTTATGGCAACTTGCATAAATTTATATATGATCTTATTGTTGAACTAGCATAAGTTGGCCCAGAGACGTAAGCAGACCATCTTGAGAAGCCAAATCCATCCATAGCCTATAAAAGGTAATACGGAGTAGATTATAAAGCCAATAAAAAGTCGATTCTTTAAGGTATTCAACTAACATTCACTAGTCGACATGCAAGTGCGATTATATCAAATGAACCCTGCATCAGGTAATCAAAAGGCTGTTATAGGTCTGTTATCTGTCGTCCTAATATTCTATCAAATGAAACCTGCAGTGGGAGCATACCAATCAGGCCCAAGTTTCCATTTGAATGCAACTGTTCCAACTGTACCGGATAGGATGTGTACAGCAAAGATACGAGTGTTGGACACAGCCTGCGAACAAGATAGAAAAATTATTGTAGTGTCTGAACAGCTCTAAGAACTATTTACTTACAAAAACTTATATAAAACATATAAGAACTGAGCTAACATATTTTGTACGAAGAATCTCCTATCAGCAGAGAGATCCTGGAGATTGGTTCTCAGTAGAGGAATCATAGTGATGTTAGAGACTCTCAATAAAGTATTCTGAACTTCGCTTCTCCAGAGTTCACTTCAACTCTGACTACTAGAGGTTTAAGCTCTGAATTCCTGAAGCTCTTCAACAATTTTGATTTTATTGCAAGTTCGAATAAAGACTGCTTCCTGTTTTTGTTGATGCTACAACCAGCAGACTAAAAACTTCTATTTTCATAAAAGGACTTCAACATAAGCAAAATTAGACAGTAGAGTATTCAAAACTCATGTTAAATTTAATAGCCTATTCATAAATTACATGCCAAGTCAAGCAAGAATCAGTTTATATAACATGAACTCTTTGAGAAAAAAAAAAAAAAATCTATTTCGAACAAAACTCAAGTTCATATACATGTCATTGAAAAAACAAAAAAAAAACAAAAGAACCCACTTGTAGTCCACTATGCTACAGCGTTGCTCTATGTACCTTGGTTGACGGAGTAAATTGATCAGATTCAGTTGTACCCTGCTTCTTCGTCAATTTGGGATATTAAAACTTGAAAGAGTAGTCACAACTTCTGCTGCACGTGGTCTTTTGTCAGGTTCTTCTTGAACACACATTTTCACAAGATCAAGAGCTTGGACAAGTCCCAGACATGGATACTGTCCTTTCATGAGTGGGTCAGCAATTTCAGGGAACTTCTCACTGTCACTAAGTAATGGCCGTGCCTGCAAAATCAAAAAGGTGACAAGTTAAGGAGATGCACGACGAAAATATTTGTGCTTCACTTTCTCTGGATTGGATAAAAGATTAATTAGTAAACAGTGGACAAAATGGAGAAAAAAGTTACCCATGCAAGAATAAAGTGCTGGTTATATCAATTACCTTCCGCCCAGAGATCAACTCAAGCAGAACAATACCAAAACTGTAGATATCAGATCTCAAAGTGTGTGTGCCAGTCATATGCATTTCGATACCAGCATTATAACCGTATCGCAGCCTTCCATCCAGCGTGGTGTGATCACATTTAAGACCATGTTTTGCACACTCAAAATTTGACAGCTTTGGATTATAATTTTCATCGAGTAAAATACCGGTTTGTTTCCAGCCACTATAAAGTATAGGAGGATCATTTTGATCATGCAAATACTCTAAAGCTTTAGCAACAACACCTTCTGCTATCTTCATCCTAGTCTTCCAGTCTAGAGGCTTTTTGCCTGGTTTAAGATCTACAACATTCAAGTTTTACAATGTCATGATAAACAATAAAATGATCTTTCCCTTTATCACGGTAACCAATCATCTTGATGAGGTTAGAGTGCTCGATGCAGCTGAGCATTCGAACCTCTGGCCATAAATCTTCCTGCCCATAATACCTTTTTACGGCAACTTCCTGAAATTTTAAGTAAGCCGTAACATAGAATAGTCGTCAGTTACTTCGGACTAACTTTGCTAAGTATAGGCAACGTACAACAATTCTCACCTGTCCAAATTCTAGAATTCCCTTATACACACGTCCAAATGTTCCTTACCTAAATCGCGTCCAGGTTCGAACGCATCAGTGGATCCTGGATCGAACGCATCAGTGGCGACAACAAGCTCTTTTGGTTTGAATACACGAACATTGGCAACACTATGCTGAAATTCAGCTTGGTCTGCTTCAACATCTTCCGTTCCTGAATCCAAAAATATACCCCGCATATATCATTAAACTTTCACCAGTATATTCTTGACGACTTGACTGCTGTATAACCTCCGATCCTATGTTGGAACTCTGAGAACAAATGTTCCACACAACAATAACTCATTACTCATAATTTCGTTGATGATAGTAAGATTTTTTTTTGTTTTTTGCATATACCAAAAAATTCAAGCAATAACATAACCAAATTCAAGATTATCACAACCAAAACCAATTTCCAAAAAATCAATAATTAAGAACTAATTAATTAAGGATTTAGATGATTAGGTATGTACCATAACCATCTCTTCTCTCCGAATGTGAGCGCTGCACCTTACTCGATCCAACACGAGAAAAAACAAAACCTAGCCATACAAAAAGAAAAATAAGTTGTGGGAAAGAAGATTCAGAACGTGTTTAGTTTCGAAATATAAACTGTCACCTTGTCAAGTGACCAAAAACACCTTAAATAATCCCACGTTTTCCAAAAAGAAAACACCTTTGAATCCGAAGGCCCATGTAGAGGTTTACATCTGAACATTAAGAAAACTGAAGTTTTTTGGCCTACAGTTGATCCTCGTTGCACTGCTGAAGGTGTTTTTCCAGTGATATTGGTAGACCTCGCAACGGTGTTAAACTTCCGGGGTGGACTCGTGAGTTTGGATTTGGATTTCATGAGTGACATAGTTTTGAGTAGGGTGAACAAGACCATTCAAATTTATGTCCGCTATCAAGAAACTCGAGAGATCCACCGAGTGAGATGTTATTACTTCGTAATTGCGTCGGTGTGTCCAGACTATACTTTGCAATGCGTACCACCAATCTGCTGACTTTACAAAAGCCACTGATCTTTATGACGACCATCTTCTTCAATATTTGAGGCTTTTAATCACGGGAGATGGTGCGGGTTTTGGGCCTTTACAACGGAGGTTGGCTACCTTGCCTATCAAGGATGGTGGTCTTGGTATATACACTATGTCCGACACTCGCAGACTATTGTTATCTCGCTTCCCGTAGTCAAACCGCCCGATGCGGAAGGTTATTCTTGGTAACTTATTTCTCCGTATCACGGTTCGCTTACTGCATGACTCTTCAGAACTTTATTCAGGTATGTGGTTTGCCTTCAGCTTACTGTGTCGATAACACTGCCCCCCCTTCTATGCATGCCCTGGCAGTCACTTATTTTGATGCAGTTAAGAAGCAAATACCTACCCAATATTCACTATCTGTAAGAGATTCTATTCTGTGGCAATGTAACCGTGTCAAACACGCACAAGATTACCTTCTAGCTGTTCCAATCAGCGGGTTGAACCAATGCCTTGGGCCCAGACAGTTCAGAGCTGTAGTTTGTTATCGTCTTGGTATCCCATTGTTTGCTGAGGATGGTTTATGCCCGTGCTGCAATAAACCTATGGACATATTTGGGGATCATGCGCTTCACTGTGCTAATGATGTTGGGATTAAGTTTCGACATGATTTGGTTCGTGATGTAATCGCTGACATATGCTACAAAGTTGGTGTCCATGCGCGCAAATAAGTTGCTATGGGTTTTCTGTCTGATGACAACAAGGATTTACGACCTGCGGATATTCTTGTTCTTAATCGGGAGAATGGTCAAGATGTGTGTATGGATGTTACGGGCGTCTCTCCGTTCACTTCGGTGAGGGTGTTCGTGCCTTTATTCCGTGCCAAGCCATTTCAAGGGCGATTCTTGCGCGTAAACGTACTAAGTATTTGGATGAATGTACCTCACATGGTTTTGGGTTGGGTGTTTTAGCTTTCACTACTCTAGGGGAGCTTGGTGAAGATATGATTTGTTTCTTCAAGCGTTTGAAAAATTGTTTAGTTAGTAATGATGCTGGTAGTGGTCCAGGTAGATTTATTTTTCATAGGTTGGGTGTTGTAATTCAGAAAGGGGTTGGTGCCCAGCTTGTAGCTCGGCTACCAACTAAAAGTGTAAAATCTTGAATTATTCAATTAGTTAATTTATTATTTCGATTGTTTTATTTAAAAAAAAAAAAAAAAAAAAAAAAAAAAGAAAAGATGATATATTTATATAAGGGGCATTCCGAGAATCGAACTCGGGACCTCTCGCACCCAAAGCGAGAATCATACCACTAGACCAAATGCCCGGATGCTCATAAAGTCCGAATTTAGTTTATATGTTCAATCTCACCCATTCTGTTCCTACTGTAATTTAAACATGCACATACATCTGCAATGAAGGCATAAGTAGATTAATCTCAAGTAATTGCTGCATTCTTAATTTACAAGTGTATCTTGACGTATCTCAAAAATAAATAAATATGGGCATAAATACTGATTCGGTTGTAATTAATTTGGGGATAACATATAGAAGTAGTAGTAGCTACAAGAAAAAGGAAAAAAAAGAACAGCTTACGTTGTACCATTAAACCTAACACAAAATTACTACATAAACTACTCCCAATCATCTTCGTCTTCCTCCTCATCGACTTCATAATATTCACCTTGGTCAGCTTGTCCAGTGAACCACGACACAGCATGTGGGATGATCTTGTCTCGGATGGTGGAACCAACATCATAGTCTTCTTCCATTTGATATTGAAGTTCTTAAGCTATCTTTTCTTGAACATCCATTCCCTTAAGGACTCGGGGAGGACTAAAGAAATTGAAGAAACTATCACAGTCTTTGGTTTCGTATCCATGACATCGATCCATTCTTTCGCTTCGTCTTCACCACTTTTTTGCGTCAAACTCTTCCCGATTCCCATTCAATTTCAGTCCCTACTACTTTTTCGACAATTGTCTCAACATCATCGAACAAGTGATAAGTTTTTGTCAGGACAGTGTTACTTAAATAGGGATTGGTATCAAAAAGGAATTCAAGCTTGAATCCCTTGGATTCTCCTTCTTCAATCTTGCACCACTTGATATCTTTCAGATACTTAAGAGAATCTTCATCGTGCTCTTTGATTTCCTCTCTTAGTACGTCAGTAGTCTTCATCGCATTGAGCCAAAAATCTGGAACACCTTTCTCTACTTCTGCAGCGTCTTTATCTGCTTCTTTGTCAGCTTCGACGAGACCGTTATTCACAATAACAAACCTCTGGCTGTAAAGTGGTTCATACATCTTCTGGTACTTAGGGCAATTCCTATGGAATGATCAAACTTGGAGTTTGTTCATTTTGCTCCCACTATGGAATGAACATTAAACTTGGAGTTTGTTCATTTTGCTCCCACTATGGAATGAACATTAAACTTGGAGTTTGTTCATTTTGCTCCCACTATGGAATGAACAAACACAGAAAGTGGATGTTCAAATGAACAGATCTGTTCATTTGAACATCGAGTCGGAACATCAGGCGCGCGTTTATTGTAAGGACACGAGCCATCCCTACTAACGCTGGTGTCAAAAGAAATGACCCGCGTTCATGCGAAAAACGCCAACAACACTTGGATTGACGCTCGCGACTCTTGGATTGACGCCAAGTACAATCCTTGATTATTTTACTACTTTTTAACCTTATTTTATCTCACTTTATCCTATTTTATCTCACTTCATCCTATTTAATCTCACTTAAATATTATATTTTTCATCTTTATCCTACAGAACATTTTATATTAAAAAAAAATACTAGTGGGACCTAGAAAACCAAATCTGTTCATTTTGCCCTGCTTTACCATAGTGGAGAAACACGTTTGACCATCCACGTGGCTCAACAAAATTTTGAGTTTGAACATTACCATAGGAACTGCTCTTAGCTTCAAGCGCTGCTCTCTCCTTAAAAAAAATTGGCTTCTATTTTGTCATGTTTAGTCTGAATCTCTGTCAAAGCTTCAACACACTTCTTAACTTTTGGTGCAAGACTTTCAACTACATCAGAATGTTGCCCAGCCAAAATCTGAAGCTTATTCTTTAAAGCGGCGGCAGCAGCTCGACGTGAAACACCATCTCCCATGTGATTTCGGTGAGATAAAGAAAGAATTGTTAAACGCCTAAACCCTAGAAAAACCGAAACTCTTATAAAATAAAAAGAATCGGGAGAGACTGAATGCAAAGTGATTTCGGGGTTATATATATATATCTAGCGAGAGGCTAACTGGGAATTTACTTTTTTTTGTTTTTTTTTTTTGATCGTGAAAGAAGATTATATTGAAGAAATAAGAATAGATTACAACTAGACCCAGAAAAATTACAGAGATACAACTTTCAGTAGAAAGTGCAAGGACTATCGAGATAATCCAAAGATGACTAAAAAAAGTTCCTTACAAAGAGTAAAAAACAGAAGCCAAGGGACACAACCTCAACCAAGCTAAGAAGCCCATTACAAACTAAACAAACAACATTGAATAAATATAGAAAGCTTGGCCACAAAAGGGAGATTCTTTCTTTGGCAAGCTTGTTTGGGCAGGCTTCCTAGTATGGATAATTTGCATTGTCAAGCAATGCTAAAATCTTTGATTCAAGTTTCCAAATCTAAGTACAGACAAAATTCAGGCATTTAACTGAGCTACGGTGCCTCGTGTTTTGCTGATATCAACACTTCTCTTGTTATTTGTGGTTATAGTAAATTTCATTATCTATATATAATTATAAATTTAATTGTGGGTTATAACCTGAATTCATTAAACAAAAAAGTCTATTTCGAACCAAACTCAAGTTTAGATGCGGAATGGAAAGAAAAAATTATATTTCCTGACATGGTTTTGTGATGTGTAGTCTAACGACCTTGCTATAAATCATCAACTATATTGTAAGCTCATCATTTAATAAGAAATTATCATCCTTCCATGAATTTACTACAACTCTCACCCCCATAATTTATCTAAGCAACTGCCTGTGCTCTATACATCATGCATTGTCGAAGGAGTAAATGGACCAGCTACGACTGTACCCCGTTCTTCTTTGTAAATTTGAGAGACTATATTCGAAAGAGTAGTCACAACTTCTGTTGTACGAGGTCTTTTGTAATCATATTCTTGTATACACATTTTTGCAAGATCGAGAGCTTGGGCAAGTCCACGATACGAATACTGTCCTTCCATGAGTGGGTCGGCAATCTCTGGGAACCTCTTACTGTCACTAAGTAATGGACGTGCCTGCAAAAGTCAAAATGGTGATATGTTAAAGGAAATGCGCGAGAAAAAACATGTTTTCCAGTTTCATCAGATTGGAAAAAAGAATAAAAGAATGGTGGATGAAGGGGAGAAAAAAAGTTACCCATGCAACAAGGTTGGGCTCTTTACAGTGCATGGTTTTATCAATTGTCTTCCGCCCAGAGATCAACTCAAGCAAAAGAACACCAAAACTATAGACATCAGATTTTAAATTGAGTGCGCCAGTCATGGGATACTCAATACCAATATAACCGTATGCTCGGAGCAACTTCCTATACATCATAGTGTAATCCCCTGTAGGACCATGTTTTGCACAGTCGAAATCTGACAGCTTTGGATTATAATTTTCATCGAGTAAAATACCGGATCTTTTCAAGCCACCATAGATTACTGGAGGATCGTTACGATCATGCAAATATTCTAAAGCCTTGGCAACACCCTCTGCTATCTTCATCCTAGTCTTCCAGTCTAGAGGCTTTTTGCCCAGTTTTAGGTCTGCAACATAAAAGAAGATCAAGTTAATTTTATAGTAAATTTTTACGAATGTCATGATTCACTAGATGGTGAGAAACCTTAATTACCTTGTAAATGAAGATTCAAGGATCGTAATGGCATAAATTCGTAAACAATAATATGATCTTCCCCTACATCACAATAACCAATCATCTTGACGAGGTTAGCATGCTCGATGCAGCTGAGCATTCGAACCTCTGCCCAAAAATCTGCCTGCTCATAAAACCTTTTCGCGGCAACTTCCTGAAATTTTAGTTAATCGTAAGTTCGTAACATTAAACAGTCATCTATAACTCAGGACTAAATTTGCTAAATATAGGTCTTACCTGTCCGTCTCCGAGGATACCCTTATACACACGTCCCAAACTTCCTTCACCTAAAACACGTCCTGGATCGAAATTATCAGTGCCGACGATAAGTTCTCTTAATCCGAATACACGAACATTGGCAATACTACGCTGAAATTTAGCTTCGTCTGCTTCAACACGATATTGAGATTCAGCTTGGTCTGCTTTAACACCAAATTTAAGATTCTCACAACAACAACCAATTTTCAAAAGAAAAAAATAGATAAACCAGTCAAAGATTTAGAAGAATAGCTATGTACCATCATAAACATCTTTTGTCTTCGAATGTGACCTATGCACCTTAGTCGGTCTAAGACAGGAGAAAAATCGAAACCAAGCCATACCTAGAAAAATACAAAGCGTAAAAAAATTGGGGGAAAGAAGATTTACAGCATAATGTCTAGCCACACCGGTTTATATACCCTAGTAACTAAACAACCGGAACCCATGCAAGATTCTCTATTGAATCAGAATCTGAGGATATTCTGAGCCCATGGCGTGGATATTCGTCGTGGGTAAGGCAAGTAAAATAAGGCTCGTGGTTATGGGTGTTTCAAACAAATAGAATATGATTCATAATCACCGATCACGTGTTAAGTTTTTGTCATGACAGTATTACTAGGAATTGTATCAAAAGAAATCAAGCTTGAGAAACTTAAGCTTGGTGCTTCCACATCGGTCACATTCTATTATCTTCCGCAGTACAAAATAAAAATAATATTCTACTCCTGTTATGCATGTTCGGTATTGCAATCAGAAACTTCCGCAGTACAAAATAAAAATAATACTTCTACTCCTGTTATGCATGTTCGGTATTGCAATTAGAAACTTCCACGTTTTTAGCGTTAAGCGTGGATTTTAATGTTGGACATAAGGGTAATCAAACTCTTATCAAACTTCAAACTATGGGGTTATAACATGTTTTACATCAGAGTTTTTGCAAGAATCAATCTTTGGAAGCTACGGGGAACAAAATTTTAAAGAGTATTCAATTTAGCCAGGTGTATAGGGAGGTGAACCGTGAACTTTTACTGCTGATAAATTTTAATAGTACTTCACTGCAGTATGCCAAGCAATGATACTGATCAATGTTTATGCTATAAGAAAAGAGTACTATCATCATAACAGTCTTACATCATTGTTCCATAACTTCACTAGACCTCTCATCCCATAATTTTACCAATGCAACTGCTAATGCTCTATGTACCGTGTTTGACGTAGTAAATGGATCAGCTTTGGTTGTACCCTGTGATTCGGGAGACTAAACTTGAAAGAGTAGTCACAACTTCTGCTATATGGGGTCTTTTGTGAGGATCTTGTTGTACACACATTATCGCAAGATTGACAGCTTGAACAAGTTCACTATATGGATACTGTCGTTCCATGAGTGGGTCAGCAATTTCGGGGAACTTCTTACTATCCCTAAGCATTGGCCGTGCCTGCAAAGCCAAAATGGTGATATGTTAAGGAAATGCATGAGAAAAAACATGTGTTCCATTGTCTCTAGATTGGAGTAAGCAGAATATAAATGGTGGGAAAAGGGAAGACATAAATTACCCATGCAACAATATCGCGCTCTCCGTTTCTGGTTGTATCAAATGCTTTCTGCCCAGAGATCAACTCAAGCAAAACAACACCAAAACCAAAGACATCAGATTTCGAAGTGATGTAGCCAGTCGTAGCATTCTCTGGACTAACATAACCATATGCTGGCTTTGTACGGACCCTGCAGTGATCCACTGGAATAGCATTTTCTGCACCACCGAAATCTGACAGCTTTGGACTATAATTTTCATTTAGTAAAATTTTGGATACTTCCAGGCAATTGTAGATTATAGGAGGACTCATTCCATGATGCAAATATTCTAAAGCCCTAGCAACCCCTTCTGCTATCTTCATCCTAGTCTTCCAGTCTAGAGGCTTTTTTTCCTTTTCCGAGTTTAAGGTCTGCAATATATATAGGAGATCAAGTTAATTAGTTCTTATAATAAATTTTACGATGTCATAATCCATAAGATGGTGAGAAACCTTATACCATGTAAATGAAGATTCAACGATCGTAAAGGCATAAATTCACAAACAATCATATGATCTTTCCCTTCATCACAGTAACCTATCATCTTGACGATGTTAGGATGGTCTAGGCAGCTGAGCATTCGAACCTCTCCCCATAAATCTACCTGCTTAGCAAACCTTTTCACGGCAACTTCCTGAAAGTTTAATTTATCGATCGGATCATTAAACAGTCATCTATCACTTAATTAGGACTAAGCTTGCGAAGTGTTGGTAATTAACAACAACTCTTACCTTTCCGTCTTTGAGAAATCCCTTATACACACGTCCTAATTTTCCTTCATTTAATACACGTCCTGGACTGAATTTATCAGTGGCCACAACAAGCTCTCTCAATTTGAAGACACGAACACCTGCATCACACCGAAATTCAGTTTGTTCTGCTTTAACACCAAATTCAAGCAATCAAATCAAAATTCAAATTCAAGATTCTCACAACCAAAAGGTCCAAAACCAGTTTTCAAACGATAAAAAAATAAATTTACCAACAATAAAATGTTAATCTAGCACAAAAAAATTCAAGAAATAAACCAATAATTTTACTAGTAATTAATTGAAGATTTTAGAAGATCAGCTATGTAACATACCATCTCTTCTCTTTGTATGTGAGCTATGCACATTACTAGATCTAAAACAGGAGAAAAACCGAAACCTAGGCATTCTCAGATTAAAACAAGTGTAATAAACAAATTGTCGGAAAGAAGAGTTAGAGAGACTTGGAACAAGCACTTGTTTCAGAAGTGTTTCCAAATATAAACTGTCACCTTGTTCAAGTGACCAACACCACCACCATCTTAAATGATGCCGCGTTTGCAAACCCTACCTACTTGTTTCTTTTTTATAAATGCTGATTAAATACGCTAATCAGGATTAAACTCATAGTAACATTCTTAGAATCCTTGATCAGGATTTAACTTATTGGTCGATATCAGTTAACATCCACTGTTCAAAGGACCTACAATCCATGCCATTAATTACTGCTAAGTGGTCATAAAATAATGACAAATTTACTGTTGAAAATTTTCTATTTTCGGCAATCCTCTTTAATATGGTCCATTGCTGGTTGTGTCCTATTCTATCGATCTCACGCGGTAATTCTTACATTGGTGGGTAGATATCAGCTTCATGCTACTACTTTTATCCCCATGAGAAGATGGGACACGCCATTTACTGATACAACAGACCTTAAAAAGAAGAAAGTTTTTAAATACTACAGTTTAATTTTCATATGAACTCCCAATAAATATTTACTACTACTTAGTACTTACACTAAGACTTAATTGTATTATTTCCTTTGGCCTTTTTCTCTTTTTCACGAGAAATATGTATATTTTTCTTCTGTTTTGAATTATTATATTCTGTATTGCAATGAGAAATTTCCATGCAGTTTCTCACTGTTAAGAGGGGATTTTCAAATTAAGATCCCCCAAACTATCGGTTCAACAAGAATTTCACTGCACAAAAAATGTTGCGTAAGCTGAATGAGTCTTTGGGAGCTAGCTCCTCATGCGCTGTAAAGAACAAATGCAACCATTAGCAGTGGTCAACCTCCAGGCCAGACTGCTTTCGATATGAATGTGTCAAAAACTAAAAACTAGTGCTAATTACAGACAAATCTGCCCACCTTACTGTGTCAAGACAAATAATTTAAAGAGTAACTTTATTAATTATTACTAGAAGGTCAGGTTTGAATTATCAATCATAACAGTCTTATATCATTTGTTCCATAACTTTACTAGACCTCTCGCCCCATGAATTGACTCAAGCAACTGTTTGTGCTCTATGCTCCATGGTTGGGGGAGTAAATGGATCAGCTTCGGTTGTACCCTGTGCTCCTTAGTATTCTTGAGAGACTAAATTTGAAAGAGTAGTCACAACTTCTGCTGTACGAGGTCTTTTGTGAGAGTCTTCTAGTAAACACAATTTCGCAAGATAAAGAGCTTGGACAAGTCCACAATGTGGATACTGTCCTTCCATGAGTGGGTCAGCGATTTCTGGGAAATTCTTACTGTAATGGCCCTGCCTGCAAAGCCAAAATGGTGATATCTTAAGGAGATGCAAGAAAAAAATATATGTGTTCCACTTTCTCTAGCTAGATTTGAGTAAGGTAAAAAATAAAGGGCGGGCAAAGGGAAGAAAAAAATTACCCATGCAACAATATTGCGCTTGCTGGTTGCATCAATTACCTTCTGCCCAGAGATCAACTCAAGCAAAACAACACCAAAGCTGTAGACATATGGAAGCTTTCTATTGATCGTGATTCCGGAGTGATGCTGCCAGTCATAACAGAGTCTCGACCAAGATAACCATATGGAAGCTTTCTATTCATCGTGGTGAAAACCAATCTAGGACCATGTTCTGCACAACCGAAATCTGACAACTTTGGATCATAATTTTCATCGAGTAAAATACGGGATCCTTTCAAGCCACAGTAGATTACAGGAGGATCCATTTGATCGTGCAAATATTCTAAAGCCTTGGAAACACCTTCTGCTATCTTCATCCTAGTCTTCCAGTCTAGAGGTTTTTTGCCGGGTTTAAGGTCTACAACATAGAAGATCAAGTTAGTTCTTCAAAAATAAATTATACAATGTCGTCATCCGCAAGATGATGAGAAACGTTACCTTGTAAATGAAGATTCCACGAACGTAATGGCATGAATTGAATTCATAAACAACAATATGATCTTTCCCTTTATCACAGTAACCTATCATCTTGACGAGGTTAGAATTCTCTAGGCAGCTGAGCATTCGAACCTCCGCCCACAAATCTGCCTGCTCATAAAACCTTTTCACGGCAACTTCCTGATAATTTAGTTCATCGGATCCTTAAACAGTCATCCATCACTTAGAACTAAATTGGAAAAGTATAGGTAATTAACAACACAACTCTTACCTGAACGTCTTTGAGAATACCCTTATACACACGTCCTAATCTTCCTTCACCTAATACACATCCTTGACTGAATTTATTAGTGGCGACAATTAACTCTCTCGAATTGAAGACACGACATCATACCGAAATTCAGCTTGTTCTGCTTCAACACAATATTGAGATTCAGCTTGGTCTGCCTTAACACCAATTTTTTTTAAAACGAAATTTACCAACAATAAAATTTTAATCTAGCAGCAAGAAAAGAAAACAGAAGAAAAAACCAGTAAAAAACACCCATATAAGAACTAATTAATTAAAGATTTAGAAGATTAGCTATGTACCATGTCTTCTCTTGGAATGTGAGCTATACACATTAGTGGATCTAACACAGGAGAAAAACCGAAAGATAGATGGATGAGTGCACTCGGAAAAAAACTAGGCTTATGTATGCTAGAGTGCTTGTAGAGATTAGCATCGATTCTGCGTTTCCCAACTCAATTCCACTGTGGGTTGATGGAAAATTTGTTATGAACCTCCCTGTGGAATATCAATGGAAACCTCAGAAGTGTGCTCTTTGTTCATCCTTTGGCCACTCTAGCAACATATGTTCGTTAAATGGGGCTAAGAGTAAAACCCGCAGGACTCCCTGGAAGAAGCAAACCTCTGCGACTCTAGAGAAGAGCCAGTCATTTTTTAAGGAGACGTCAATTGAGAAGGAAAATGATGGAGGTGTGAATATTGTGAACGTAGATGTGCTCATCCCACCCATTGATGTGCAACCCAACCAGCAAATGGTAGTAGATGGTGTAGGAGCTTTTGAGAAAACGGCAGAGAGTGGTGATCTGAATGAAGAACCGTTTATTGAAAGCAAGACTTATACTAGAAGGAATAAAGAATCAAGTAAGAGGTGTTTCAAACCAAAGCAAACTCCAATTTGTCATTTGAACCCTTTTGGCGTTTTAGGAGCAAGTTCTGAAATTGTTAATGCTGAAACGGTGGAAGCGCTTCCTAAGAGTCGAGAAGAAGAAGACAAGTCAGTTGATACATGTTGCGAAGTTGAGAAGAACCATGAGGATGTGGTTACTTGTGAAGATGCAAGCGAGGAGTCCGAGCATGGAACTGATGTGGAAGAGTTGTGTGTTGAAAAGTTGAAGCCTTTAGAGGATATCTCTCGAAGAAAAACAATGTCGAGAGAGCAACATATAGGCTCTCTAATGAATCTAAGTTCCTTGCTAGGAGCACCTATTGGAGATAAAGAAGCCGAGGCGAAAAACATCTTTGGTGGCATCGTAGATAGATACAAATCCTCGAAAGCAGACAAGGATTTGGGTCCGAGCAGTGAGAAATTAGGTAGAGGAAAAAGAGCTTCTGCCAAGAAGAAGCTGTAGAATTCCCGTGATGCTCTTGAACTTTTCTTTTAGTTTGCTAGGTATGCTAGCTTTGTGACAGCTGTTTGGTTGGGTCGGCTTTTCAGCCTTCTCTTGTTGCGCTTAGGCGTCTTCTTCTCTTGTATTCTCTTTTTTCTTTTTCAATAAAATTTTAACCTTTTTAGTCAAAAAAAAAAAAAAAAACCGAAAGATAGACATAGGCAAAGAAAAACCAGTTTAAACAAATTGTGGGAAAGAAGATTTTTGGAGTGTGTTTGGTTTCGGAAGTTTTTCGAATTATCAACTGTCAAAACACCTTCTTATTGGTTGATATCAGTGAACACCCACCGTTCAAAGGACCTACGATCGATCCCACCAATTACTTCTTAAGCGGTCATTAATGACAAATTTGTTTGGGTAAATTTATTAAATGCCCCTATTATAGAGGTCCAACACAAATACCCTTATACAACAATATAAATACCCCTATCATTTAAATACCTTATCCATTAAAATATAGATTACCTTAATACCCTCACTTAAAATATTATTTTCCATTTAACAATCTTATCCATTAAAAAATAGAATTTTCTATTATTTCATTTCACCACCACCAACAACACCGCCGCCACCACCACCACTGTTGTTGCCGCCGCCACTCCGCCACCACCACCACCACTGTTGTTGCCGCCGCCACCACCGCCGCCACTCCACCACCACCACCACCACTGTTGTTGCCGCAACCACCACCACCAATGTTGTTGCCGCCACCACCACCACCACTGTTGTTGCCGCCGCCACCGCCACCGCCGCCGCCATTAATATTAGGCGTCAACAACTGAAAATATTTGTTGATCCATAAAATCAAAAGTTCAAAAATATTTGTCAAATTTGGTTGTTGATACCGTTTTTCTATTGTTGATACACAAATCTTGGTTGTTGATACCATTATTCTATTGTTGATACACAAGCCTTGGTTGTTGACTCCCTAAACTAAGGTCGATTTCTATTGTTGATACACAAACATTTGTTGTTGACTCCTAACACTAAGATCAAATTCTATTGTTGATACACAAATATTGGTTGTTGATACCATTTTTCTATTGTTGATACACAAACCTTGGTTGTTGATACCATTTTCTATTGTTGATACACAAACCTTGGTTGTTGACTCCCTAAACTAAGGTCGATTTCTATTGTTGATACACAAACATTTGTTGTTGACTCCTAACACTAAGATCAAATTCTATTGTTGATACACAAATATTGGTTGTTGATACCATTTTTCTATTGTTGATACACAAACCTTGGTTGTTGATACCATTTCGCTATTGTTGATACGAAACATTGGTTGTTGACTCCTAAACTAAGGTCAATTTCTATTATTGATACACACATATGAGAGCTAATATCAAGTCACACCTTTGAGAAGTTGAATTTCATTTTCATTTTCCTCTTCCGATTCATCTTTGTCCAAGGTTTTACCAATAGGTTCCAACAGGGTATTAATCTGCAATAAGAAAAATGATTAATTACGAAAAAATTAAGACCAAAGTAATGTAAAGTTGAATCTCATTTTCCTTAACCATAAGCATATACTATGAAGATATAGTAATGTAAGATATATTAACAAGCCAGTAATAGTGCAGGTCCAACTCTAAACTCCCTTTGTTGCAATGCAACAAATTCAAAGCTGCCGAATTACCCACCTAGATGAAACAAGAACCCCTTGTTCTATTTGAAGGAAGACAAGTCACCACCATCTCTAGTGTTCGCCCAAACTACAACTCACCACCTCCCCATCTCCGGTACCTAATCCTTACTAATACTAATCAACTCCACCATCCATATCCAGTACCTGCTCCTCACCGCATACACCAGTTCCACTTCAGTTTACAATACCAGCCTCAAAACCACCAAAACTCCCCCAACATCACCTCCACTACTACATATCATAACGCTAGTGCATCAAAACTGTTTTTGTGATTTCTTTTTGTACATAAACGAAGTTGACAAAGAGGCATCAAATTTATCTTCCAAACCAAGTTGAGATTTATTCTATGGATAAATCAATTTCATATAGTGTGGATTTTACTTTAAAATTAGTAAGAAAACAAATTAAGAGAAAGAATGACATGAAGTGGGTGCCTCATTGTCTAATAAACACACAACTAATTAAGATTCCATATATTAGGACAGAAATCAAAGCCTAAACAAAACGATATAAACACATATAGTAAACAAAAATTGCTTCTAACAGATTAGTTACTAGGTTTTAATTAAACAAAATTGAAAATTTCGTATTCTCCTTACCAGAATTTCTATAATCAAATCCTAAAATGAAATCTCCGTTGAGTTTTCATCTGGACTTGGAAATCTTTCTTAAAACCGAAAAGAAAAAGATGAACGACTCATGATAATAATTTTCTCTTGATCTGAGCAGTTGATTATTCGACTAATTTCAAGGAAATTTTATTGATTTAAACAATACTTTAACAAAACAAGACTGATCAGATTATATAGTATTGATTTAAACAAATGAATTAAGAAGATTTCTCCATACCTTCAGCAGCTTTAAGCCACTTCGCCATTACCAAATGGTATTATTATGCCCTAGAAATGGATTCTGCGAGGTACGAAATGGGGACGACCATTTAATCAATAGATCCGAAAATTGTTGGAGATGATTCGATTATTGTTGGAGTAAGGTTTGATCGATTCGGAAAACTGGTGGGGAAGGACGGAAAAGGAAAAAGATGTTGAGGTAAGAAGAAGAAAGGAAATTATTGTTAGGCGTCAGGTCTTAATCGGATCTGTTGTGTATAAAAAAGAGTCAGACAGGGGTATGATTAGAGATGGTGATGGCGGTGGCACTAGTGTTGGTTTGTGATGACAGCGGAGATGATGGTGGTAGCGATGGATACGCCGGTGTAGGAGTTCGATCTGTTTTTCTCTCTGAATAGAGATGGTGATGGAGAAGTTAATGGAGATGGAACCGAAGATTAGAGGAAGGGTAAATATGGAAAGAAGAAAAAACGTTAATGGACCCCTGATGGGCTTTGGATGGAGAGGGGTATTTTTATTGTAGAATAAGGGTAGTTGTGTAGCCCATCAGAATTGAGGGCAATTATATAATTCCCACAATTTGTTTCCAATGGCTTCTTTTATAAAGTTAAAGTTTTCCATTTTCGGCAATCCTATTAAAGGCTATGCATGTGCTGCAGTGGCTAGGGACTGCAATTCTGGTTCAGAGGCTGTGATGTAGGACATCCATTAGATTTAGGATTAATATTTCTATTATTAATTATTATTATTATTTTATGTAATTCTTATTTCTAGAATTTAGTTATTTTAAGAAGTTATTTAAGTTTAGAATTACTTTGATTGCAAGTTAGGGTTCTTAGAACTAGAGTTAAAAGTCTTCCTTATAAATAGAAGACAAGTCCTTTGTAATATAACATTATTATTAATCAATATTGAGTTTTCTCAACTATTCTTCTACTTTACTATCAAAATTCTTTATTCACGCTTCCGTTCTGCATTAAGTGGCATCACGAGCTTCGGCTTCGATCCTCTTATTCTTTTCTTCTAAACTCCCTTTACCCTTTCGTCACCTTTACTTATCGAGATCTCCGCATCTCTTCTTCCAAACCCTATTATCAACTATCCTTTTGTTTTTTTTAGCAAAAAAAAAAAAAAAAAAAAAAAAGCGTCTGCAAGTTTTTACCAAACCCTTAAATTCCTCACCACTACCCACAGCACATCATCACCTCCTACTTAATTCTTCTCCACGAACTTCACCACCAGTGTCCCACTTTCTCTTTTCTGTTCCATCTTTATTTGGTACGTACAGTCTTCGCTTGTTAATTAGTTAACTCCCATCTGTTCCCTTTTCCTCCTCTCAATCATTAATTAATTAATTAATTCTGTCCACCAGTTTTTCTTTCCCACCACTTCTCAATCTTTACTTGTTCGCAAGCGTCTCCACGTCCTGTTCCATTCCTATTCCTTAATTAAAATTTTTTTCTTCTGTTATAAAACCCGCCGTATTAATCCGTTGGTTAATCATGACTGGCAAAGAGAAAGACGGTGGAAAAGAAAGTCGTCCCAGCCTTGAAGACACTGTGCGTGGTCTCGCCGAATCTCAAGCAGCGACGCAACGTCAGCTTGAATTACTCTCGACCAGCTTAACCACTCTTATCGTGAACCTCAATGCTACCCGTGAACCTGTTCATAATGAGGTTCATCAACCTCGTAATGGTGAAAATAATAACCATCAAAACGGTGAAAATAATAACCATCAACATCGCAATGACGGAGAAAATAATAACCATCAAACTCGCGACGGAGAAGCCAATTTGAATGGTCGTATTATTCAACATCAAAGACAGCAAGATAGTGATGATGATGAAGTTGTTCAAGTGCCAATTAATAATCAGGTTAATTATCGAATGGCGAATGCTCTTCCTCAATTTAATGGCAACCGTGATATTGAAGGCTTTCTTGATTGGATAACTGAAGTTGAAAATCTTTTCAAGTTTTACAATATTCCTGAAGATCAACAAGTTGTTTGTGTCGCCTCTAAACTCAAAAGTCTGTCGCATGGTGGGAACATGTGCAATTTTCGCACTTTTCGTGTTGGAAAACAACCTGTTCGTTCTTGGCCAAAGATGCGTCGTTTGTTAAAGGCTCACTTCCTTCCTGTGGATTACGATCAAGTCTTATTCCGTGAGTATCATAATTGCGTACAAGGTAATCGTACTGTCCCGGTTTATGCAACTGAATTTTATCGTTTATCTGCTCGTAATGGTTTGCTTGAAAATGACTCCCAACAAGTTGCACGTTTTATGAATGGTTTTATCCAAGAACGCTTAGCTTTACAATCTATCCATACTTTGAATGATGCTGTGTGTTTGGCAATAAAAGCGGAGTCCGTTGTGGATAACCATTATGTTTCGGTGTCATCTTCACAAAACATGGAATACACCCCAACTTTCAATTACAATCAATCCCATACACCTATGAGTACTAAACCTCTTCCACCCCTTTTACCTACACCTTCATTTACTCCATCTGTTGTTGTGAATTCGTCTCAATCAAGTAATGCTCGTACTTCATCGACACCTATTACTAATCCTCCACTTCAAGTTGGCGCATCCAAATCAAATCCATATGCTCGTCCGATCTACCGGCCGATGTAACAAGTGCAGACAACCAGGTCATCAATCTCACGAGTGTCGTGGCAATCAATCTCGTACCGCTGTGATTCAAGCAAGCGATAATTCTTTAACTGAAGATCCCCCTGATATGGAGGGAATAAACATTTATGGCGAAATCGGCGACGTCGGTGATTACGTCGATTGATCTGATTTTGGTAATACACTCGTGGACGAGTTCTTTTCAAGATGGCGGGCCTGATGTAGGACATCCATTAGATTTAGGATTAATATTTCTATTATTAATTATTATTATTATTTTATGTAATTCTTATTTCTAGAATTTAGTTATTTTAAGAAGTTATTTAAGTTTAGAATTACTTTGATTGCAAGTTAGGGTTCTTAGAACTAGAGTTAAAAGTCTTCCTTATAAATAGAAGACAAGTCCTTTGTAATATAACATTATTATTAATCAATATTGAGTTTTCTCAACTATTCTTCTACTTTACTATCAAAATTCTTTATTCACGCTTCCGTCCTGCATTAGGCTGTCAGACACAAGTGTTAGAGTTTAACTCCCCTGTTGAAGCTGAAGCATTTGGTGCTGTGGTGGGTATTGACCGGCTATCAGTAAGAACCTCAGACATATCATTATTGAAGGTGACTCAAAAATACCATGTCCAGAATTAAGAACAAGCTCAATTTACTTTTGTCTGTAGATTTCAGTTTTATTAAAAAGAATGCCAATGTTTTGGCTCACTCCTCAGCAGCTTACGCTGTAGAACACCACGAAATTCAAGATTCTCATAATGGAAACCAATTTTCGAAAAAAGAATATATAAAGATCTAGAAAATTAGCTTTGTACCATTAACCTCTTCTCTCCGGATGCGACCTATTCACCTTACTCAAAAAAACGTAAAAAATTGTGGGGAAATTAAGAAGATTTACAGCGTAAATCTGACAGCTTTGGATTATAATTTTCATCGAGTAAAATTCTTTTGTAATAAGTCTGTTGATGCTAGTGTAGAGAGTACTGTTCACTGATGCGTGAATGCTCTCTCATTTTGTTATCTGATTTAGAATGAATTTTGTTTGATCCAGCAAAAAGAAAAAATTAAAGGAGGAAAAAACAAACATATTACAATACTGTCCTTTGTCCAACCATGCCCATCACGAATAGCACTCTTGAAATCATAGTAGGATTGTGCAAACTCCTTTCAAAGCTATAGAAACCAGAGGCAACAATTACCAGTTAACTGTCAAACTAAAAATTAAAAGAGAAGTACTGATTTCCATCAAATCCGACGCTCTTTCGTATATTTGTAAGAGTAATCACAACTTCTGCTGCAAGAGGTCTTTCATTAGCGTCTTCTTGTAAACACAATTTCGCAAGTTCGAGAGCTTGGACAAATGCGCAATGTGGATAGTCTCCTTCCATGAGTGGGTCAGCAATTTCTGGGAATTTCTTACTGTCTTCAAGTAACGGCCGTGCCTGCAGAGCCAATATGGTGATACGTTAAGCAAATGAATGAGAAAAAACGTTCCATTGTCTCTGGATTGGAGTAAGCAATAAAATAACTGGTGGGTGAAGTGAAGAAAAAAATTACCCATGCAACAATATTGCTTTTTCTGGTTGTATCAAATGCTTTCTTCCCAGAGATCAACTCAAGCAAAACAACACCAAAACAATAGACATCAGATTTCGAAGTGATGATGCCAGTCATAGCAAACTCTGGACTAACATAACCATATGCCGGCTTTGTATTGACCCTGCAGTAATTCAATGGAATAGCATTTTCTGCACAACCAAAATCTGACAGCTTTGGATTATAATTTTCATCGAGTAAAATTTTCGATACTTCCAGACAATAGTAGATTACAGGAGAATTTTTTTGATGATGCAAGTACTCTAAAGCTTTAGCAACACCTTCTGCTATCTTCATCCTAGTCTTCCAGTCTAGAGGCTTTTTGCTTGGTTTAAGGTCTGCAACATAGAAGACCAAGTTAATTAGTACTTCTTATAATTGATTTACGATGTCATAATCCATAAGATGGTGAGAAACCTTACCATGTAAATGAAGATTCAATGATCGTAATGGCATAAATTCACAAACAATAATATGATCTTTCCCTTGATCACAGTAACCTATCATCTTGACGATGTTAGAATGTTCTACGCAGCTGAGCATTCGAACCTCTGCGAACAAATCTGCCTGCTTATCAAATCTTTTCACAGCAACTTCCTGAAAGTTTAGTTTATCGATCGGATCGTTAAATAAGCATCTATCACTTAATTAGGACTAAACATGCAAAGTATATACAGGTAATTACCAACAACTCTTCCTACCTGTCTGTCTTTGAGAATCCCCTTGTACACACGTCCTAATTTTCCTTCATTTAATACATGTCTTGGACTGAATTTATCAGTGGCCACAATCAGCTCTCGCAGTTTGAAGACACGACCACTGGCATCACACTGAAGTTCAGCTTGTTCTGCTTTAACAATAAATTCAAGCAATCAAATCAAAATTCAAGATTCTCTCAACCAAAAGGTCCAAAACCAGTTTCAAAAAACAAAAATTTACCAACAACAAACTGTTAATCTAGCACAAAAAATCAAGTATTAAACTAATTAATTAAAGATTTTAGAAGATTAGGTATGTACCATAACCATCTCTTCTCTTAGAATGTGAGCTATCCCCATTACTCGATCTAACGCAGGATAAAAACCGAAACCAAGCCATACTCAGAGAAAAACAAATGTAAAACAAATTGTGGAAAGAATAGTTAGAGACTAGAAGTCGTTTGGTTTCAGAATATAAACTGTGATCACCTTGTTCAAGTGACCAAAAACACCATCTTAAATGATGCCGCGTTTTCACCCCTTCCTACATGTTTCTTTCTTAGGCCTCTTCCTATGCACATGCCAAAACATGGTATTTGACATATATGCACCCACTATGGGTATGCCAAACTGCCAAACTCATATGCCAATATGTTATTTCTGGCATATAGGCATACACGACAGAGTTTCCAGCGAGCGATAGAGTCTTCATCGCTCGATGGTCACACTGTCGTTCGATGGTCATTTAATCGACAGCGACAGTCAAGCTGTCGCTCGGTACTTTGATAATCGCTCATCAGATCTTCATCCAACGGCTAATATTTCCCCCTACCGGATTTCAACCAATTCCAACCCAACTTCAAATTCATTTCACCATGCATAGTGCATAACCGAAGTGGATTTGACTACAGAGGAAATAACATGGATCATGATAGTTAAGGTGAATTCATCTTAAGGTGAATTTTTCTTTTTTTATTGGTCTAATTCGCTACTATGAAGGTGAATTTTTAATGAAATGTAAACTGGTTTTAATCAATATTAATTTAAAAGATAATTTCCATTAATCTAAAAAAACAAAATTACATTTCACATTTCAACTAAAAGAAAACATTTTAACTACTCATTTCCTTGTCCGTTTCCTCCCGGACCAAAGATCCAATTGCCTGCATTTTCTGGATCCATAGAGTTGTTCAACAAACTAGTTAAGGTGCTGGTTTGAGACTGACTTGGTGGTTGAGTCTCATCAGAATCACCATAACCTTGATAAGCAATGGGAGTACGGGGTATGGGAACATTATACAAATCTTGAAATACGTGTGGTTGATATTGTTGCTGGAATGGTTGAAATGTTGATGAGGTTGAGGCAATTGGAGTATACATATTTGTTTGCCTAACTACTTCCATGTTCACACCACCACCTGGAGTCAGTATGTCAGTTTGTGAATGACTAAACATACGTGTAGGAGTTGTATCCAAGCCAATGTTTTCTTCACCACCGCGTACTCCTTGAGTATCTAACACCATGTTTGGGGTTGAACTTTCTGGATCCTCCTCCATATGACGACGTCTCAATCTTCTTTCACCACTTTGTCGACTTCCACGACTTTGCCGACTTCCACGACTTTGATGACTTCGACGACTTTGTCGACTTCCACCGGACTCAATCCTCTACCAACTCCAACACCAGGACTCAAACCTCTACCAGCTCCAACACTGGGACTCATGTCATACATCATGCTTTCCCTCAAACTTTGCATCCGTTCCAAGTGCATATTCCGAAATCCTTGAAGAAGAGCCTCATAATTGTTACATCGGGTCCGATACTCCAACTCGTAGCATTGACCCCGAGGTATGGATAAGTCCGAGTAGGTGCACTAGAAACAATTGGATAAGTAACAATCTCTCCGATGATGTGCCGGAGATAGTCTTTACTTCCCAAGAAAATGGTGGCATGTATGACGATGAACTTTGAGAAGGATATGCAAATACGTCACCCGTCTCTCGGTGGAGGTTGGGAAGGAAGAAATTCATTGTCAAGTGGCAACCTACCTAAAGTCGGGAAATCCATCCGACCCAAACTTTGCGGTTGCATGGAAATATTTGGCTTGAAAATAGTATTAAACCAAGATATGTACTCATTTCCGTCCATCGGCTCCGAGGATCAATTCATCGCCTTCTTGCCAACTATGACCTTCTCTTATCAATTTGAAGTAATCGTCTGCTGAAACATCTGTACTGGGATAAGGGTTGATAGCTATCACTGATCTCCCTTGCAACAGAAGAAGCTGTCTTTCACCATAATACCAAACACCCTTCTCAGAAATAGGGCTGTATAACTGTAGGATCATAATATCGCAATGAACAAGGCTCGCAGGATTAATGAACGACGGCGTCGCGAGGGAGTCGCAGGGAGCTAAAATAAACAACGCAATGAATAACGACAGGCAAAACATAAGGAAGACGTGAGACCTGGCGAGGTTAAGAAGTGTCGCGAGAATGAATGTTTGTGCATCTGCGACACTTCGCGAGACATTCCCGAAAATAAAGGGGTAGCTTAGCTGTCATCTACTATGTATTACCCTATATAAAGGGCTAAATGAGTCTGTAATGAGGGAGAGTTTTTTGGGATAGTGAAGTAAGTCATTAGGAGAGAGAAAGTTTAAGAGCGCTTTAATTTCTAAGTGTAATTCTATTTTTCCTGTGTAAACATTTCATGAACTTAACTAATAAATATTCTTGATCTCATATCTTTCAATGGGTTAATTAAACAGATTTGAGTGAGGGGTGTAGTGTGGGATTTCCTGCAACTACATATGCGCTAGAAACAGGGACAGATCATTGGTAAAAGAGAGAGGATTGTAATTAAAGTTATTTGAATCAGGAAAATGAGGAAGGAAAAACTTAAATCGGATAAAAAAGATATGACATACAGCACAGACACAAGAGTAATGATTAGCAAGTTTCATGAAAATATCAGAGGAAGAATACACAAACGAGATTATGAAGGAAAGAAGATCATGGATAGAGAAATAACATCACCTTTGAAGGATTGGGAAAAACAAGAGATAACATTCACGGCGGAGGAAATATCCAAGGAAAATTTGGATCACGCATCTCCGCTGGTGATCGCAATAAACGCATATAAGGAAGGAGAGGAACTAAAGAACACAGTAAAAACATGGGTAGTGAATGGAGTTTTAATTGATACAGGGAGTCTGGTGAACGTCATGTTTTATCACGCTTACAAAAAGATGGGATATAAAGACGAAGATATGATTTTCGCGGCATACAATATTCAAGGTTTTGGTAAATCCATAACAAAAGTTAGTGGGGAGATAAAAATACGTATTCCGTTAGGAGGAATTGAAACACAGATGACGTTGAGTGTAGTGGATATGGAATCACCGTATAACATATTACTAGGAAGACCATGGGTACATGCAATAAAAGCTGTGGCGTCGACGCTTCATCAATGTATCAGATTTCCTACACCAACCGGAATCGGCGAGATCAAAGGAGATGCTGCTAAAGGAAGAATATATTATCAAAATGAAGTAAAGTGTTGCGAGGAACAAATAAACAAACGAAAGAATATATCAAAGTACCGCAGAAAGATGGCGAAAGAGGCTAAGAAAGAAGAAGAGTTTAGAGTTTATATGATAAGAGCAAAGGAAGGAAAAGGCATACCTAGCGAGACCTCGGGGAAAGAAAATGATCTGGCGAAAGAACCAAAAGGACCAACCCCTATGGGAGAACCGAAAGCCAGTTATGTCGCGGCAGAACAAACCAAAGAAGTGAATATTGGAACTAAGGAAAAACCCAAGATGCTAAAGATTGGAACTAACATGGAAGCGAGAGGAAGAGAGAAGAAGCGTCGATGCATTGCGAGATTATAAAGACATCTTCGCGTGGGATATGGATGAAGTGCCCGGTATAGATCCATCGGTAGCCGGTCACAAGTTGGAAATTGATAAAAATGTGAAGCCATTCAAACAAAGAATTAGAAAGATCGCAACAGCATAACACTCTCAGATAGAAGAAGAACTACAGAAGATGCTGGATGCGGGAATTATTAGACAAGCAAAATATCCTGAATGGATAGCGAATATGGTTATAGTTCCAAAGAAGAACAAGGGAATAAGGATTTGCATTGATTTCACTGATTTAAATAAAGCTTGCCCTAAAGACAGTTTTCCATTGCCAGATATTCCACAACTAGTCGAATCGGTAGGGAATGAAAGAGTATCATCATTTGGACGGATACAAAGGTTACAATCAAATTCCTCTCGCCGAAGAAGACCAAGAGCACACTCGCTTTCTTCGCTCCAAGAGGATTATATTGCTATACTAAAATGCCATTTGGTTTGCGAAATCTTTGGAGCAACGTATCAAAGGATGGTAGAAAAGGTATTCGCAGAATGGATACATAAGACATTAGAGGTATACGTAGATGACATGCTGGTAAAAAGTAAGAAGGCAGAGAATCACGTGCGAGATTTGAAAGAAATTTTTGAGCAGATGAGGCGTTTTAACATCAAAGTAAATCCAGAAAAATGTACCTTCGGAGTCGCGTCAGGGAAGTTCTTGGGTTACATTATATCAAAGGAAGGAATACATGTTGATCCAGAGAAAGTAAAAGCAATTCGCGATATGCCGACACTGCGATAAAGAAAGGATGTTCAAAAGCTGAATGGGTTGTTAGCATCCCTGGGAAGGTTCATCTCGCGGTCATCTGATAAGTGTAAACACTTCTTCAGCGTTCTTAAAAAAGGATCGAAGTTTAAATGGACGGACGAATGTGAAAAGGCTTTACAAGGGATCAAAGAACATTTAATGGATATATCTATTATGCAGAAAGCAGAACCAGGAGAAGAATTATTAATATACCTTGCGACAACATCGCATGCCTTAAGTGCAGTTTTACTGCGAACGGACGCAGGAGTAGAAAAACCAATCTATTATATCAGCAAAACTTTTAATCTTTGCAGAAAGAAATTATTCGAAGATTGAAAAACTAATCTGGCGTTAGTCTATGCGTCGTTTAAACTTCGCATATATTTTCAAGCACATATCTTGTTAGAGTGGTAACAAAGGTACCAATTGAGTCGAGTAATGAAAAATTCAAAAAGATCGGGAAGAGTCGAAAGATGGAATGCTCAAATAAGCCATTGCAAACTCAAATATGAAATATTATCTTCAACCAAGTCACGGGTGGTCATGAGACTTTCGCGAGAATTTCCTTTGGAGGAAGATGAAGCAGTGGATGAAATGATGGATGTAGAAGAAGAACATGGAGATCCAAAGGACTTGTTAACCGAGCCAGACCGGTGGGAAATATTAGTGGATGGATCGTCAAATGGAGAAGGTAAAGGAGTGGGAATTGTTGTGATTTCGCCAGAAGGCAATAAGTTAGCTTTTGCTTTTAGATTGGAATTTGAGTCTACCAATAATGAAACGGAGTATGAAGCTATAATACATGCTTTACGATTCGCAATAGAAATGAAACTGGAGAATGTGAGGATTACCAGTGACTCGCAATTGGCAATTTGTCAGATAACGGAGAAGTATGCTACAAATGATCCCTCTCTACAGAAATACAGGAAGCTTGTAGAAGTGTTATCAGCACAGATACCGAAAATAAAATGGAGGCACATATCAAGGAGAGATAATAGGCTCAGAGACGCTTTTGCCTTTATATCAAGTATGATGACAGATCCAACTGCGAGGAATATCAAAATACGTGACGCGCTAATGGGCGCCATCAATTAATAAAGAGGAGGGACAAGAAGCGAGATATAATGATGGCGGTAGATGAAATGCAAGGTCGCGAGGAAGACTGGACAGTGGAACTTCACGCGTACTTAATGAAAGGCGAGGTACCAAGAAATAGATTGGAAGCACACAAGTTAAAAAGCCGGGCAACAAATTATGAATTACGAGATGGCGTGCTTTACCGACGTTCTTTTGAGGGACCCTCGCTTCGATGTCTATCAAGGAAAGAAGGAGAAACCATATTGAAGATGTTGCATAGTGGGGATGCCGGAAATCACAGCGGCGGGAGATCTTTGGCATATAAAGCAAAGACGCAAGGATATTATTGGCCATATATGCATGAGGACGCGAGAGCAATATCCAGACGCTGCGAAGATTGTCAAAGACATGGGAAGAAAATACATGCCCCTGGAGCACCGTTAAATTCTTCAAGAAGTGTGTGGCCTTTTGGAAAATGGGGTTTAGATATTGTGGGACCATTTTTACCGGGAACAGGACAAAGAAGGTACTTAATTGTCGCAACGGATTATTTCACAAAATGGGCAGAGGTGAAAGCGGTCCAGCACATTCGCGATAAGGATGTTTTTACCTTCATATTTGAAAATATTATATGCAGATTTGGGATCCCCGCACAATTGGTATCTGATAATGGGAAGCAGTTTGAAGGGCAAAATATAGAGTTGCTGCTTAATGCATTTCAGATAAGATGTGGGAAATCAACTCCATTATATCCACAAGCTAATGGCCAAGCGGAGGCAACAAACAAAACAATTGCCGATATATTGAAGAAAAAGTTGGAAGGACACAATAGGGGATGGTGCGAACAAGTACCCAATGCAGTATGGGCTTATAATACAACTAGAAGAGAAGCCACAGGAATGTCCCCTTTTTGCTTAACTTACGGAGTGGAAGCGGTACTCCCAACAGAGGTCGTGATTCCAACAACCAAAAAAGAGGTCTGGGATAAAAATCTTAGCGCAGGCAACATTCTAATCAAGTTGGATGAATTGGAAGAAAAACGAGAAAAAGCATTGCGACACATGGAGAATTATCAGCGAAGATTGGCTAGAGAATATAACAAGCGTGTAAAAATACGTGAGTTCCAACCAGGAGACTTGGTGTTGCGAGAAACCCCAATATATCAACGTGAAAGTGGAGGCAAGTTGGCAAGAAAATGGGATGGACCTTATATCATCAAAGAGGTAGTTGGTACAGGGGCATATAGACTGATGGATCCCGAAGGAAAAGATGTGGGACAAAAATTGGATAGACCATGGAATAGATTGTACCTAAAAGAGTATTACCCGTAAAAATGGGAGAGGAAAGATGAATCAAGATGAAGTACTTCTTTGCAAACTCCGCGAAGATCTCGCGACAAGAATAACAAGAAGTCATGAATGATTTAACAAAACAACAAGAGAGAATGAATGATTAAATGAATGAATCGGCGAATATCTCGCAAGCAAAATAGCAAATGATGAAGAATGATTGAATAAAAGAATGAATGAATGGGACGAACCTTTATGGCGTACACCCTAGTTCGCGAATAACATTTCGTAAGAGGCAAATGTAAGACCTAAAGTGCGTCATATAAGGGGGTATCTCTCGACATGGCTCGGGGAAGGTTACACCGCTCCCGAAGCCTCGAGTCATGAAAATTTGGGGCCCATGAAAGCCTATCCAGGAAGAGGTACCTTGGATTCCCAACTATATATGTAGGTTATACCGGTCGGTTGGGCGACCGAGGGTCTCTTTCAAGGAGTCGAGTGTATGCTCAAGGCGCCGAGGTACACGGTTGAGCCAGAGTGCCGGGATGGATGAACCTACCCCTGGCCATTCTTGGCAAGTCTTGGCATATGTTGCACTCGCCCGAAGAAAACTCCACTTAGGGTGCGATCTCGTAACCATAAACCCTATAGGTATAAGGGATAAGAGGCTGCGAAAACAACTCGGTTGTTGTTAAGACCGGATGGGAGGAGCTAGTCTTGTATGGCCGATGTTTCGCCTCCTTGAAGGGGCAACAGGGAGATGATAAGGGCGACACTCTCCATTAGGGGGTGTCAAACAGACGCAAATGTCATGAGGCTATGTTTTCGCAAGAGAATTTAGGCTTGTCATATTTGTGCAATGATCCTGCAGAGGCAATAATACTAACGCGAGGGTAAGGCGAGATCAATGGGTCTTTACACGAAAGTGTACGGACGTCCGCGATTTCGCCGCACGACGGCAATGTCACGGGCTTTATGTTCGCAAGGATATATAGGCCTGTCATATTGTCGCAACTAAAACATCCTGCAGAGGCAAAAATACTTGGAAAATGATAAGACAAGATCAATGGGTCTTTACATGCAAGTGTAAAGACGTCCTGCGATTTTGTCGCAACGAAAGGTGGCAGGGGAGGACCTCTAATTAGGGAGGTCTAACTTGGAAGACCACACAAAAATGATAAGGCAAGGTCAATGGGCCATTGCATGAAAATGCAAAGGCGGCCTGCGATCTTGTCGCCACAAGAAGAGATAACATAAAGATTACCAAAATGATAAGGCGAGAAAAGCAGATTTCTCCATTCATGGAGACGCCTGCGACCTCGTCGCAATATAAAAATCGACATCAGTGAAGAATACATTTCAAAACGATGATGACGGAGTAAAAATCATATCGTAAAATTGAAGACGAATAAACTTGCGAGATTATAGTCATAGTTAAGAAGAAGAAAATAAGAGAATTATTCAACAAGGGGTTTATCCTTCAAAACAAAAAGACGGTTATAAAGCAGTTAATTCTCTACATCAATTTTATCATCTTCACCAATAATTTTCTCACTTCACCTTCACCCAATGGATGTTCATCGAAATATTTTTGCACCTTCATTCTCGCGGTGGTGGATTTTCATCAACAATTTTTTTCAGTCAGATCTTTGTTGATAACTTCAGTATTAGCGATATCTTCGCCGCTTTCATAGTCATAATCACTATCAGGAGAATTAGGGACTTCATCATCACTTACTTCCAAAGGATTGACATGAATAGGATCAAGAGACCTCGACAGCAAAATATCATTCACAAGGACTTCCGCTTTCAGATGGAATTGACGAAGCAGTGCCTTTTGACGATTTTTACTATCTATATCCTTACAATCAGACATATAATCAAATCTTCGCTCTGCACGGTCGCGAGAACGAGCAAGAGACGCGGAGAGTAGTCCGTTTTCCTTGCGAATTTTAGAATAATCAGACTTCAGGGTGGAGATAGTGGAGCGAAGCTTTTTCTCAGAGTCTGCATAACGAATACATAAGATTAAAGAAAATTTTTATCGAATATTATCGGCAATATCAGGATAATAAAGCATTCATGGAATAAATAAAAGAATTAAGATAGTCAAATAATTTGACTACCTTCTTTTTGAAAAGTAAGATGCTGAATTAAAGCTGTGAAGTTATTCCCCAGACAGTCCATGGCATCATCAAATGAGTCTCCAACTAAACCTTTCAATCGAGATCGCAATTTCTTTTCATTAGAAACAAGTATGGAATTTTCGGTGGCGAGAGTAGAGTTGGATTTTTCTAATTTGGTGCATTGTTCCTGGAATTGCTTCGCTTTTACACTCAAAGTTATTCTACCTTGAATAAGTTTATCTCTCTCGGTGGAACTCTCTTCAAGTTGATTTTTCAAAATATGAAGGGCCTGTTCTTGTTCTTCGCATAATTTTTGGCAGGCATCATATTGTTGCGAGTAGATCGCCACCTTATTCAACAGAGAACGTTTCTCTTGTGAAAGAGTTCGATTCTCATCTGATAAAGTTTCCAACTCCAAATTAGTTTTAGTCAAAGAATAAGAGAGGCGAGATAAGTCATTACTTAATGAGACTTGCTCTTGCGATAAATCAAAATTCTCTTTAGATAAGTTATTTATTTGATCAGCTGCATAGGTATGAAGATTATCTAAGAGATTATACTTTGCTCCATCCAAGCATCTCTTTCAACTCGAACTTCTTCGACGATAGACTCGTCTCCGATATATCTCCATTATTCGTTTCTGGTTTAATACTTGGAGGACGAACAAGGGTTTGAGTTGTGTAAAAAAAAAAAAAAAAAAAAAAAAAAAGAGAGAGAAGGTGGCGAGAGCATACCTTTTAATTCTTCATTCTTCTTGCGAAGATTATCACGATCTTGCGAGATATTGAGAAATTTTGATTTTCAAGATGGAGATTATTGCACTTCTGACCATAACTTGGAGATCATCCTTCAACTTATTAATTTCTTGAACTAAAGATGCTTGCGAGATCCTATCAGGACCAAGATGCTTACTTAAAATCTCGCAGACGTTGGATTTGACAGATCGCCAGAAGTCTTTTTGGCATCATTCACGAGATCAGAAAGGACCTTAAAGGCCACATCTATCCCCTCCAAATTTTCTGAAGTCAGAGGAATTTGTTCAAACAAAGAAGACGAGTTGTCCTTTGTCAAAGGAACATCATGAGAAGGGGAGATTTCAGGGAGAGAAGTGAGTGAAGAAATAGCAGGGACATTGATAGTAGGAGGAGGTATAAGATCGTTTGTAGTAGGACAGTTATAAGGAACTTGGTCTATGAGGAGTTGAGGTATAGAAATATTGTTATTAGTAGTGTTACTAGAGGAAAGAGGCATAAAATTATCGTGCGAAGATTTCGCAGCAGGAGACGAAGGCGTGAATGGAGGAAATGGAACGTCAGGGGTAACAGGTTTAGAGTAGCGAAGCCTTTTGGGACTATGACCAGTAGTTTTATCATCCTGCGAATGACAAATTGAATAAGAAACAGAGGCAACAGTGCATTATTAATGAAAACAAATGTTTCTTAAATACCTTGTCGCTCGCAGATTGTCTTCTTGTAGCCATAGATTTTACTCGCGAAGAGGACTTTGGTTGCGTGAGAGATTCTTGTTGCGAAATAAGCTTCGGTGGCGAGCTCAAAGAACGAAGAGGGTCCTTCACGGTAAATCTAGTTCTGGGTTGGTTCTTGCTAAACAATAATGGCAGAAAGAGAACTACAAAGTCAATCATACTGGTGTGATTTCAACAAGAAAAGATAATCAATCACAAAATCAGCCAGATATGGCAAGATTAACAAACCTGGATGCCATGAGAACGACAACTGAAGGGAATAACTAAAGCGGTGAAGAAGACGGTAAGAGACAGTAATAGGCAAACACTTGCAGAACGATGAAGAAGAAGAATACTTGCAGACGATGAAGAAGATGAAAAGGAAAAGGAAAATTCTTCACAGAGGATGCTCTTATAAATAGATGAAAAAAAAAAAAAAAAAAAAAAATGTTATGACCGGATAACATTAAATGCACCGGAAAAAGAGGTAAATATAGACACGTGTAAACGGTCACTACTAAATCCAAGGAAATCAGACGAAAAGAATTTTAGTAGAATCCAAATATATAACGTATTTCCTAATAGGCGAGAAGGGTTTGCGAAATTGATTATTTTCTGTAATCCATGAGGCAAGAAATGACATTTCATATATATATTACAAAGAAGCTCCGGAACTTCGCAAAAGAATAGAGGCAAGTACGTACTTTTCAAGGAAAGTATTCTTTTGCTTATTCCTTCATCAACACAAGTCAAAGATCGCTACCATGATAGATTTTTCCTTAAAGATCGCTCTCCAAGCAATATTCAAGGAAAAAGAGGCAAGATGTAGGATCATAATATCGCAATGAACAAGGCTCGCAGGATTAATGAACGACGGCGTCGCGAGGGAGTCGCAGGGAGCTAAAATAAACAACGCAATGAATAACGACAGGCAAAACATAAGGAAGACGTGAGACCTGGCGAGGGTTAAGAAGTGTCGCGAGAATGAATGTTTGTGCATCTGCGACACTTCGCGAGACATTCCCGAAAATAAAGGGGTAGCTTAGCTGTCATCTACTATGTATTACCCTATATAAAGGGCTAAATGAGTCTGTAATGAGGGAGAGTTTTTTGGGATAGTGAAGTAAGTCATTAGGAGAGAGAAAGTTTAAGAGCGCTTTAATTTCTAAGTGTAATTCTATTTTTCCTGTGTAAACATTTCATGAACTTAACTAATAAATATTCTTGATCTCATATCTTTCAATGGGTTAATTAAACAGATTTGAGTGAGGGGTGTAGTGTGGGATTTCCTGCAACTACAATAACACCATCCTTTTAAGGCTTAACTCTACCATTGTCTGACCTAGTTCTTCTTGGAACTCAGGTACTTCTTCATATGGCCGTGAGATAAGGTTATGGCTTGTTCTACTCAACTGCTGAATCTTATGAACAATAGCAGAGATGTTGACCATCTTCAATACGTGTAGCTTCCCAATTCTCGAATCATACTTTCGTATGATCGGAAATACATTCGTATAATTCTTAAGACAAGGTTCGAAACACGGAAACATGTATACCACCAATACGAAAAAAAATAACATTCACTGTGTTAATAACTTTTTCATATGAAAATGACAAATAAATACATAATGTGAAAAAGATTGGTTCTTACCTCCGTAACTCCCCAAAAAGCATTAAAACTATCTTTATCACACGTCGAATTATCACTTAGGGCAATGTAAATCTCTGATAAAATCGCAGTCCCCCAATCATATGTTGGTGCTTGCTCTAAATCTTCTAATGCTTCGATAAACCCAATTAACACTCTTTTGAGCTAGCATTTGGAAACAGACATTGGCCCAATGTCCACAATACAAACAGACGTTCTAGCTCCTCAAAATGGTCGGGATCAAATATTGATTACCGCTTCCTGTTTTCATTCATTCTTACAAAGATCTTATTTGGAAAAAACTTTTCAACCCGGACACCTTCAACCCATACGCTTTTATTTGTCTATGTGAAGGATTTCCTTCTAATTCATTTGAGTATAAAGGAAGTCTTTCTTTCCATCTACCTTCGATAACCACTTTAGTCTATTAAATGGAATGGAGTTCCCTTGGCATGGAATTAGGTTAACATGTATAAATCTATCGGTGTAACTCCTATTAACAATAATTATTCATAATTAGAATTTGTTGATTTTTATGAAATAAAACACATAATCTAAAAATTAAATTACTGGAAAAGACCGACTTACCGCATTCAAAGTCCTTGAAAAAGAACGTGTTTGTAGTCTTCCACCATCGTTCTAATATAACTTGAACACCTTGAGTCATGTGGTTTCTAGGTTGTATTTGATATAGATGTCGCCAAGGATATCTTCTCACTCTCTCTTGAACAGCACACCAGAAGTAATTGAAAAATTGTACGTAACTCGGTCCATCCACCTCTTAGATTTATAGCGTTATATCGCCCCTCATTATCGTAAAGGTGATTAGAGAATACACCTTCACCGGCTACTAGTCTAACATTATTAAACTCATAATTTGTATCCACAACAAAACTTACTCCACCGCACCGGGGTACTTGTAGATGCTTTCCCTTTTTGTTTCTTTTTCTTTTCTCCATATCTCGATTAAGATAATCGTTTGAAGGTTTTCTAAGAAGAATTGAGAAGAAAATCAGTGGTTTTCAGAAGGTTTTCAGAAGAAGAATTGAGAAGAGTTTAGAAGAGGTGGGAGTATAGTTGCGGTATTTATAGGCGGCAGAAACTCGAGCGGTGGCGATATTGATTATATCGCCAGCGATAAAGTCTTTATCGCTGGCGATATTGTCAATATCGCTCGCTAGGGAGTCGATCGCTCAGCGGTTTCCCCATAGTGGCGCAAATGGTTTGGCATGCCACCTGGCATGCCAAACACCATTTTTTTGGCATGTGCATAGGAAGAGGCCTTATAAGTGCTTAATAAATATGCCAATCAGGATTTAACTTACTGTAACATTCTTAAAATCGATTCCATTATTAAGTTGAAAATTTTCCATTTTCGGCAATCCTACTAAATATGGCACATTGGTTGTGTCTATTTATTGGTCCCACGCGGTAATTCTTACACTGGTGGGTAGATATCAACTTCACACTACTGCTTTTGTCCCATGAGAAGATGGGTGGGACACGCCATCCCACTGATCTAACAAACCTTAAAAAGAAAAAGTTTTTAAATACATTGTAGGGTTTTACATGTGAACTATACAGTAAGACTTATTGTATCATTTCTTCTGGCCTTTTTCTCAAAAAATATATATTCTTCTTCTCTTTTGATCACCAAACTATTGGCTACTCTACCAAAATATTGTTGGTAAATATGACTGTATGTGTAAATAATCCACAGATCCAGGTGGAGCAATCCTAGGCAATGTTGCATCAACAACAAGGAAAGTGCGAAGCACCGAATCATCCTATCCAAGCCCGACGCGAGGAAAGAGACACCAAAGAACCCGTGAAGCTAGTACGTGTAAAGGTAAAACTCGGATGTGGTGGAAGAGACGCCTGTCGAGTACTAGGGTAATAAATGCTCTGACAAGACAGTTGAGGAGAAGAATCTGGTCAAAGTAAGACTCGGGACTAATGACATCGGCCACACCCCACTAACCAACCCACATCGGGTAGAAGAACATCGGGAGAATATTTCACTAAGCTCGGCTCAACACCCCGGGAGAGACGTCGCTCATCACCCGAGAGAACATCAAGGAAGATATACCGAGACCCACACTGTAACTTGGATGTATCATCATATGTGACTATAAATAGAGAGCTTTGTAAAGAGCTAAGGACCAAGTAATCCAGTGAGAGAGGAGAGACTACTAAGAGCTTTGTAGAGTGAAAAGAGAGTTTCTAGTGAGATACACCATTTGTAACCTTGAGTCAAGTAATAAGATCATCCCTTTACCCCCGTGGACGTAGGTAATCATGCCGAACCACGTATATCTTGTGTTCTTGTTCATATCTTGCTTGTTTACTTCATTGTGTATGTTTGATATCCTTTGGATGTAGTGGTAGGATTTTCTACATCTACATTCTGGTGCCGACTAAGGGGACCGTGTAACATCTTCGGATACCTTGAAATCAGTTTCCAAAAGAGAGAAATCCAAGCTCCTAAGTCACCTTGTGTGTTAGTTGAAGCTAAGGGAAAAAACTATTTTGGTTATATGTGTTAGTAGACAAAGCTTGCAACGTGTTTTTGTTTTTTAAAAACGATTTTCTTCACCTTTGAAACTTCCTGATTTAGGCTTAGTAGAACCATGTTATGTTTTGGTGTTGAACTGTCCTTAATAGCATCAATCTTTTTAGCTTTCGGTTAAGTCGAGTTGTTAAGATTAAGTCATTAAACTAGACTGTTTGGTTGAGTTGTTAAAGCTAGTTATTACAAAGATCCACAAGCTCCCGAAATAACATCTTTTGATGTTTGGTAGAAGCTGAAGTGAAACTTCATCTCGCTGGCCGCCTTTTCGTCTCAAAACTCTAAGGTTGTTTAACTGGCAAAAATAGCGTCAACACCGGTGAATCGGCTCAAAATCATTGAGTTAGGGTTACCAAAAGTATGGCTAGAAAGGGTCTAATGAGCACCTCGGTGACAATATCGTTTTGATCCGATGTAAAGAGACACACATTGCAGTTAAAATAAAAGGCCTGAAGGAATCTTAAGGTAAAATGATTCTTAAGGATTTCCGAGGTAGAGAACTTTACTCCGGCGACTTGAATCGATGATGACATCGACAGAGTGACAGAAGTAGAGACCATTACTGTGAAACTTGGTTAAAAAATAAGCTTTCTGGTCAGTTGTACGGGCTATTAATGATTTCTAGTATAAGGAATGTTAGGACAAATAGTGATTAATATACGGCGAGAGTACTGAAAGCGACGTGTCATGCACTTTTCCAAAAAAAACCCTACTACTAGTCAAAAACACCTAATCTGCTGACCTCAGCAGAAAAAAGTAGGAGAAATTGTACTTGGTTGGACACTTCTTGTTCGTCAGACTCAGTCCTTTTGTACTTCGCTTGAAAACCTTTTTGAAAACAATTCAAAGTGAGGTGTTGCATGTTTTGCTAACGTAGGTAGGGACGAATCTCGGAGAAGAAAGTGCACCCGAGCCGATGGCCAGCACCTCAGGGACGGGCAGGATTCTGAGAAATCGGATGGTACCAGGGACAAGCACGCAAGAAGGAGTGACGGATTCACGACGGCAGAATAGCCGACAACAACAACCGGAAGAGTCCCGAGCACCAGGTGGAGGAATGGCAGCGGTTAACGAGGAAGTTGATCTGGGCAGAGACGATGATCCTCCCCAGAGAAGATTGCGCATCAACCCGAGTCAGATGAGACCCGAGAATATGATGGATGGAATGACTGCATCCGACACAAATGATGACGAAGAAGCACTAATGATGCGAGAGGACCGTAGGCGAGCCCGACAGCATGCACAGTAGATCAAGAGGAGGAGAGACTCAGGCAAGTGTGTTTGGGAAGAGATAACGTGACCTGAGACATTCCCCCTATGGCACCTTTTGATCGCACCTCCGACAAAGACTACCATTTGCACCACCAACTGCAGCAGGGAACCATGTGAACTATCACTCCAGCCACGAGAGCACCGACCCGACATTTATGGCAATTCTTGCAAACCAAAGAAGGAAAGAAGAGCTGATGAGGGAATTACAAAGAAGAAATCTAGCCCTAGAGCATCAGAATTACCAACTCCGAAATTAGAGGTCTAGATCGCGAGGATCCTCGAGTCAGGGAGCCTCGAGCAATCATACCCGATCAGGCTACACCCGAACTCCACCACCTGGCAGAGAGCGTGTACCCGATCCCAACCTTACAAGGAGCGGATATGGTCCTCCCGAGGATTCTTCAACCGACGAAGAGGTGAACAACAGGGGATCCGATGCTTCAACAAAAACAAAGCTGGAACAACTAGAACAAATGGTTAAGAAGCTAGCTGGAGACAGAGAGGACGATAAGTTAGCAGAGGTGATTACTGAATCAAAGAAGAGCCCTTTTACCCAAGAGCTAGAACGAACTCCCTTCCCCCCGAAATGCACACTCTCCACATTCCCTTCCAGATTCGATGGTAATTGTGATGCAGGAGAGCACATCAAAATGTATGGCATGTCGCTGCTACAATGGAAGAATAGTGAAGTGGTCATGTGTAAGTTTTTCCCGGCTAGCTTGGAAGTAGAGGCGAGGAATTGGTTCTACACCCTGCCCGATGAGTCTATTGGAAGTTATGAAGTCTTGGTGGAAACGTTCATTGAGACTTATATGCACAATAGCATTGCTAGTCCAAGGATAAACAAACTGTTCACCCTGGCACGACGGTTTAGAGAGCCTCTAAGATCGCTGACAAACATGTGGAGGAAGCTATGCACCGATATCGGGAAGGTGCATGTCGACCAGCAGATCATCGGGTTCGAAAACTCTTTGGGAAAGTCAGACCCTATCTGGATAGCTATGTATACTGAAAATCCGCAAACACTGAAGGAGATGATAAAGATGCAAGAGCACTACATTGCATTAATTGGAGGAAATACAATAAGGAGCGCAAGACAGGGGAGTACAAGAAGCCAGTGCAGCTGCTGAAATGACCCCTCAGGGAATCTCAAAGCGACCCGAAAAGAGGTCGGTACCACCACAGCAAGGCTCGGGAAAAAAAGAGTGGGTCGAGAAAGGAAAGAAACCGCGCCACGAGACGAGAATATACACACCACTAAACGCACCTCTAGAAGAAATTTTCAAGGAAGTAGAAAAGAAGAGCGATATCAGATACCCAAAGACTAGGGGCATACGGTTTGACGAAACTAGAAACCATCCCGAGTTATGTCATTACCACAAGTACCGAGGCCATTCGACCAACAATTATCGGGAAGTAAAAGACATAGTTCAACATCTGATTCGGGATGGATATCTGAGACACTTTGTCAAACAAGCGAAGTCCGCACCTACTGCACCCGACGCCCATGTGCATCAAGTGAGGATTGACCGAGGAACTCCATTCGTATGTAATACTATTTCACACTCGACAACTCAGGGATTCGATTTGGGAACGGGGATCACATCAAGGATTCACAAAAGGGATCGTGCCGGAAAGGAGATCTTCAGTGTGGCCAAAACTTTTCCCATGGAAGCTTGGATGATGCAACCGATCACTTTCTCAGCTAAGGATGTCCCGATGAACGACCAAGCATATGGGGATCCGCTAGTCATTACCCTACTCATAGAGGAATGGGGAGTTAAAAGGATACTAGTAGACAGTGGGAGTTCTTTCGAGGTTCTCTTTTATGACACATTCAAAAGAATGGAGCTATCCGACGACATCCTAATTCCGTCAACCTATCGAATCTATAGATTCAATGGGATAGTGACCATACCAAAGGGGGAAGCCACGCTTAGAATATCGGATGGAGAAGGATATCTCGACACCCTCACCACATTCTGCGTTGTGGACGTTGTATCACCGTACGAGGATATTGTTGGGAGACCTAGGATTGCGGGCATCAAAGGGGTAGCTTCATCCTATCACCATAGGTTAAAGTTTCCAACTTACAGAGGATTCATTGAATTAATAGGCGATCCTCAAGCCGCAAGACAATGCATGCAGCTAGATATACAACAAAATGAGGATAGGCGAGCTAGGCAGCGCCGAGAAAAGAACAAGGCTAAGGAAGTCAAAGCCGAGGAGGAGTTAGAGAAGGCGATTTTACAAGCGGTCATGACCTATGAAGCCAATGAGAAAGGGATGGTTATTTCTCTCTCAACTTTTAAGGATGAGATTGTGTTCATTTATGTGTCTAACTTCTTACGACTAGTGTGCAGAATCTCTATGTCTTCTTAGCGCGTAGGATGCTATCATTTCGGAGAACTAGTAAGTTAGAAAAGTAGGTTTTGTGGGTATATCTCTAGTAAACCCTCACGAGACTATAACTCGTCCACTAGGGACGCCTAGGGGTTCAAAGGCTTGTTATACATGCTAAGTGTGACCGTAGCCTCGACGAAACGGAGTTGTATGTATGTTTTAGTTTTGTTTGATTTGCTCGAGGACTAGCAAAGTCTAAGTGTGGGGGAATTTGATAGGTGTTGTAAAACACCTAATTTTATATCTATTGTTTATGCTTTCTTTGCAAGTTTCTTGTGAATTATGTATCTTATATTTGCTTTTGAGTTTTATAGGTGTTTTCGAGTCATTAGGAGCAAAAGAAGAAGAAGCCATTCATTTGGAGCAAAAAGGTCAATTCACAGGCGAGTGATACTTGGAGCTAGCCAAGGTTATGGAGCAAAGGAGGTGAAAAATGAACAGAGAATTAGACCGTCGGTTATCTGGAATGGACAGGCCAAACAATTAGGTGGCCCTTATCCAATATGTGGGGTGTCTGGGTAAATCCTAAATCCACCCCTGGGCTATAATCCTAAATCGTGTTTCTCTTCATTATTACAATTTTCCTGAAATTCTGATAAATAGAGATTGAGAATGGCTGCACATATTAATGTGTCTGAGATTGGATTTCATGAATCTGTAATGAAGACTGTGGGGAAGTTATGGAAGAATAGCGATTGTTGCTGTTGATTTGAGTGAGTGATGGAGGTTCTGTTGCTGCTGTCAATATGAGCTGAGATTGAGATGAAATTGAAGAAGATACAGCTTGAATCAGAGAACGGCAGTTGTTTCATATTGATGGGTCTGTTCTAGTTTGAGAGAATGAAGAAATGGGTCGGAGTCGATGGCAGTATACCAATTAAGCAGTGGGTTTGGTCGAGTCTGAGGTTTACTGTCATGGATTCAAGAAGGATGAATTTAGGGTTTGTTTGAGCAGAAGAAGAATGAATCGATGCTGCTGTGGTCTAATCAATACCTAAGAAGATGGATTGCGATGATGCTACCATGAAATGAAAAGATGGGTTCGAGTTAGAAGAAGGGAATCGGGGATTGAAGTTGTTGCTGTTAGAGGAATGTATTGAATCTTGATTTATGGGATGGTCTGATAATGGAATGGATTTCAGTGGTAAGAAGAGCAGCAGGTGATAGAATTAGTGACTGCCAGTGAACTGAAATGGGTTTTCTGGTATTGGTTTATGGTGTTGGATGGGTTCAAATTGCAGGTTGAGGTGGCTGTGATTCTGTTGAGGTTCAGGTGGAGTTAATTGCAAGCTGATGTTGCAGGTGCAGTGGAGGTTTCGCTGGTAGAATTTTGCACTTGTAGGCAAGGCTGAATGGAATAGTTGAGGCATTGCATGTTGTCTGGGATTGGAGTTAGCGCAGCTGGGAGTTGGTGGAGGTTGCTATGAAGGATTGAATTGAGTTGCAGTGTCGCTTTCAGAGTTAGTGAACATGGTGGAGTTCAGATTGGTGATTGAACTGATCCATGGCTGCATACTGAGGTTAGATGGCTCAAATAGTTGATAAAAATGGGAACTGAGAGTATTGCAGCTGGCTGTGATGCTACAGAATGAATAGGTGGAAGTGGTGATATGAATTGCAGGCCTGGTGGATGATAATGGAGATGGTTGATACAGGGAAGAAATGTCGCAAAATGATTGACTTCCTGGTGGTGCAGTTGCAGTGAGTGCTGCAATTGTAACTGATTGGTTATGTGGAGCTGAAAAGAATGATGTTGCAGCTGTAGAAGATGGCATTGGTGCTGCAATTGCCAGGCTTGAGCTTTAGCTGCAGTTTCTGGTGGTTTTGGTTAATAAGCTGAGATGGAAATGGAAGTAAATCTGGGGGTTTATTGTGCTGGATGAATGGAGCTGTTAGAATAGCAGGAACTAGTATTACAGATGCGAGTAATGCAACTGCAAATGAAGTACATGTTATTGGTTGATTGAAACTGCAGGCGATGGCGAACTCGCAAGTGAACTTGAACTGCAGTGGATTTGTGCAAGTATGATGCTGAGAAGAATGAGGCAGTGGCACTGGAGAAATGCAGTTGGTGTGTGATGCACTGGTTGTTGCTGTGTTGAGCCAGGAATTAAGGGATTTGAAGCTATAGAAGGCATGAATTGAGGCTAGGGAATAATGGACTGAATTGGTCTTGTGCTGCAAAATATGTGTAGAGAGGTTGGTGAGCTGATACTGATGCAGGAAGCTTTGTGTTGCAATGAGTTGATTGAATTATGTTTGAATAGATGAATGCTAGGAATGTGCAGGGGAATGACTTGAGAATGGCCAGAAATTGGGCCGGAAAACAGCTAGAAACAGAAGAAACTCAGTTGGATTTCTTTACAGTGAGTCGACTCAGCGATTCCCGATCCAACTCACCTGACCAGCTCGATCCAGAGAAGGAATTGGACTTGTATTTCCTGGGTTGTGGCTACTAATGGGTTGGATGTTGGAAGTCTGATGTTTTAGGAAAACCTAATCCCACAGCAAAGGAAGATATATAAGCTCTCTAATTTTAATCATCTTTTTTGGTACTTTGTCCTCTACTTTTGTTCTAGGGTTTAGAAAAGATGGAAACCCTGATTTTTCTTCTTGTTATGAACTCCATGAACATGAGCTAGAGTTCTCTATTGGTTATGGATAAAGTTGATTTCACATAACATTAATCCTTGTTTGATATATTAGTTTTGTCTCAGTATTATCGTTTATGATTCACCATCAATATTGTTACATGATTTGAATGCTTGTTTAGTCGAGTCGCGAATTGATTGAGTTTGCTTTCATCTTTATTGCTAGAGTAGGGTTATTATACGCAAAAGTGATAATTCCTGATTGCAAGTAGCATAAATAAGATTATAGTTTGTAGTGATATATTTTTATGATCTTATGTGAACCATAACCTTTGTTAAATCGGATTAGTGCTTTTACATGTTCGATTGCTTTGATTGGCCTGATTTCATAGAACTTAATGCATCTAGGTAATTAAACTTGATTAGTGCTTTTACACGTTAGGTTGTTCTCTTAGATAGGATTCATATTCGCATCTTTTAATGTGTTTGTTGATGACAAGAGGAGATTTGCGGGATATACTTGCGATCAAGGTATTCTAGGGAATTTGATAAAATAGAGATTAAAATATCAATTCTAGTTATTAAGATAAGAATATGTTTGTGAATGAAAACGAAATCCTTAACCAATGCTTTCACATCTTTGAATTTATTTGTTTACTTTTCTTCATTTGCTTTTATTTTATTTTAGTATATAAAAATCAGAAAACCCCCCGGTGTTATTTATAGGAAACCAAAACATATTGACAACCTAAGTCCTCTCTGTGGGAACGATCCTTTCTTGCCCTTGCTATATTTTATATTTTGAGTAGTGAGAAAGTAATTTATTTTTGACGACATACTGACAAATGATCAAATTTTGGCGCCCGTTCGGGAGGCAATGGTTGTTATTTGTTTTTGGTTTCTTATTTTTGTTTTGTTTTTAGTTTTTGTTTTATATTCTTATTTTCTGGTTCTCAACATAGTTTTGAGAACTCTTGTTTCAGGTACTTATTATGGAAGGAGCATATTGGAGCAATGGATATGATTTTCAAACTCCTCAACACTATGACAATTTCCTACCATCTATGGGATGCAATCAAAACCAATTTATTGGCTATGATGCATATCCTAGAGAACCTTATGGTGATTTTCATACATACCAACAACAACCTTGTAGTGGGTATGTAAGTCAAGCACCTAGGTGGGATAATTCTACTTCTAATTGGATTTATTCGAGTTGTATGCAGATTTTGAATGGATTACAAGACATGCAACAAAGGCTAGACCAACTTGACCGTGATAGAGAGAACGTCGCACAAACTAATTTTTGGAACATTTCTTCTTACCCGACTCCAGATCGTAGTTATGGTCATTCACCCATTCAAAGGGAAGAGTCTTGGGAAAGAGAACCTATTGTAGACAGCGGTGGTAAGCGTGTGAACGTCAAGAAACTTGCGCAGAAATTATACAAGTTGGAATATGATGGAGCCTCGGAAGAGCTTGTCGATAAAATTAGTAGGACCATTCATATGGAACTTAAACGACGTCGTGATAAGGGTTGGGAAACCGACGATGATTCTTATTATGGTGAGTTTGAAAATGAAGACGAAGATGATTGTGTTAAAAAGGACCAACCTTTGGAGATATTTGATGACAACTTTGCAACAAGGTTTGAGTCTAATGAAGAGGAGAATGTTGAGAATGAAACCGGTATGACCAATATTGTGGAAGACCCAATTGAGCTTGCAAATGATTGTAATGATGATGTTAATGTCGAGACTTTGGTTAAGGCGGCAACGGACGAAGAATGGTTGCAAGGTTTGATAGAGGACCATGATATAAAAGAGGTGAATAATTCACTTGAGTTTTTCAAGGATGAAGAGGATTCCGTGATACATGAGATTGTGCAAGGTTTGTCTAACCCTTTGCCTATTGTTTCTTCTCCTTTACCTCTTATTGGTTTGAATGTATGTGCTTCGAGAATATTGTTGAATGACTTTGTTTCTCGATTTCCTCCATTAGAGATACTTGATTCTCATACTATGTAGGTTTTGGAACAAGAAACTGTGGAAGTACCCGACTTCTATATTCTTTATACACTGCCAAGTGTGGACAAGAATAAGTGTGGGGGAAACTTTTATCGATTAATAGCTTCATTTATGTTTTATATTACTAATATTTGTGTGAAGCTAGTGTTTGCAAAACAAGTTCTATGGAAGGATCCCCAACTTTTCAGATTGTTGGTATATGGGGAATGAATCTTGCAAGGATATAGTCGGGCTGACGACTTTAAACCAAGCGCTACATGGGAGGCAACCCATAGGTTTTGTATCTCTTACCTTTTATTTTTCTTGTCTTGTATTACTTTTTCTTGTAGCATATTATTATAAATTTCCCACCTTGACTTTCTTTGGACGATTCAATTTACATTGAGGACAATGTAAAGTTTAAGTGTGGGGGAGTGGTTAAGCATTTGCATTGAAAATTTTTTAAATTTTTCAACTTTTGTGTAAAATAGTGAATAAAAACTCCAACTTGTAGTTAGTTTAGATTCACATATCATACATGTCGCTAAGATTACATCGAAAATCTAATAAGAGTGACTGAACTTAGAGATGACATAGAACATGATCGGGTTTCTTACTTGTATGAGAGTTAAAGTTGGATTTAACCATGCCAGTGGCAAATGAGGTGCAGACTGAATTCGGTAGTAGAGTTGTGGTCCCCTATAGTGGAGACTACCCATGTTACATAATGTGAGGCATCGACCTTCAATTCTTTGTACCTGTCTAAATATGTGCTTTTAGAGTGTGTGTCACCGCACGTTAATTCCGGGTAGAATGGTGAGCTACCCAACCTCCCACCAATAGAAGCACTATTTTGATCTCTTGAGTGCTATTTTTATCAATCATGATGGTGACATCGAATTGCTAACTTACATACCACTTGTAATCTTGTTCGCAGTTAGCACCATCCACTTTCTCTCTCTCTACACCAACGGGTCCATAGAAACACCATCATCATCAACAAGAGGAGCATCACAAATTCGAAGGAAAGTTGAAGTTGAGTCAAGGTTTACAAGCAACGTTACAGAAATGAGCAGATTTCAGATTCAAGTAAAGCAACAAGATAAGGAGCAGAATTTTTACAAGTTGAAGACTTATATAGAAAAGCGAAGATTATCAAGATGAGAGTTCGAGAAGTTTATGATATCGAGACGATACAAGTTGTGAAGAATCATACGGTAAAATACTTACACCATGGCCATTTGTACTTATTTTATTTTTATTTTCAGTTTGTATTTATTTCTCTTGTCTCATGAAAAAATTGAAGAAAAAAAATTAAAAAAAAAAAGAACAAAAAAAAATTAAAAAAAAAAACAAAAAATTAAAAAAAAACAAAAGAAAGACAAGAAAAAATTTCTTTAGGTTCATTACTAGTTTTATTGTTTCGTTTCCATTTTGTATTTGTTTTATTTTTCTTGTCTCATAAAAAGATAGAAAAAAAAAAAGACAAGAAAAATTCTTTGTATCATATTTTGGTTTGTTTTTAGTTTTGTTCTTTCAATAAAGCCAATGGAAAGAAGGAATATCTATAATGAAGTTTCAAGCAACAAGGATTCAGAGGAAAAGAGTTACATTGTCAAGATTCTACGAAGTTCAAGAGTTATCATCAAGAGTTGAAGACCGAAGACGAAGATGAAGAAAAAGATTGAAGACCGAAGACGTTTCTATGGATCTTTGTGAGAGTGGTGCTAGCTGCACGTCGAACGGATAACGAGGTAAGTAAGCATATTCCCACCTTCGTTAAGTGGTTGATTTCCTTTCGTAGAGATCGTCAGAAAAATGGGTTTTCAAAAAATGAATAAAAGATGTGGGTTTTCAAAACAATTCGGAGGGTTTTGCCTTCCTACCATTCAACGTGTCGCAGGATTCTCTCTTCATTCCTATCTGGACACATGTGTGACCCATAAAAGTTATTTATTATTGAGAGCAACTTCATAAAACCCTTTCTTGTGAGTCAGAGTCGAGACTTTTGATCACTCCGAACCCGAATTTCTTTCGATAAGGGATTGTTATTTCTCTCTCAACTTTTAAGGATGAGATTGTGTTCATTTATGTGTCTAACTTCTTATGACTAGTGTGCAGAATCTCTATGTCTTCTTAGCGCGTTGGATGCTATCATTTCGGAGAACTAGTAAGTTGGAAAAGTAGGTTTTGTGGGTATATCTCTAGTAAACCCTCACGAGACTATAACTCGTCCACTAGGGACACCTAGGGTTTCAAAGGCTTGTTATACATGCTAAGTGTGACCGTAGCCTCGAAGACACGGAGTTGTATGTATGTTTTAGTTTTGTTTGATTTGCTCGAGGACTAGCAAAGTCTAAGAGTGGGGGAATTTGATAGGTGTTGTAAAACACCTAATTTTATATCTATTGTTTATGCTTTCTTTGCAAGTTTCTTGTGAATTATGTATCTTATATTTTCTTTTGAGTTTTATAGGTGTTTTCAAGTCATTAGGAGCAAAAGAAGAAGAAACCATTCATTTGGAGCAAAAAGGTCAATTCACATGCGAGTGATACTTGGAGCTAGCCAAGGTTATGGAGCAAAGGAGGTGAAAAATGAACAGAGAATTAGACCGTCGGTTATCTGTAATGGACATGCCAAACAATTAGGTGGCCCTTATCTAATATGTGGGGTGTCTGGGTAAATCCTAAATCCACCCATGGGCTATAATCCTAAATCGTGTTTCTCTTCATTATTACAATTTTCCTGAAATTCTGAGAAATAGAGATTGAGAACGGCTGCACATATTAATGTGTTTGAGATTGGATTTCATGAATCTGTAATGAAGACTGTGGGAAATTATGGAAGAATAGCGATTGTTGCTGTTGATTTGAGTGAGTGATGGAGGTTCTGTTGCTGTTGTCAATATGAGCTGAGATTGAGATGAAATTGAAGAAGATAGAGCTTGAATCAGAGAACGGCAGTTGTTTCATGTTGATGGGTCTGTTCGAGTTTTAGAGAATGAAGAAATGGGTCGGAGTCGATGGCAGTATACCAATTAAGAAGTGGGTTTGTTCGAGTCTGAGGTTTACCTTCATGGATTCAAGAAGGATGAATTAAGGGTTTGTTTGAGCAGAAGAAGAATGAATCGATGTTGTTGTGGTCTAATCAATACCTGAGAAGATGGATTGCGATGATGCTACCATGAAATGAAAAGTTCGAGTTAGAAGAAGGGAATCGGGGTTTGAAGCTGTTGTTGTTAGAGGAATGTATTGAATATGGATTTATGGGATGGTCTGATAATGAAATGGATTTCAGTGGTAAGAAGAGCAGCAGGTGATAGAATTAGTGACTGCCAGTGAACTGAAATGGGTTTTCTGGTATTGCTTTATGGTGTTGGATGGGTTCAAACTGCAGGTTGAGTTGGATGTGATTCTGTTGAGGTTCAGGTGGATTGAATTGCAAGCTGATGTTGCAGGTGCAGTGGGGGTTTCGCTGGTGGAATTGTGCACTTGCAGGCAAGGATGAATGGAATAGTTGAGGCATTGCAGGTTGTCTGGGATTGGAGTTAGCGCATATGGGAGTTGGTGGAGGTTGCTATGCAGGATTAAATTGACTTGCAGTGTCGCTGTCAGAGTTAGTGAACATGGTGGAGTTCAGATTGGTGATTGAACTGATCCATGGCTGCATACTGAGGTTAGATGGCTCAAATGGTTGATAAAACTGGGAACCGAGAGTATTGCGGTGTTCGTGATGCTCTGAGAATGAATAGGTGGAAGTGGTGATATGAATTGCGGGCACAGTGGATGATAATGGAGATGGTCGATACAGGAAGAAATGTCGCAGAATGATTGACTTCCTGGTGGTGCAGTTGCAGTGAGTGCTGCAATTGTAACTGATTGGTTGTGTGGAGCTGAAAAGAACGATGTTGCAGCTGCAGAAGATGGCATTGTTGCTGCAATGGCCAGGCTTGAGCTTTAGCTGCAGTTTCTGGTGGTTTTGGTTAATAAGCTGAGATGGAAATGGAAGTAAATCTGGGGGTTGTGTGATCGCTGTCGTATGCGTCAAAAATAATTTCACTTTCCTAAAGTATATGATAAGAAAGAGTTCGTTTCCACAGAGAGGCGATTTTAGTTATTACGTATTCAATTTCTTAAAGTAGCCAATTGGGGGGATTTCTGATTTTTAAGTAAGCATTAAAAGTAAATCAAAAGCAAAATAAATTGTAGAAAGTAATCAATAGAGAAAGATATTGTTCAAGGAATTCATCTTCAATCTTAGACATGTGCTTGCTTATATGATTAGAATTACGATTTAATCTCTTATATTATCAAAAGCCTAGAGAATCAAGAGAGCAAGATAATCTATTAATTTCCTAAGTTCATCAACACACACATTAGAGCTGCGTATGTGAAATCTACCTAAAGAATAACCTAACGCCTTGCGCTAATTAAGTTCAATTCCTAGGAGCATTAAGTTTGTAAATAGGCTAATCAATGCAATTGTCATGCGTTGCGCATAACAATTCGGACAATGGTCAAACTCTACATATGATTACGAGAGTGTATCACTACAAACCGTAAACATATCATGCTACTTGTATTCAGGGTTATCGCTCGATGAAAAACCCTAAAATAGCTATGGACTAGGATGCAAGTTCAATTAATTGCCCACTTAACTAATCAAACATCATAATCTTATCACAATACATCAATCATGTGATCATAAAAACAGTAGAGAATTGAACGATAATCAAGAGAGAAAACTAATACATAAGTCAAACACAAGTTTTAGAAATATGACTACATCCTTAACCAATAATATTAAATTTAGCTACTCATAGCTATGGAGTTCATCACAAAAATATCAATTGAATAAAATAAGAAGATGAACAAAAGCAAACCCTAGTTGCGTAAACAAAAGCGGCTCTTCCCTTTCTCCAAGAATAAAACGTCCTCCCAAAAGTTGTAGGACTTCTCTTTTATAGCTCCTCTTGTTCCAAAATTAAGTCTAGTCTTCAAAGTCCATTAGATGAAAATCCACCAAGCCCATAAGTGAGAGAAACCCATGTAGAAAATATGCCCCAAAAACGGTCGCCGGAAAACTGGTATTATGGCCGGAAATCGGCCGGAAAATCGCCCGGAAAATTGCCTCAGTGACCGGGAAACAGCTCAGCTAGCCGGAGTCAAACTAACAGTCAACCGTTAAGACTGACGGATGACTAACGGTCACTAACGGCATCCGATTCAGGGTCTGAGTAGGAGCTGAGTTGAGAGCGAGTCAGATCGAGTGTCCGAGTGGTCATGGCCTAAGCCACTTTGCGAGGCCATCTTGCCAGTGCCAACCCACCGTTGCACCATCATTGTGCTTCATTGCTTCACCGCCAGACCATGATGGCTCTCGCTTCATCCCCGCAAGCTGCTGCAATTCCATTACGCCAACACCGGTCTCTTCAATTTTAGGCTCTCAATCACCACCAACTTCACTTTGCAATTTCAGCTCAAACCCGAAGCTCAATCACCACTTGATCGCCACCGTAATGCCCCTTCCAATAGCATCATACCAACACCTGTCTTAGCCCTTGAAACCGAAATCTTAAACACACCGCCATCGCAACTTCACACAGTCAAACCGCACTCAACCATCCGCTCGGTTCCAGTGTCGCCGTAAATATAACTCCGAGCCATTCAAGCCCTAATCACTCATCTAAGCTCATTATGTAGCTTCAATCTACCCACTACAACACTGATTTTACTCGGCCACCACCAACAGAAGCAACATCATCAACCAGTATTTCTCCCTTGCACCAGATCCGCACCTCATACACAGTTCAGTCTATTGTTCTGCTAGCTTTTCTTACTACAGATGCACCACTGCGAACACCCATTACCAGTCTTAGTTCTCAATACAAAGTCCACTCCCTTGTTCGCTCCTGACACAGCATCACAAACTCCTCTGCAAACAACATACCAGCACCAGTTTCTCCTCCATTTCAGTTCCATGGCATCATATTCCTGTGACAATCAGCTTCCATTGTACAACCTGCAATGCGCCACAGCAAGCACCACCCCCTGCAATTCACACATATACAGGAATAGCCTAGACATACATCTACACAATATTCATTCATTTACCACTGACATTGCACCCAGCTTCATTCACTAATTCAATCCATCACCAATTCAGGCCACCTCTCCTTCCTTTCTCTGCCTGAAATCTTTAACCACATAAACCCATAACAGCACATGTTCTACAGCTGAAGTTCAGCTCAACAACTTGCAGATTATCTCCTTTCCACTGTCCCTTATTTCATTTCCATAGAAATAAACATAACCAGCTTCAGACATTGCACACTCAGCCATTCCGTGCCTCGAGTCTCCAGCCATTAAACCAACAGTTACTCTTTCAATTCCACCGTCACCACTCACATCTCAGTTTAACTCCAAAGTAATGACAACAACAACACCGTTTGCGGACCATTATCCGTAATTACTGACTTTATAACCCCCGAGTCGTCACAAATGCCGCAACCTCGCCAGTTCTCTTTTTCGTCATAAGCTCAAAGCCAACCAAAACCCCGCAATATCAACTCTGATGCACACTACAAGTCACAGGCTTATCACCTGCAATGCCATTTATCACCACCAACTGCAACTCGACACCAGCTACGACCCTGCTCAATTGCAACTTTCTCTTTCACAAAACCATTGGATTAATCTGCAACTGCAAAAACCATTCAATCCCAACTTCATTATTTCTGAATTTCAAGCAAAACCCAAATCTCCAACATATACAGCATCATCTCGAATTCCAATTGTAACCCTAATTTCCATGCTCAATTTCTCGAACAAATCCGTGCCTGAACTCAACCCATTCTTCAATTTCATCTCCGATTCAACCTCAATCAACTCCTGCCTCTTAGATTCAAACCCTAGCTACGATTTCTTCAGAACTCCCAAATTCCAACCCAAAATCAAAGACCCTTGGATCAAATGTAAACCCCCGTCAATCTCTTTAAACATCAGCAGCATCTGTTTCATTTTTTTCTCGATTTCGATCTGATTTCTCTTTCAGACAAACCCTAATTTCACTACTTCTCTCTGCTTCAATTTCTTCGTCCATCAAACCCATCTAACAGACCTTCAAATCAACCACTTCAATCTATCCCAGTCGCCTCCATTTTTTCTCGTTTTCAGGTGAAACAATTGATAAAAGAGAAGATAACTTCTCTGACATTTAGGGCTGTGTAGGAGTAGAAAAATACACAGGCACCCACCGATGGATACGGGCCACCTAATGGCATCCCATTAGCTCTCCTTTGAACCTGAGCTAGCAGCCCCTTATCGTCGACTTGACTCCGCATAGCACTCGGCGACGAACGCTTTCGCCCTCCTTGCTCCTATTGAATGATTTCTTCTTCTTTTCCTCCATGCGACTCCAGCGTACCTGATAACTCAAAAGCAAACATAAGATACATAATTTACAAGAAAATTCGCAAAGAAAGCATAAACAATAGATAGATATTACGGTGTTTTACAATACCTATCATTGTGTTGTGCTGGATGAATGGAGCTGTTAGAATAGCATGAACTAGTTTATGATTCACCATCAATATTGGTTATGATTTGAATGCTTGTTTAGTCGAGTCGCGAATTGATTGAGTTTGCTTTCATCTTTATTGCTAGATTAGGGTTATTATACGCAAAAGTGATAATTCCTGATTGCAAGTAGCATAAATAAGATTATAGTTTGTAGTGATATATTCTTATGATCTTATGTGAACCATAACCTTTGTTAAATCGGATTAGTGCTTTTACACGTTCGATTGCTTTGATTGGCCTGATTTCATAGAACTTAACGCATCTAGGGAATTAAACTTGATTAGTGCTTTTACACGTTAGGTTGTTCTCTTAGATAGGATTCATATTCGCATCTTTTAATGTGTTTGTTAATGACAAGAGGAGATTTGCAGGATATACTTGCGATCAATGTATTCTAGGGCCTTTGATAAAATATAGATTAAAATATCAATTCTAGTTATTAAGATAAGAATATGTTTGTGAATGATAACGAAATCCTTAACCAATGTTTTCACATCTTTGAATTTATTTGTTTACTTTTCTTCATTTGCTTTTATTTTATTTTAGTATATAAAAATCAGAAAACCCCCCGGTGTTATTTATAGGAAACCAAAACATATTGACAACCTAAGTCCTCTCTGTGGGAACGATCCTTTCTTTCCCTTGCTATATTTTATATTTTGAGTAGTGAGAAAGTAATTTATTTTTGACGCATACGACAGCGATCACTTATAGCAATCAAAGGAGGCAACACCGATCAAGGAACCAAAACCGAACTTCTCGGCCTTAGAATCTACTCAGGAGATCAATCTAGGGTCCGAGGAAGAGACGAAAATTGTCAGAATTGGATCGTTATTGTCGGACGAGCAGACAGGCCAACGAATATCCCTGTTACGGGAACACATGGATGTGTTCTCTTGGAAAATACATGATATGGAGGGGATCGACTCGGAAGTATGTTCCCACCGCCTCAGGATAGACCCTAAATTTAAGCCGATCCGACAGAAGATGCGCAGAATTGCTCCCGAGCTGCAGGCGGCGGTGGAGATTGAACTAAAGAAACTTCAAGTAGCAGGAATTATTCGGAAAGCTCAATATTCACAATGGATATCAAACATGGTAATCATCCCTAAGAAAAAAGGAGGGGTAAGAATCTGCATTGACTTCAGTGATTTGAATAAAGCATGTCCTAAAGACAGCTTTCCTCCCCAACATCGACTAGATAGTAAAATCCATAGTGGGGTACAAGGCGATAACATTGATGGATGGTTATTCGGGGTACAACCAAATCCCCTTTGCCCTGGAGGATCAAAAGCATACATCTTTCTTTACACCTCGAGGACTATATTGTTACACCAAAATGCCGTTTGGACTGAGGAATGCATGGGGCACCTATCAAAGGCTGGTGGAGGACATGTTTGAAGATAAGATACATAACACTATTGAAGTCTACGTGGACGACATGCTAGTGAAGAGCAGGATGGCATCTAACCATATTGATGATCTTCGGGAGATCTTTCAAACTATGAGGAAATATAAAATGAGAGTGAACCCGGCCAAGTGCACATTTTGGGTAACTTCAACTAAATTCCTGGGGTACATAATCACTGATAAAGGGATAGAAACTAACCCAGATAAGATTAGGGTTGTCTTGGAAATGCCATCCCAAGTAACGATAAAAGACGTGCAACGGCTGAACGCAAACTTGGAAGCATTAGGGTGATTCATTTCACGATCATCATACAAATGCAAAGACTTCTTTGAGACGCTAAGAAAGGGGGGAAATTTTAAATGGAGAGAAGAGTGTGAGGAAGCATTCCAAAAGATTAAATAATATCTCGCGAGTCTGCCGGTATTGCAAAGACCCGATCCCGATGAAGTGTTTACCCTATATCTCGTGGCGACTAGTTATGCCATCAGTGCAGTCTTAGTTAAAAATGTTGGGGTTGAAGAAAAACCCGTGTACTTCATAAGCAAGACCATGAACCCAGCAGAGAGGAACTACACCAGAATTGAGCAACTGATACTCTCTTTGGTGTTCTCAACACAAAAACTACGGACGTACTTTCAAACTCACAAGATCTGAGTACTCACGAAATCTTCTATAGAATCAATGCTCAACAGCGCATCAAGATTGGGACGGATCACTAAATAGAGTGCTCAAATTAAGCAGTTCGATATCTTCTATGAAATGAGGACAGTAGTAAAAGAGCAGGCAGTGGCCGACTTCCTGGCACATTTTCCCCTAGACGATGAGGAGGAAATTGAGGATATCCCGGGCATGGAAGAAGACCGAGAAGATCTGTCTGATCTCCTTGAAACGTGTAACCCGACACGATGTGAAGTGTTCGTAGATGGATCGTCCAATAAAGAAGGATCAGGGCTAGGTCTAGTCTTCACCACACCAAAAGGGAAGATAATGGTCCACTCGTTTCGGCTTGAGTTTAAGGCGACAAACAATGTCACTGAATACAAAGCGGTGATACATGCCTTGCGATTAATTGTGGAATTAGGGATATATGATGTGAGACTAACTAGCGGTTCTCAGCTAGTCATCTGACAGATCAGTGGACAGTATGCAATTCATGATCCGGTGTTACAGAAATATTGGGAGCTCGCCCAACTCTACATCAATCAGATTCCCAATATTAAGTTTAGACACATTTGCAGAAAAGATAATCGGCATTCGGACGCACTAGCCTATAATGCTTCAATGTTGATAGACTCGAGTATTGAGGGCATCAGAGTCATGAGGGTCCTGATGCCATCTATACCTGAAATAGCAGACACAAAAGCTTATGTGGGCGTGACAACGGCTGATAAGTATGAATCTTGCGACTAGCGTAAACCCATCCACCAATACTTGGAAACAGGAGAGCTACCGAAGGGACGACCCGAGATTAACATAATCAAAAGTAAGGCAGCAACATACGAATTACGAGACGGCATCTTATACAGAAAATCATATCTGGGACCGCTCTTGAGATGTTTGAGCAAAGAAGAAGGGCACTCAATCTTAAATGAGCTACATTATGGCGCTGCGGGCAATCATAGCTCGGGCCGAAGTCTGTCGACCCGAGTCAAGACCATAGGATATTTTTATCCGTACATGAATGAAGATGCAAAACATATGGCACTAATCTGCGATGAATGCCAAAAGTTTGGAAAGAAGATACATGCACCAGCAGTATCATTAAACTTAGTGGTGAGCCCATGGCCATTCGCAAAATGGGGGATCGATATCATGGGGCCACTACATGTCGGATCAGGGCAGAGAAAGTATTTGATTGTAGCCACGGACTACTTCACAAAATGGGTGGAAGATGCACCACTTAGGCATATTCGAGATAAATATGTATTCCAATTCATTTGGGAGCATATCATCTGTCGTTCGGAGTCCCAGCAGCAATCGTCTCGGATAACAGGAAACATCTTCAAGGGAAGAATATTGACCTACTGTTTAACACCTATAATATTCGAAAGAGTAAGGCAACACCCCTTTACCCCTAGAGTAATGGGCATATGGAAATCAAAAAGAAGACAATAGCAGACAACCTAAAAAAGAAGTTGGATGGGGAATACGGAGAATGGTGTAAAGAGCTCTACAACGTTCTATGGGCTTATCGAACCACTAGAAGAGAATGCACCGGAATGTCACCATTTATGCTCATATATGGAACGGAAGCCATCCTTCCAACCGAGGCGATGATACCCACTGCAAGGACCGAGGCGTGGAGGACGAATATCTCGGCAGACCTAATTCTGGCCAAACTTGATGAATTGGAAGAAACCCGAGAGATGGCCCTACAAAAAATGGAGAATTACCAAAGGCGACTGCAACACGAGTAAAACAAGCGTGTTCGCCCGAGAGAATTCCAACCAGGAAAATTGGTAATGAAGGAACTACCCAGCTATGAGCATGACAAGAAGGGCGGGAAATTGGCGGCAAGATGGGGTGGACCATATACTATCGTGGAAAAAGTGGGAGAAGGAGCGTACAAGATATTGAAACCGGACGGAACCCCAGAACCTCGGCCATGGAACGCTCGTCGCCTGAAATTATACCACCCGTGAGAGGTGTGTAAGAAGGTATGATACTTTGTCATTCATTTCCATAAAAATCCACGAGAGGTAGGGAATATGACATCTGCGACTAATATTCATTCGTACTCGGGGCGACGGCAGTGTGCAAGTGCCGATATGACTTACACTCGAATGGACATTCGTACTCGGGGCGACGGCAGTGTGCAAGTGCCGAGGTGTCTTACACTCGAATGGACATTCGTACTCGGGGCGACGGCGGTGTGCAACTGCCGAGGTGTCTTACACTCGACAGGCTATTCAAACTCGGGGCAGTGGCAGTGTGCAAGTGCCGAGGTAGCCTAAGGGTCCTGGTGGTTGGAAACCAGTGACCGATTTTCAAGCCATGAGTACTTGGCAATCGAGCATACCACATTGCTCCCATCGCAAGTGGCTGAAATCACTTGCCCGGTTTAGTTGATCGATAACTACCTTGGGATGTCGAGACATAGAATCTAGGAATGACTAAATACCTTACCACTAGATCAAAACGATAGTGATGAGATACCTCAATCGGGACATGTCATTTGGCCCGATGACCCTCCCTTTTGAGTGTGTTTGACATAAATGGAATATATGCTAACTAATCAAACATGTTAATGCAGGGAATAAATCTACCATCAACAAAGAACAATGTATGATCCAAGTAACACAACCAATAATGTCAAGAAAAAATGAAAACAACCGACTGGAGACGCAGCACCCCATGAATAAAGATGTTCTAAATAAGGAAGGTGTTCAAGCGGATTACAACCCAGTATAAAGGGAAAACTAGTGACGCAACACTACAAAAAGTCTAACTATTCGCTCGGAGGAATTGACCCCTAGCCAGCCTTCTTAGCAGCAACATCGACTCGCCTCTTCTCAACGTACACCTTCACGCCCTCCTTGACCTTTGTAACGAGCTCGGTCTTGAACTTCTCCTTCTTAGCAACAAGTTGAAGCGTTAATTGGGCCGACGCAGGTAGTAGCAACTTTCCCTAGCAGCTGAGTCTCATTCTCCTTTAGTCGAACAACTTCCTCCTCCAAAGACTTCACCTTCCCTTGCTCAACTGCAAATACAAAAAAGTTGTCAGTTACAGGACAACAAGCATGACAACATTAGAAGATGCATAGGGGCAATATAACACATGGGGAAACACCTTCAAGCAAGGGTAAAACTACTTTAACAGTTTCCTCGGATTTAAGCAAGCTACATTCAAGAGCTGAAATCTTCGAAGTTAGCTCGTTATAACGTTGCTCGTTGAATTCATTGGTGGGGAAATATTTCTTATGATCACTCCAACTAGCCTTCTGTCGATCATGGGATATTTGAAGACCCGACAACTGAACTCGGGTCCACTCCAACTCTTGGGATACCTGCTCGAACCATCGAAGCCTCTCTCTTAACTCTTGTTTAGACCCCTTAGCGGTATCTTTTTCCTTGAAGATCCGCTTGCGATCAACGTGCAAATATCTAATCTGAAGTCTCAACCTGTCACACTGGCTTTCCAAGTTATCGGCTAATAACGTTTTGTCGGCGGCAATTCCCTGAACCCGAGCCAGACTCGCCCGAATATTGTCTATCTCCTCGGGCACATACTCAAATCTCTGATAGCGAAATTGTTCGGATCGAAGATCCTTAATTTCGGTGTCCTGACGATCTATCTTATCATCCTTATTGACAATTCTTTGGTGGAGGTTCTCAACATGGTCTAGCTCAATGTCTAGCTTTCTTTTTATCAGGCGATACTCCGAAGCAGCGTCTGCATCTATACTAGATATCTCGGCTAGGAAGACAATACTAAACTCAGGATATTGGCACTACAGGATCAATCATAGATATTTAAGTTTTGAATAAGTACCTTGGGCTTCGGCCAGCTGCTTCTCCAATCCTCGGGCTCGTTCTTGCTCTTACTGCAATTCGGCGCGAAGATTCTCCACTTTCGCTAACTCCTTCTGCCGAATAGCAGCATCCAACACCTTTCTATTGGTAGCATGAGGACATTACCTTTCACAACATCAACAACCACTCTCCATCGAAATCTGAAGTTTAATAAAGACGACTCACCATGAGGTTGAAGGTATCCTTTAGACTGGCAGAATAGAGGGGCACGGCATTGATCATATGCTCGGCAGTCAAGTTGATAAAATAGGGAGAAGTAAGAGCCCCCAGCGAGTAACACACCAGGCCCAAGAAGGTGAAGAAGGTAATCCCACCCGAACTCGGGGTAGGAGAAACATGGGGCAGATTCTCCAACAGTTCATTCCTAGGAGCATCATTCTTTCCACCAGAAGACTCTACCTGCTTCGGCTCATCAATTTCATCCTCCATACCAAAAATTTCTTCATCATCATCATCGTCATACATAACAAAAACAATATCCTCGGCTATGGCAATACCTTTACCAGCAGAGGCCTCAGTAGGCTGTTGGGGCATATTCTTCCTCAGGGTAGACTCTTCTCCCTTTGGCTCTTTACCCTTTCCATCAGCCTTACCACCTACAATGGTAGATGAAATATCAGAAGGTTTCTGAGGCGACTTCCTCAGGAAATGAGATAAGGGAAGCCGATCATCAGGATCCTCACCATCTTTCGCCGACGCGCCTCCAACATCTCCATTATCGGCCCTCGACTTCTGCACATGAGTCATCGTCAGATCCATTCAAGGAAACAAATAGGGGCAAGTATATGTATTGATAATAGAGAAGTATATTTGTTACCTTCCCTGTCTCCTCCTCGACTCATGTGCTAAGACATCTATCCCTCTTCCTAGTAGCTGAAGCCTTAGGCTGATTACTCTAGGACTTGGGCTGCAAAATACAAACAAGTTAAAATATTATCTTACTGGTTACCCGGGCCGACCAACTAACTAAATGAAAAAACTTACCCGATCAACATTAACCACCCAGAATGGATAAGGCTCGGCAGGAGGTAGAAATTTTCCACTTGAAAGAAGACCACAAATAGCAAGAGGGACCCGATCCCAAGCTACATCACTGGTATGACGGGCGTGCTTATTAGTAGTTGCTCCTCCCTCAGGATCCTCATCCAACATCAGCTTCTTAAAACCCCCCAGTGGAAGTCTTATTGCGATGAGGACTAGCAGCAAACCCAGCAAAATCACCATTAGTAGCAGTCCCACTTCGATAGTTGGCAACAAAGCTGGCAGGGGTGTGGTCGCCTGCCTAGTAAGAATCATAGGTCGACCAAGCAGTAGCAGTGCACTCGCCTCGCCCTCGCCTCTCCCATTCAGATATGAGACGAAAGGTGTTACCATTCCGTTGAGCTAGGGCACGGGACAGACGAATCTGGGATAAGACTTCATACATGAAGGGACGGCTAGGATCATACAGAGGAAAGCATAACCCGAGCTCTAATTGACCTTTGGTGATAACAGTCGCCTCGGCCGAGTGAGGAAACCTTAAAACTTCCTCCTTCTTCAGAACACCTTTTTGGCCCGACAATAGCCTGATATCATAGCCATGGAGATCATAATCATATTTCAGCTGTTTGATGAACTGTTCGTCTGTCAAATCTTTGGCAACCTTCTTGTCATTCCTACATGAAAATGGGGTAGAACCATCAGAAAAGATAGAGTTAAGAGCACGATTATCATGATGCGAAGGGTTGTCAACAATAAATAAGGAATCAAGAGGAACACCATCATCATCAGAAAAAGTATAACTCACACACCTCTTCTCAGTCATGGAGGGAGTTGAAGAAGCCATTGAAGAATTGAAGGAGAAACTTGAACTAAAATATGTAGAAGAAGGTAACAAATGGCGAGAATCACAACAGCGGCAAAGGAGAAGCAATGGTATGATCGAAGTTCGAATAGGGTTCTTAAAGAGAAAAGTGGAAGACAGAGGATCACTCGAGCATGGGTTGAATAAAACTAAGGAATAGAGTGTTGTTCTTTGAAAGATGGAAATGAAAGACCAGGGGTTTATCTGCTGAACTTATAGTCCCAATGATCGAAACCGGGGAAGGAGGTAACTGGTCATAAAGACGGGGATAATAGGGAACAGCATGGCGGAAAACACGGCATGGTCAGAGACGTGGGAGGCGAGGCGGTTTCTTCCCCTCATGTCGAATACACGAGTGAAAGAAGGGGCATAAATGTAGGTGTAAATAATCTACGGATCCAGGTGGAGCAATCCTAGGAAATGTTGCATCAACAATAGGGAAAGTGTGAAGCCCCGAATCATCCTATCCATAGCCCGACGCGAGGAAAGAGACACTAAAGGAACCCGTGAAGCTAGTACGTGTAAAGGTAAAGCTCGGATGTGATGGAAGAGACGCCTGTCGAGTACTAGGGTAATAAATGCTCTGACAAGACAATTGAGAAGATGAGAAGAATCTGGCCAAAGTAAGACTCGGGACTAATGACATCGGCCACACCCCACTAACCAACCCACATCGGGTAGAAGAACATCGGGAGAAGATTTCACTAAGCTCGGCTCAACACCCCGAGAGAGACGTCGCTCATCACCCGAGAAGAACATCAAGGAAGATATACCGAGACCCACACTGTAACTTGGATGTATCATCATATGTGACTATAAATAGAGAGCTTTGTAAAGATCTAAGGACCAAGTAATCCAGTGAGAGAGGAGAGAACACTAAGAGCTTTGTAGAGTGAATAGTTGCTAGTGAGATACACCATTTGTAACCTTGAGTGAAGTAATAAGATCATCCATTTACCCCCGTGGACGTAGGTAATCATGCCGAACCACGTATATCTCGTGTTCTTGTTCAATTCTTGCTTGTTTACTTCATTGTGTATGTTTGAGATCCTTTGGATGTAGCGGTAGGATTTTCTACATCTACAATGACATTACGACCTATTATCAAACTACAGGGTAAAACATGTTGTAGTTCAGATATTCTACAAGAACCTTTACCGGTGGTCAACCTCCAGGCTAGGCAAATTCCATTTTGCTTTGTTGAAATAAAATCAAAAAAAAAAAAAAGGAAAAAGAAAAAATCAACATATTTCAAGAGTGCATAACATATCCTTGGCATGGGTTAAAATATTTATTTATTTATTTCGAATTTCATATCAACAATGGATCTTGTTTTGTAAAAAAATTCGAGCACTTTCCAAAAATATAAATTTCATTAAAATCCGACATATATTTCGGAAGTTAAGACCTTTCTCGCGATTAATTTAAAATTGGATAGAAAAAATAAATATGAGAGAGAAAAGGATATGATAAAAAATAAAGTTTAAAGTAAAGGGCATAAATGACTAAATTTTTTTGTGTCTTTTTCACGCAGACCTATATTTTAGAAGTCCACAACTCCCATACTTTATGGGATTTGGCCATTTGACTCATTATGGGATTTGGCCATTTGACCCATTTTCCGACTCCCTTATACACAACTCCAATAGCACTCTTGAAATAAGCAACGATACTGCTCAGTGTATATGAGTATTTATATCATAGGATTATGCGAACTCTTTCCATAAAAACCAAAGGCAACCATTACCAGTTAACAGTCAAACTCCATCCGGACTGCTTTCGATATGTTAAAAACTAAAAGAAGTACAGGATTCCATCAAATCCAAACTTACTGTGTCCAGACAAATAAAAGAGCAACTCTAGATATTACAAATACGTTAGGTTTACTGCTTCAAATCATAACAGTCTTACATCATTGTTCCATAACTTTACTAGACCTCTCGCCCCCATGATTTTTACTTATGCCTTGTCCTCTACTCACCATGGTCGTCGACGGAGTAAATGGATCAGCTTCGGTTGAACCCTATGCTCTTTCGTATATTTGTAAGTGTAATCACAACCTCTGCTGCTAGAGGCCTTCTGTTGGCGTCGTCTTGTAAACACAATTTCGCAAGATCGAGAGCTTGGACAAGCGAGCGATGTAGATACTTTCCTTCCATGAGTGGGTCAGCAATTTCAGTGAACTTGTAACTGTCTTCAAGTAATGGCCGTGCCTGCAAAGTCAAAATGGATATATGTCAAGGAAATGCATGAGTATAGAAAGGAAGTAATAAAATAAATGGTGGACAAAGGGAAGAAAATATGTTACCCATGAAACAATACTGCGCCTTGTGGTTGCATCAAATGCCTTCTGCCCAGAGATCAATTCAAGCAAAACAACACCAAAACTGTAGACATCAGACTTACTAGTAATTCTGCCAGTCATAGTATACTCTGGATCAAGATAACCACATGTCAAGTTGATCATGGTGTTATCCCATGTAACATCATATTCTGCACAAATGAAATCTGACAGCTTTGGGTTATAATTCTCATCGAGTAAAATACCGGATCCCTTCAAATCACAGTAGATCACTGGAGTCTCCTTCCGGCCATGCAAATACTCTATCTTCATCCTAGTCTTCCAGTCTAAAGGCCTGTCCCCGGGTTTAAGGTCTACAACATAGATGAACATCAAATTACTTACTTCTTATAATTGATTTACCATGTCAAATCCATGAAATGGTGAGAACCCAGAAACCTTACCATGTAAGTAAAGACTCAACGATCTTAATGGAACAAATTCATAAACAATAATATGATCTTTCCCTTTATCACAATATCCAATCATCTTAACGAGGTTAGAATGCTCTAAGCAGCTGAGTATTTGAACTTCCGTGCACAAATTTTCCTGCCGATCAAACCTTTTCACGGCAACTTCCTGAAATTTGTTTATCGGATTACTAAACAGTAATTACGAGTAAACTTGCTAAGTATATGTAATTAACAACAATTCAGGACTGAATTTGCTAAATATAGGCAGTACAACAAGTCTTACCTGACCGTCTTTGAGAATACCCTTGTACACTCGCCCCAAACTTCCTTCGCCCAAAACACGTCTTGGATTGAAATTATCAGTGGCGACAATTAGCTCTCTGGATTCGAAGACACGAATATTATTGAGATCATACTGAAATTCAGCTTGTTCTGCTTCATCACGATCTGCTTTAACACCTAACAATAATATCCAATCTCTCTCTGTTAATCTAGTAAAAAAAATAATCAATAATCAAGTAAATGTAACTAGTTGGCTAAAGATTTAGAAGATTACCATCTCTTCTCTCTGAATGCGAGCGCTGCACCTTACTAGGAATAAGACAGGAGAAAAACCTAAACCTAGGCATGCCCAGAAGCCAGAGGGAAACAAGCGTCGACGAGATTAACAAATTGTGGGAGGAAAGAAAATTTTAGAGCTGGTTTTGTTTCGGAGGTGCTTGGAAATATTAACTTTCACCTGTCAAGTGAAACGCCTTATCAACTGCCGTGTCATCATCATTCCGTCGACCTACTCCTACTTGTTACTTTTCTAATAGGCCCTGACTTTTGATAAAGTTGAAAATTTTCTTTCTTTTGACGGTCATCAGTGACAAATTAACTTATTGTTCAAATGGCTAGTTGAAGATTTTCCATTTTGGGCAATGGGTTGATGTCCAGTCTTTCACGCGGTAATTCTTAAAAAACAAAAAAACAAGCTTTAAGTACTTTTTTTCATATGAACCAAGACTTTTTGTATCTTATCTGTTGGCCTTTTATCCTTTTTCAGCTTTTAGGGAATCTCTAGATAATAATTTAACCCCACTAGCTGCACATTAATGCTTGGACTGGTTTCATTCATAAACTTCCAGTGGTACTTACTGCACATGGATGTTGGTAACACTCGCCTTTAATTTTGCGGTAAATCTTAGTTGGTTTACCAAACAGTCTAATGAAATGACTCTTGCGGTGTCTCAACAATCGCACACAATGCACTTACTGCAGAATTGAGTACTGATACATTTTGGAAAAGTATCATTTGTTGTGCTAGGCGCCCAGAGAAAAAAATTTGCTCGCCTTGGGCCGTTTTATTGCTTGGCGCCCCCTTGGACGACTCGTGTGCCTAAGGCGCTCGCCTTTGGCATTTTAATGTTTCATTGTCTTGTGTTTTCTAGGGATGAATATCGTTAGGAAACAAATTTCATAATTTGAAGATTTTCAATCTCGATATTCATTTAAGAGATGGCTACTCATAATGTCTACTGCCCTTCACATTAGTCACAGCTACATACAAATTTCAGCAGAACTGTAACTTTACTAGACCTCTCACCTACGATTTTATGCAACCGCTTCAGCCCTACGTTGACGGAGTAAACGGATCAGCTACTGTTGTACCCTATGCTCCTTCGCATATTTTGGAGAGGGGGAGTACTAAATTTGTTAGAAACCTCACAACTTCTGCTGTAAGAGGTCTTTTGCGATAGTCTTCTTGTACACACCATTTCACAAGATTGAGAGCTTGGACAAGTCCACGATGCGGATACTGTCCTTCCATGAGTGGGTCAGCAATTTCCGGGAACTTCTTCCTGTCATTAAGTAATGGCCGTGCCTGCAAAGCCAAAATGGTGATATGTCAAGGAAGTGCATTAGAAAAACATGTGTTACGCTGTCTCTGGATTGGAGTAAGCAGTAAATGGTGGGCAAAGGGAAGAAAAATATTACCCATAAAACAACGTTATTGTATCCATTGATTGCCTTCTTCCCAGAGATCAACTCAAGCAAAACAACACCAAAACTATAGACATCGGATTTCAAACTGAGGCTGCCAGTCATACGATACTCTGGACCAAGATAACACAATGAAAACTTTCTATTGGCCACGGTGTGATTCAGTGTAGGACCATGTTCTGCACAACCGAAATCTGACAGCTTTGGATCATAATTTTCATCGAGTAAAATACTGGATCTTTTCAAGCCACTGTAGATTACAGGCGGATCCTTTTGATCATGCAGATACTCTAAAGCCTTGGCCACACCCATTGCTATCTTCATCCTAGTCTTCCAGTCAAGAGGCGTCTTTCCGGGTTTAAGGTCTACAACATATATAGGAGATCAAGTTAGTTTTTATAACGAATTTTACAATGTCATGATCCACAAGATGGTGAGAAACCTTACCATGTAAATGAAGATCCAACGAACGTAATGGCATGAATTCATAAACTATAATATGATCTTTCTCTTTATCACAGTAACCAATCATCTTGACAATGTTAGAGTGCTCGATGCAGCTGTGCATTTGAACCTCCGCCCACAAATCTTCCTGCTCTTCAAACCTTTTCACGGCAACTTCCTAAAAATTTTGTTTATCGGATCACTAAACAGTCATCTGTCACTAAGTACTATACTTGCTAGCTATAAGTAAATAACAACATTTCTTACCTTTCCGTCTTTGAGAATACCCTTATACACCCGTCCTCCTTCACTTAATACACGTCCTGGACTGAATTTATCAGTGGCGACGATTAGCTCTCTCGATTTGAAGACACGAAAACTGTCATCATGCTGAAATTCAACCTTTTCTGCTTCAACGCAATATTGAGATTCAGTTTAATCTCAGAACCAAAAGGTCTAAAACCAATTTTCAAAATAAATAACAATAAAATAAAACTAATAATTAAAGATTTAGAAGATTAGCTATGTACTACCATAACCATCTCTTCTCTTGGAGAAAAATCGAAACATATGCATAGCCAGAGAAAAACCAGTTTAAACAAATTGTTGTGGGAAAGAAGATTTTTGGAGTGTGTTTGGTTTCGGAAATTATATCAACGATCAAAACACCCACTAGTTATTTCTTAAGCGGTCATTAATGAAAATTTTCCATCTTCGGCAAAACTATTATATATGGTCCATGGGTTGATGTCTCACGCGGTATATAATTCTTACATTGGTACGTGGGTAAATATCAGCTTCATGGTACTACTTTTGTCCCATGGGAAGATGGGACACGCCATTCACTGACACAACAAACCTTAAAAAGAAGAAAGTTATTATATTCTTCTTCTCTTTTGAATTACCATGTTTGGTATTGAATAATTGAATGAAATGAGAAACTTCCAGGTACCTTCTCAGCGTTAGGGGGGGATTTTAAAAACCAGCACCAGGGGTCAATAAATCCCCTCTTGCTGTGTCCAGACAAATAAAAGAGTAACTTCGTTCATTATTACGAGGAGATCGGCCGGGTTTGAATTATCAATCATAAACAGTCTTACCTCACTGTTCAAAACTTTACTAGACATCTCACTCCATGATTTTACTTGTGCAACTGCTTGTGCTCTAATTAGCACCATGGTCGTTGACGGAGTCAATGGATCAGCTTTGTCGTACCCTGCGCTTCTTCTTAAATTTGGGAGACTAAACTGGAAAGAGTAGTCAGAATTTCTGCTATACGAGGGTCCTTTCTGAGCTTCTTCTTGTTGTACACACATTTTCGCAAAATTGAGAGCTTGGACAAGCCCACGGTATGGATACCGTCCTTTCATGAGTGGGTCAACAATTTCTGGAAACTTCTTACTGTCCCTTAGTAATGGCCGTGCCTGCAAAGTCACAATGGTGATATATTAAGGAAATACACGAGAACAAACATGGGATCCGCTTTCTCTATACTAGTAAGGACACATGTGCGATGCACATGCTTGAATTTTACTCATCCAACAATACTAAATTTGAAAGTCATGAGATTTTTTACCTAAAACAAAAATTTACTATTCTCGTTACGTAGATAATAGAAAGAGCTTTTCAAATATATAAATTTTACAAAAGTCGATTATATATTTTCCTGGCTTGATTGGGGTATACCCAATTTTAAAGGGACACTTTTTGTCGGTTTTAGGGGGAGTCCTAATGGGTAAGTTACAAAACTACCCTTACCCATTAATAATCTTAATTACCCTAAATCAGATTTTATTCTCTTCATTTCATCTTTCTCTCTTCTTCTTCTCCTCCCCACCATACCGACCCCCACCACCACCACCATCAAAAAAACTCGACGATCAATTCGTTAAAATTGTTGATTCCAAAACTCCGATTAATCTTTATCAATGGATCCGCCGAGGGCTAGTAAGATGAAGCAAACAAATAGAAAGCGCAATGAATTCAATCCCGAAATTGCAAAAATAGTTCAACAAAAAGTGAAGAAAAAAAACCGTTGAAGAAGGAGAAATCGAAGCCGCCGAAAAAGCAGAAATGGTGCGATTAAGAAAGTAAGGGCCTACTTAAACTCACTCTAGTACTTCGATTTCATGTTTGCATGTCAAATTAGGTCAAAAAATCCGAAATTTTGAATTGGCAGTTGCGACGCCGGCAAGGTATTTTGTTATCGAACTTGCCGGATTTTCATAATTAGGGTTTGGCCGGCAAGCTATAAGGTTGAAGAACTTGCCGGATGTATAGTTTCCAGAATCGCTACGAGCAGGGCTAGGCGGAGTTATTCAACCGTATACCTTTTGCGGCATAAGCTTTTTTTTAATGAAGCCGGCAACTTTTTGTTTTTTACCCTGCCGGCTGCTTCTTTTGAATGTTTCCTGATGCCTAGAGTTTTTTAATCCAGAAGGGTATTTGTATAAAACCATGTCGGCGGTTTGTCAGCCGGTAATGTATGTGTAATGGACCTTGCCGACCTGAATAGTGAAAATTTATTGTTTCTACTGTGTACATTTTTGTTGGGAGCCGGAAGGCTATTTTAGTGATACCCTGCACGGCTGCGGCTTAGCCGCACGCATCTTTTGGTGGACCCTTTCGGCCATGTTTCCACGGATTGTCGACCCCGCTTCTACTGTAATGTTTTTTTTTCTCGAATTGTTCTTGTCCCGGGTGGAGAAGGCAAAGAAAAAGCTCTGAAAGCTATTAGTCCTCCTTCAAGACCTCCTCGTGTTGGTGGAAAACTCTTGACTTCACAACATCGGGGGTCGCCTAGGGGTTTAAAGGCTATAACTCGTCCACTAGGGTCGCCTAGGGGTTTAAAGGCTATAACTCGTCCACTAGGGTCGCCTAGGGGTTTAAAGGCTTGATGCACATGCTAAGTGCATTCGTTTTTATGTTTCAATCAATGTAGTAACCAAAATTGCATGAATAAAGTGAATTACATCTTCCATATTTTCTGTTTTCTGTTTGGTATAAGTACAAGCCGGCAAGGTTATAAATCCTTAACATGCCGGCTACAGGTCAGCCGGCAGTGTTAAAAACTATTTGCTTGCCGACCTTACGACCTTGTCCGAATGCGAATCGTCACAACACTTGCTTCTGAGTTGCAAGTTCTCTAGACAAGTATGGTCCTTGATCTTACCTAACCACCTCCATTGGAATCCACCCTCGTCGGTTCTACATTTGGCCCAAAGTTGGTCTGCCAATGGCATTAATGGTCGGCAAAGAAAATCTGGGATATGGTTCCAGCTGCAGTTTTATGGGCAATTTGGAATGAGCGAAATAGAAGAATTTTCGAGCAAAAATCTCTCTCTCACTTCCAAGTAAGTGTAGAGGTCAAAACATCCTTTTTGCATAGAGATGTGCCTTCAAAAGAGATTTTAATTTTAGGCTAGACTTGTGCATCTTTTCGTGGGAGAACATGTTCTACTGAGATAAAACCTTAGTTGTTTTCTTATGTCTTTACATCCCTTCCAAGGATTGTATCCCATTTCTCTTTAGTTTTGCTTTCTTCCTTTATAACTGACTCATGTAATTTTTTCTTCTCCTTTTAATAAATTTCTCCTTTCTCGATAAAAAAAAATGCATGATTTTGTGGGTAATTTTTTTCTTCCTTTTTGCCCGCCCTTTATTTTTTACCTTACTCAAATCTAGCTAGAGAAAGTGGAAAACATGTTTCTTCTCGTCATTTCCTTAGCATATCACCATTTTGACTTTGCAGGCACGGCCATTACTCAGTGACAGTAAAAAGCTCCCACAAATTGCTGACCTGCCGCTCAAAGGACAATATTCATATGTGGATAGTTGTGAATAGTCTTTTAAATTTAGTCTCCCAAGAAGAAACATGGGGTACATCCGAAGGAGATTTTTTGACTCGTCAACCATGGTGGATAGAGAATCTGAGAATTGGAAGAATAATGGGAGTTAAAATTGACAGCACAAATATATACTCCCTCCGTCCCACATATATAGGCGGAATTTTGGTTTTTGTTTGTCCCACTAAATAGGCGGACTTTGTTTTCCAAGATGAATTTTTCCATATATACCCATATTTATTGTACATAGGTAATTGTGTTGGAGATAAGACGAAGGGTAAAACAAGAAAAAACATATAAAATTATGAATCCCATACAATTCTCTATATAAAAATAGAGTTTTTTCGAGCGACGTGATTAATCGGAGCTTCTGGTTGATTCTGGCCCCACCAGTTTTATTTTTATGGTAATTGTAAAAAAATCTGGAAATAAAATTCAAGAAGATATATTTTTCTCCACAATATATTTTATAGACAATCACATTCAACAAAAATTACCAAAAATATATTGAAAAATTAATCATAATGCGGGCCCCTAGCTCAGCTGGTCATCCCCGTTCCCCAAAGTTTAATGCGTTCCAGGAGGTCCCAGGTTCGAGTCCCCAATGGCGTGATATTGCAGGAATTAACATGGAAGGTAGTGTTAGTTTGCCCCCTTGTGACACAATCTCGCCCCCTCCCGCCCCGTTTCGCTCCCCTTGGCAAGGTTCCCCATGAGGCCCGTTGGTAGGCTAGCACAGCAACCTGTTCAATTAATGTAGTAGTATGTCGTTGGAGCTTAGCTTGTTAGGCTTCCAACTAGTTAATGTAATAATTGTCTAAAAAACAAATTAAAATAAAATCACATAAAAATATGCATTATTAATCATGATTTCATCACAAATTAAATCAATCATACTAAAAAAATAATCCAATGTCCGGTGAAACTAATTTATTCCAATGAAACTAATTTTAATTATAGTTCCAAACTACTAATAATTAAATAAATTCTAATTCTAATTGCAATTTATAATTACAACTCCAAATGAAATTACAAAAACAATTCAACAATGAAGCTAAATCATGATTGAACCAAATATGAGTCAATAGCCCAAATTAAAAATAAAAATGTTTAGAGTAGTGGATACATACCAATATTTCGAATTTTCCTACCCTTTGCTAAAACATTTAATTGTTGGTCCTGTAGAATATTAAAGATACAAAATAATTAATAGAAAATCGTGATGATCAATACATGATATCAAACAAAAAGTTTAGAATAGAATAACAAAAGCTTTAATAGAAAAATGCGATAATAATAATGGTTTTAACATTAATTTTATTCATTCCGTAAATACAAACCGAAAAAAGATTTCATTATGAGATGTAGAATATGCCAAATATTTTTAGACACAAAAATTGCAATAAGTACATGCAAGTATCCAAAAATAGTGGCTATCCAAAGTATAAAAACTACAAAAAAGAAATTGCACATAAGTGCGGAAATAATATCTTTTTTCTTTCGAATATCCTGATTTTATTACTATACTTTTTAATATTGCTTATTCAGAAAAATATTAAATTAAATGCACTAATAAAGATACTTTCAACTACGATTGGCAAAATAATATACTTCAATAGGTAAATTTGTGGTTTTCTTTGCTTTAGGTTGCCTAAAATATTACAATAGATGGATATAATCGGGAAAATGCAGATATTGCTTAATATTCTGTTCAAAATAAAAAGGAAATTCCAGATAATTTTAGATATTAATTAATATTATATCAAAAATAAATCATTTTATTTTTGGGTCTGGTGTCTCTATATAAAGCAATCAAACAAACCCAAACTCCATTTTTAGCCAAACCCTTTTGTTTCCACATTGCTTTTTAAAATTTGTTGTTATTTTTTTTCTTTTTCCTGTGATTTAGGATTTTTTGTGACATTTGTCATTTTGTTTTGTAGGTATCCTCGATCATGCACTGTTTGCAGTTGTTCCAAAAGAAGCAACATCAAGGTATACCCCTATTAATTCTTGCAAATATTTTTGCGATATCAAACCAAACACTATATGTTTTGGGCGTAAAACGTGTTTTGCTCTTGCCATTGTTTATTTAGGTTGTTACTTCTTCACATGTTGCTAAATCTTCAGGAAATTAAGGTTTTTTTATCAATTTTATTATTGATCGTGTATGTATGATTGTTGTTTGTTTATTTTCCCTTTTTATGTTATTACAGGTAACTAAATAGATCTTGATTGATGTAAGAAAGATAGAAGTAGCAGTGTAGAATTTTCTAGATGATTAAAAGAAAATATTTGATTTGTGGATGTCACACATGAGTCAAGATATCTTATTTCGAGGGTTCTTTTAATCCTGTATAGATAAAAATAATATAACATCATTAGGAGTAAAATCACCGGAAAATAAAATTTGCAGAGAGGGAAAAAAAAACAAAACAGACGGCTAAAGGATTCTCAACCCCACAAATTAGGAAAGCTGTTTCGTCAACTTTATTAGGAAAAATGAAATTTAGAAGTTGCATTTTTTGTGTAAGACGGAATCTGATAAGTATAGAATTTTTGGACGTCTAGAAGATACTCAAAATTGGAAAATAAATACTCAACCAATAGATATAACTATCCAAAAATAATATTTACTTATTTAGTTATGGAAATAAATTATTACATAAATTAGGTAAACTCTGATTTTTATAGTCTCAACTTGCCAAATGTAATCCAAAGTACACAATATGGGAAAAAGAACAGCTAGCCAAAAATTAAAAAAATCTCAAATATATTTAGATATTGATTAGTATTCATTTCAAAACAAAATCCTTTTATTTAGAACGCGCAATTGGGGGATATAAAAAGTAATTGGGGGATACAAGAAAAGGACAAAAACTGGATCCAGATATCAATTCTGGGTCACCCCTTATCTAAGTATTTTTTTAAATCCTAATCTACCCTCACTAATCAAAGTTTAGTGGTTAATAATAATTAGTAAAATCTTAAGATTTTGTTAAATGATTAGTGTGTGTTTTATTTGTTTTTAGGTGAGTGAGGTGAGAGTAGAAGGAGGGAAAAATATTTTGAGAGAGAAATTTTTTTGTGGAAAATGGAGGATGATTGTGAAGAGAGGATTGCTGCCGCCGAATCTTTAGCTCAACTACAACAAGGAGCATATCTTGAATCTTCAGCTAACGACAACAACTCTCAATTGCAACTCATTGTTGAGCCAACACCCTTGAATGATGATTTTGACGAGTATGGAGAGTTTCATGAAGAACCAACACAAGAAAGTAAACTTGCACAACATACTAGCATCCCCAACACACAGTAAAGTCGTTAAGATGTCGAAAAATTCAATTTTTTTCTTTAAACCCGCCATTTTTTCAACCGAAAAACCTCGGTGCCGGTATGGTAGTTTTATGAATACCATGCCGGTAGTCCACGTACCGGCATTGTATTCATACTACGACCATGCCGGACACTTATATCCCCCAATTTGAATTATCAACCGGCATAGAATTCGACCAAAAAACTATGCCGACACAGAGTTAACCTTTTTACCTAACAAGGAATATACTACGGAATATTCAACCCGCATGGTTTCATTTATCGTCTACCATGCCGGTATTGAATGAAAAACATACAGAAACAATTCCATCCCAAACCAAAAACCGGCATTGAAACTTAATAAACATTAACGCTGAATTTAGTACCGGCGTGGTACTATCACTATCGATAATGCCGGCAATGTAATCCGGCGTTGTTAAGTTACAACCTTTCAATGCCTAGGTACCTACAAAAAACATGCAGGAATAAATGTTTTCCAAAGCTAAATTCGGCATTCAATATAGATTACTTTTCAATGCCGGAATTTTGTACCGGTTTGGAACAATATGTTACGATAATGCCGCAGATCATTGCTTCCGGCGTTGTAGTCTTACGAAACACATATGCCGGAATAGGTTTCAAATTTGGTCTTCCGTTTTGGTAAACTTATACTATGCCGGAACAATTGTCGAGCATGCCGAGACAGGTTTCCGGCATAGTGTTTTAATGTTGTTTGGAACTAATTTTCATTGGATCCTTAGGTGGTGCCATATATTGATCCAACAAATGCAAAGCCGCTTTATCGGGATACGTCGGAATGCTATAAAATCCCTCCGGTATGTGACCAAATAATACTTTTCACCTAGTATCTTGAACATTATTAATGGATTGCTAGTAGTGAACCTTCTAATGAATGCGAAATTGTTCTTATGTAGGGAATAACTGATCGAAAGGAAGCAATCGCTTGGGCTAAAGAGACGGCTCTTAAGAACATGTGTGTGTTGGTGAGGAACACCGAAGGTTCGAAGAGGCGTTTTGAGATGGCTTGCAGAGAGAAGTGGGAAATACAAGGAGAAGAATAGCCACAAGAGAAAGGATTATGTATATCCAAAGAAGACTAATAGGGTATACAAGACTCGTACGAGGAAGAATGATTGCCCTTTTAAGCTTGTATTCCGTTTAAATGACATGAACAATTGGGACTGTGAGGTTTTGTGTGGCTGTCATAACCATCGGGATCCGGAAGATTTTGTTGGTCACTCCTTAGTTGCGAAGCTAAAACCTGACGAGTTCGAGGATGTAAAGAGATTGACCAAAGCACTTATCAAACCGAGACAAATTCTCAGAGGCTTCAAGGAAAAGGACGAGACTAACGTGTCTTCTCTACGTACAATTTATAGTGCACAAGCAACTATTAGGAGGGTGGAATGGGAAGGGAGGTCCGTTATGCAAGAATTTGAGAAGATAGCTTGGGATCACAACTACACGCGTATCATTAAAAGAGGGCCCGACAACAAGCCCCTTCAAATATTCATTTCGCATCCGTTGCTTTCACAGTTGGCAAATACATGTTGTGGTGTTCTTTTGATGGATTGCACCTACAAGACAAACAAATACAATATGCCGTTATTCAACATCGTGGGGCAAACCTCGGACAAGGTAACATTCACATTGGCTTGATGTTTAATGGAAAACGAGAGGGACCATAATTATCATTGGGCATTACGACAATTGAAGTTGTTCTTCCGGGAAAATCAACTTCCGAGGGTCATCGTAACTGATAACGATGACGCATTAATGAGATCAATATCCGACTTCTTCCCGGACGCACAAAATTTCCTATGTACATATCATATACGTAATAATGTGATAAAAACTTGCCATGCCTTGTTTGAACCCGCAAAGGCGGATATTAAGAAGAGAATGATGGTACAACTAGAGGAAGATGTTCGAAAGAACAAACTATCCCCCGAAGAAGAAGAAGATGAGAGAGGCAAGATAAAGGAGCGAGTGGACAAAGAACATGCGGAAAATCATAAAAAGTGGTTGGAATTTCTAAGAGATTGGGAGAAAGTTTATTGGTCTCTTACCGAGGTTATGTACGAAAAGAGATTGGAGAAGTTTATTGCCGATTGGAACGAAGTTTATCCGACTGCCGTCTGGTATTGTCGGACTCAATGGTTGGATGAGTTTAAGGAAAAATTTGTACGTGCATGGACAAACGGTATAGACACTTCAAGACGGAAGCAACTAGTGCAGGAGGCCGCTCATGGGAGATTTAAAGATCTCATCCAATCCGGTCAAGGCAATGTGGTTACGGTCACCGAGGCAATGGAGCAATACTTTAAGCAAGATATCAATAGGATCAAGGAGGCTTTTGAGAAAAGCTCAATGGAAAGGATGACTCCATTTCTTCGTTATGGTAACTTTCTCCAAGGAATAGAATTCAACGTCTCTCATTGGGCAATAAAACATATGATGAGACAAATGGAATATGAGAAAAATTACGGAAAACCGGGTGATGTGTGTAGCAGAGTCAAGAGAAAACTTAGCAGTAGCCGGATCAGGACGGCTATGTCGAGAAGACTTACGTTTTGCTTCTAAAACAGCTTTGCCTTTTCCTTTGCTCTTTTGTGGTGCTCTAGACCTATGTGACAATATGTAAACTGAGTTATATAATGACAACCGGCATAGAAATCGAACTTAACAGAGTTCCAAGATAGGTGCCGCATTCTAATAAATTAATATATGATGCCGGTTGTCTCTGAATTTTAGACGGAGAATGAACATTTTTTTCAACAGAACACCGGCAAAGTAAGTTAACATAACGACAACGCCGGAACTTAGAACCGGCATTGTTAAGAAGTAAGCTTAAATGCCGGTACTGTGGGATTTTAGTACAGAGATTTTAACACAGAAAACGGCATAGTATTTATGAAACAAACAAAGCCGGTATGTAAAACCGGCATGGTATTCAATTAAATGTGTATGCCGGTAAAGGCATGCAATAAAAACTGATTCGGGACATATATTCAGGCATGATTTTCAAATTGTATTCTACCGCCAATCAAACATGCAACTGAATTTCAATTTGATTTTCAAAGACTAAACAACCAAGTTTCACTTTGTGTTTTCTACTATGGGCTAAATCCTAAAAGTAAAAAAATTCAATTCAACATATACATCACTTACCGCATCAAATTTGTTATTTCCACCTCACCAACAGACTCTTCAGGCACTTGTTGCGCTTTTGATTTCGATTTACCACCATCATCAACAGTTTCTTCAGGATTGGGTATTGGTTTTTCACCGGGTTTGCGACGACCCATTGTGTTTGAGAATGAATGATTTCCTTTCTATAAAAATGGACAATGAATGATTTCCTTTCTAAAACCGTCACTTAAATAGAATGAAGGAGTGTGTAACTGACGCATAAACTGGTATTAAGGATTTTGTAACCGCCAAATAAGTGGGATAAATTAGTTTGTAACCGTCAAATAAGTGGAATGAATGAGTTTTGTAACTGCCACATAACTTGTGTTTATAACTGTCAGCATGCCGGCATTGACAAATGGAACATTTCAATACCGGTATTATGACAATAAGTATTTGGTGAGCAGAATTCAACGGAGGCACATGTAATGGTATAGTATTTGGTTTATTTTTCGATGTCGGATAAGGAAAGAAAATTGATGAAATAAATAACATAGACCACATAAACTTTAGGAAATAAACTTAAAAACATTAACTCAAACCAATTGCAACTAACATCATTTCTTGGAACGAGATTCAATAAGCATAGCAGCTTCGAAATGCCTAAAAGGCTCTTTTCTCCATTTGGTATATGCGTCCTGAGCTTGAAACCTATTCCCTCTTGCAAGAAACTCGTTGTATTTGCGATATAACTTTATGAGTGCAATTGTTCGATTTTGTACATAGAGATCACCGTAATCCATTCGGCCTTTCTTACCTTCCAAGTAGTTATTCTTGTAAGGACCAGTCCTAACAAAACCCCAAAAAAGATTCGAAGGGCGGTGATCTTCCTGGAAATCGGATACTATGTAGTAATTTTTAATCCACTCGGTTTCTTCCTCGACATCCGCTTCTATCTTAGATTGTTTTTGGCGTTTAAGGATTTCTTTAGCTTCTTTGCGATAATGTTCAAGCTTTGCTTCCTCTTCTTCTTCTCTTTTTCTCTTAAGTATCTCTTCTTCCATTGCGGCAATTGACTTGGTGGTTTCTCCCTTCCTTTTAAGTTTTTCTAGTATAAGGGAAACTGAGTTGGTGGTTGATAATTGATTTCCCAACGGAGTGGATAGTTTGTTCTTCTTGAGTTTTTCTTTTTCCATGGCAATGATGGAATCGGTAGTTGATGAAGTATTTTCCATTGGAGGTATCAAGTGCAATGGGTGAATCCATTGCATTATATAGATGATTGCACAACGGCTATTTAGTGCCGGCATTGTCAGTGACCTACAATCAATGTCGGCCCTCTAAAGCCGGTTTATGGTTCAAAAAAATAGCCGTTGTGCATCGATTTTTGAACATTCCGGCATTGGTATAAACTTATCGTAAATGCCGGCACTAGGTACCGCATAGATTAATATACTACATACTAAGCCGGAATCATTAGGCAATTGAAATATGTTTACATACTAAGCCGGAACTATAATTTATTTCGAACGTAATCCTTGTCGACGGAACAACGAATGCACTTAGCACGTGCATCAAGCCTTTAAACCACTTGGTGGCCCAAGTGGACGAGTTATAGTCTCGTGAGGGCTTACATAGAGGTATACCTACAAAACCTTACGAAATACCTAATCGGATACCCTAAAAACCTAAGCAAATTACACTAAACTATCAATCTTCTTAAGAAGAATCCGTTTCCGATTCCCCCAACCGGTGGTACTCGGTGACTTTGGTTACAATATGGTTCACGTTGGCTTCAAACATGAATGGTTCTCCCTTTTCCCGTAAGTAACGCGTTTTCACGGCTTCATGCTACAAAAACAACACACAAACTTTGTTGGTTACATAAAAATTGAAAAATAGTAGATTGTGCCGAATTATTCATAAAGATACTTACGAGTTGTTGGGGGGCAACCTATTGTGATGAGCGTTATCGATCCGGTACTTCATTTTTAGATACTCAACCACAGCATTTAGGATGATGTCGTGTCGTTGCTCGATTTGTTGAGCAGTTCTTCCTTTCGGGTTACCGTAATCGTGAACAAACTTCCTAAAAATCTTCAACCACATGGAATCCCGCGTGCTGCTATCTATAGTTGAAGGACGAGTTTTGAGTACCATGCTTGGGTGATTGCTAAATCTTCCTCCGAGTCAAACGATGCCATTTGTTGTATGTGGGATTAGGTTCTATAATAAGCTATTTATAGATGACTATTCTAGGGTTTAGGGTTTCTTAAGTTAAGATTCTCAAGGAGATATATAAGAACGCGAGTTTTTTGCTATTTGGGTCCAAGAATTAGCTCTCTTTATATAGAGAAAAACCTCAACGGATAGTTTTTTTGAAATTACATAACTTCAAGGCATTGTCGTAATCGTGAAATACAACGCCGGTAAATACAACAACCGCATTGTATCCGATAAGCTTACAATGCCTAAGAATAGGAAAAAAATTTAATGAGATTGCGACAAATATGCAACCTATACCGGCATGGTTTTAAAACACTTCGAAATGCCGGTAAATGCAACCGGCATTCAATCTATAACAAAGTCTATGCCGGTAGTTGATGAATTAAAAAAAAAACGGCTACTTTTTTGAAAAATAAGACCGTTGGAGATTCATCTCTATATAATACCCCCATTCCTTTGGAAAATTATACACAAACCAGCAACCAAATAACAAAAATCATTCTCTCAAGAAAGCAAGCACGGTTAAAGCTTCACAAAGGATGGGGGATTCATCATCTTCCTCTATTTGCAAAGTAAGTAGATTTACTAACAATATGATCTTCACTACTATGACCCACGACTAATATAATCTTCTCTTACGAGTCATCATTGCAAGTGTCAAATTTGCAAGTCGCCTTCTCATCTAGCCATGGACTGTCCTTTTATTTATTCAAAGTGTAGAAGCTGTGATGGGACACGCCGGTTTTGGATTGCAAAAACTGATGATGCTGAAAATGGAAGAATGTTTCTAAGGTGTTTGAATCACCCAAAGTGCGATGAGTTTCAATGGTTTGACAGATCTGTTCAACTAGCAGAGTCAAGAGAAAACCACAAGGGCCAATGCAAGCCAATCGATGGGTGTGATGGGTGTTATATGAAGGGAAAGGAATATGTTGAAAGAGAAGAAGAACCAATGAAGTTGATCCTTGACACCCCACTCCCGGACGATGTCTTCGAAGAGGTTCGAGAAAGGCTCAAAGGTTCCGTAATTGTTGAAAAGGGATGGAAGTAGATTATCTTTAGCATGTTTTAATTAAAAGATTCAAATCCAATGTAATAGATTAATTATTAGGAATAAAATAGAAGAGCATTCGAAATGAATTTTTATTCAAAACAAGCAAAGTTGTACCTAGGCATGGAAGTATTCAATTTTACAAAGGCTTAGGTTTTCAAAACTATGAAAATTTTCAAATTATCAAGAAACCTAAGCATAGATGTCGGAAAATACTACCGTGCCGGTATTCATCGAATATCTATACAGAACATTGAATTTTTGGTATTCTTGTCCCTGTATGGTTTTATAAATACTTTTCAACGCCGGTTATAAGAACCGGCATTGATGTTTAAATATTAAACAATGCCGGTCCCAAAATCCGGCTTTGTTATCCTAATTTATCTATGCTGGGAAATAGTCACAAATAAATCTTGCAAGGATAACACGCTCAACATAAACCAACCAACTTGATTTTGCTATCAAATGTTCTTAATCCAGTATCCTAAACCAAAAGCAAACCAAACAACTAAAGAGTTTAACACGAGGTACAAACGAAAACAAGTTTGGAATTGTTCAAGACGTGACAACCACGATCCAAAAAAGAAACACAACTAAAGAGTTAAATCATCGGGTCTTTTGCTTCTTTTGGGCAGGCGACTTAAGCAATTAACAATACTTACAAGCAATCCAACGGTGTTATTTAGTTGGGTCATCGTAGGGGTGCCCAGCGGGAGTTGGAACCGGAGGGTTTTTCGGGAGGAACTTGGACGTCATCCGGCGGACGACATAAGGATGTGACCATTCCGGTGTACTCTTCCATGTAATCGGCATCAACTTCATCACCATTTTCAGCAATCTCCAACTTTTCCCACCGACTAAAATCTACCAAACGACGTGGTTCCCTATCCCTCCAACTGCTGGCTCTCCGGTTTTGAACATACTCTACATGCAACCGATTTGGAGTTGAATAACACCGAGAAAGGTCGAGATCAAAACATTGAAAAGAGGCCGTCTCCGGGAAAATGCTAATTGCTTATATCCAAGTTGACGCATCACACGCGTAGGATTAGCCATAACGTATCCTTTTGGGTGGAACAACGGCCCATGGTAAAATGCAACGTTACCAAACCTCAAAACCTCGCCGGTTTCCTCTAGCCTCCTTGTAAGGGTCGAACACAACATCTTTGGTACTCATTACGTCCAAAGCCAATCTCATATCGATCAGTCGACCCATGTTACCGGGCTTTGGAGTACTTGTTGAACTCGTATCTCTTAGCTAGAGGCGTATCGGGTTCCGGAAGATCTATGATCTTCAAGGAGGGGTAGGCCTTGAACAAGGTTGGGAAGTGTACATAAGCCCACACCTATTCCAATGTGAAGCAATAAGTTTTGTTTCTAAGTTCACGATAAGAGTACATATGAACAATATACACAATAACATAAGTTTAAGAACAAATTTACCACGGCAGAGAGTGAAATTCCCGACAAATTGGTTGGTTTTAGCCTTAGAGGCCCTTCTCATCTCCATCATCAAATGTGCCATTACGCGGTGCCCCAAGAATATCCATAGACATCTTCCAACGGATCCAAGTATCGAAGGTAGTTCGCACTAACCCCGTTGCCATTGGTGTCGTGGAATACCCTAGTTCCCAAGATGTACAACGGTGTAAGCAATGCAGATAACGAATTTGTTTAGGGTCCCATCCATCCTCCAAACTTCTTTTCTTTGTCTTTTCAAAATTCTTCTTAAGCAGCGTCAACTTGATTGTCTTTGTCTTACCGGACGTGGATTCATAAAAGCTATCCACGAAGTTTTGTAGTCCCAACCAAATAGCTTGTTAGTCGACGTGCAACTTCGACCATTCTAGGTCTAGAGACTCAACTCCTTCGCAATTGATTTGCCGATAACATTCAAGCCTAGAATGTTCGAGCATCTTCAGGGGATGAAGGTCATCTCCCCAAAGGGAAGTGCATGGTATCGGTTTCACCATGATACCTTTCGACGAAGCAATTGACAAGAATAGAATCGGGCTTCACATAATTTTCAACCAAAGCATATAGACCGTAATCCTTTACTATTCTTTGGACCTCTTCGCATTCCTCGGACAAGTCCCAACCATCCGCGGCTTGGTTTCGGCAAACACGCACAGCCTTCTTATGATCCTACAATTAGGAGAGACAATACAATTAAGAGATTTTACATAAATACACAACAATACATATGTACAAGATAGAAAATGCTTACATAGGTTTGATAGATAGTATGAGCCCACGAGTCCTTGTATCCAAATAGTATTTTCGGTTCCGGGAGCTTCGCCCCAAATTCTACCACGATCAAGGTCAGGAATCATGTCATCAATGTGAGGAAGGTGAGAACCCTTAACTTTCACTTTGACGTTGCCCTTCCCCTTCTTTCCATTGTCTTGTGTTGGTTGTTGACTTGGGCCACCAACTTCGCTTTGGCTTGCTAATTGACTTTCCTCTTCATCTTGCTCATCTTGCTCATTGTGCTCACGGATTGCAAGTCGACTACGGTCAACACCACTCTCCCAAATTATCCCTCTTGTACCAGCCCCCAAACGAATCTTACGACCTTCATCTTTCCCTCGAGGAGCAGAGGGCGAGGAGTATCAAGACCGTCCCTCCTTCTTCTCTTAGTGACAACATCTTTATTTTTTCTTTTGTTGGCTTCCTTTGCTTTTGACCTATATCGTAAGCACACGGAAAGCAATGAATATAAGACAACTCACCTTCGTTTTAGTCTAGGCATTGAATACTTTAAACTAGACCACGCCGGGTACAATGTTCCCTAAGAATACACATTGATCATCGATAGTGGTACTCAACTTAAGCATACAAATGAAACCTAAAATCTACTGTAGGCATTGTTGACAATGTTCCTGTATGTTTTAAGTCCACTACCGGCATTCTCTAATTATTTAAAAACAACGCCGGTACAAATAACCGACATGTAAAGAAACCAAAAATCTATGCCGGTACTAGTGACAAATTCATACACTATCCTGTATGTTTTAAGTCCACTACCGGCATGCTCGAAATATTAGAAACGAATGCCGCATGAACACCGCATAGAATGAATCCAAAAACAATGCCGAGATCGGTGGCAAATTCATAAACTCTTTCGTATGTTTTTAGTCTACTAATAAGACACACACGAATTATCATTAAACAAGGTCTGGTACACAAAACCTAAGCATCGTATTCATCCTAGATTGAATGCCGGTAGTGAAAATTCAAAGATATCTCTGGTTATTCAGGGTTGTAAACCCAAGATCGTATTCATCCTAGATTCAATGCCGGAACTCATAAACCTAACCTTTGTATTCATATAAATTTCAATGCCGTATCGAAACTCAATCATTTTGAGTTAGGGTTCGCGATTCTAACTCGAACCCATTGCCATAGATCGATTTAAACACCTAAAAAGTAGTTTTAAATGACTTACCTTCTCACGTAAGCCATATATTTGTGTAGTTGATCGTCAGATAACGTTGCTTCTTCGTGTTCTTGCTCTTGAGCAATCTTAGCAAGTCTTTCCGCCTGTTTTTGTTGAGCAATCGATGATGTTGAGTTGGATTGGGCATTTGGTTTCTTTCGTGGAGGCATTGTTAATGATTCGGGTTGGTTAATCGACGAAGAAATTTTTTAATCGACGATTAATCGACGAAGAACGATGAAGAACACTGAAATTTTTTTTTCAAAAACTAAACCTAACAGTGCCGGTACTGAATTAATGAAATGGGGGATATATGTTTTGGTTTTTTGATTTTATTGTTTTAGTAGAGAGGGTATTATGGTATTTTCATAATGTTTTTTAATTAACCAAAGGGTATTTTAGTATTTTCATACCCAAAAATCACCCCTTATCAGACACCATGGGTTGGGAGAAGTAATCTATATCCCCCAATTACTTTTTCTATCCCCCAATTGCGCGTTCTTTATTTATGGGAAGTGTCTTTATATAAATTATTAGAGCATAAGCCAAGCAGCATCTTCAATGCCGCTTCTCACTTCTTATAACGGCTTCGTTTTTTTTTTTTTTTCCAATATGTTATTTTGTTGTTTAATCCGCCATCTGGTAATTTGCAGGTATCCTTGAAACCTTGGCGCTGCAAATGTCACTCTAATGGGATTCCTAATATATTTTCGCGCATGGTACTCTTTCTGTTTTGTGCCAGTTCTCGCTTTACTTTTTTTTTTTGTATATTCTTTTAGGGTTTTGTCATCTTATTTTATTTCTGAACCATTTTCTTTTTTTCATCTGATGGTTGTTACTATTTTTTTTAGCAAGTATCATTCAAAAATGTATTCGATTGCTTCTTCTTCTTTTTTTTTTTTGTCTCCAATTGGTGTTGCTTCTTTTTTCCCATTCTTTGCTATCGGGTATGTAATCTATTAGAAATATCTTGATTTCTGTTGATTTTTAAGCTTTTTGGTTTTTCTCATTCCACTGTACGTTTATTTTTTTTTTAAATCTATTGCAAATCAATTCAAGAATTTGGCGTTGTTTTGTAGAATGCAAATAGAAGAAAACTTTGCTTCATTGGTGGCATGGAAAGAATGATTTACAAGATCAATATACCAAAACTATTGTCCATCAACACATTTGTGAAAATACCGGGTCTATAAACCGTATTATTCTCCAAGCAGTGACCTATAGGAATGAGAATCATGAATAGAAGGTTAAAGTGATTTAGATACTTAATTAGAGATTTGCTTTTATTTTTTCTTAGGAATGAGTTTTGCTTTTATTTTTCTTTGGAATAGATTTTTTTAAATGGGATTTTTAGAAATCACAAACAATTCCAACTTTGTTATGGTTTCCCTTTTTGTAAATGTTATATTTCTTATAGTTTTGCTCTTATGCTACCAATTTCAGAACAGAGAATAAATTATTTTACTTGAAACGTTATTGTGAAGTAGTTTTTCGTGTAATAGAAGACATTCTCTGTTATTTATGGACTGAATTGCCAAACAATGACGCATCTCAGAAGTCCTCCCAGCGCATTGACCCTTAATTTATTAATTTTGTCCAGAATATTTACAAATTGATCGTAGGGTAATCAATCTTCCCATCATCCTTTACATGGTGTTGGATAATTACCATATGAATTTAGATCTTTACTGCCGTAAATTTTAAATAGTAAATCAATTAGTAAATTAATTTCAATAGCTACATTCTAGATTAGGGTAAAATAAACCACGTGTAAAACGATTTCTTTCTTACCCTAAATAAACCATGTCTATTTAGAAACCCTAAATAAACACGAAGTTTATCTTTTTTCGTGTAACGAAGATATATTTAGAATTTAACCAAAAATTAGATTAAATATGGAAACAAAATATGGAGAAAAAAAAACATTAAACCCGAATTATCTTCTGTATATAAAAACCAAGTGTAGGCAATCTTCAGCCAAAAAAAAAACGATAAAGCTAGAAGAGCTTCGTAATATATAAGTACGAGTATCACTACCTACACGCGGTAATCATAAAGAACAACAAAAATGGCAGAAAACAACAAATTCACAAAAACAAGAACAGGGAAGACTTGCGGAACAGTATGAAAAGGAAAAATAAACTTATATCTACCTTGAAGAACTTCACATCGACAAAAAAAGAAGAAGAGACCGACAAAGACAACAAAGAAACCATAGGCAAAAGGAGTGTGAATCTTCGATTTGATACGAATGGTATGGTTTTATTCAACCAGCCAAAAGAAGTTTAATCCCGACCAAATAGTTTAAATTTACCTTGCTTGCTATTTTCAATCAATTCTTTGTTATTTGCAGAGCTAAAAATAATAAAATTTTATTACTATCAAGAATTTTGAATTGTGCTTTAAAATTTGTTTTGTTTAACAATAGCTTATTATAAAGATAACTCTGATCGGAACTTATGAAATTTTGTTTATTTTATTTTCTTACACAATTTGGTTTTGTAATATATTCCCTATTTAAAAATAGAAATAAATATTCCATAAGCAATAAACATACCCGTACATCGCACGGGTGAGAAACTAGTTTTCTTAATCTAAGAGAATTGTCTCTCTCCGCCTATATATGTGGGACGGAGGGAGTATCAATTACAATGCCACCAAAATGAATGATGCTACACCTACAGGGGCTGGGTATCAGGAAAAATCCTGCATCTCACAGTCCCGAGGACCCATCACAAAGATTTATAAGGTGCTATTTATCCCCTGTGGGACCCAAAAACATGTGAGACGCGGTGATCTCACGGGATTCCCCTCCCCGGTAGATGTATCATTGCTGCACCAAAATTGAATCTAAACTCGTCTTTTATTGCTTTTGATGAGACGAAAAATGATTTGAAAAACTTTGATTCTCGGTAATGAAAGCTATGAGAGGGACTAGCTAGTTAGCTAGGAGTACTAGGACTCTGCAGGGAGGGTGTCAAGTCAAATCAATGGTATACCTAGCTGTTGACTCTGAAAATACTCATCAATCAATTTCAACATTAAAAAAACAGGTCGATTACGTTATAACATAATCTCATAACATTTGCATCAATTTAAAGTACTGTGGTATAATTCTTAAGAAACGAAGCCCCGCACCTATGATCAACACATATAAACTAAGAAGTAAAACAAATGCAGATTCTGATAAAAAAAATATATAAAAAAATGCATTACAGTTGCAGTAATTACTGATAGAGAAATAATGCAAGAGGAACAATGTTGTTTTATTTGCCTGGTAATAGATAGCGCCAATTGGTTTTTCAATCTTAGGGACGGGCCTAGCAAGGAGCTAAATGAGGCTATAGCCCGTCCCTAATTTTTGGGTAGAAATTTTTTAGTATAAAAACTTAGTTAAAATTTCATGTTTAGCGCACATATTAGTTGTAGTTAGCTAATCGTATATGATTACGATGAGGTGATTCTTCCGCTCACTACATTTCTACTCTTATTTTCTTCTGTATAAAAATATCTTTTAGTAATCACTTTGTTTTTATGTTATTTGTGTTAGTTTTAACTTTTATTTCCCTAGCTATCTAGTAGTATTGTATGGGTTGATCACAAGTTGGCCACTAATTATATATGTGTTCCAAAAAAAATTGCCGCGACCTACGGCCGCATTATCTACTATTACATTCCAGCCTTACCCAAGAGTAAATCCTGGGTCCATCCCTGTTTTTTTTTTTTTTTTTTTTTTTTGATCGGTTTAGAGGAAAATTCATTGAAAAAAGGTACTTATGGGTTCCTCAGCCCAATAAAAACAACCGAAACAAAAAAGGGAAACCGAAAGAGGATTCGGTCACCTAAAGAAAGACTATTACATTCCAGCCTTACCCAAGAGCAAATCCAGGGTCCATCCCTGTTTCACAGTGAGTAATTATTGCAGGACGAGTACATAAAAGAGGAAGAAACAGGGAGGTTGAGAAACTGCGCGCAGGGGCATGACTACCATGTAAGTTGCATAAACAGATGGCTGTCAATAGCATACTTTCATGCTAGTCCAATATGCAAAGATCTTTGTCTTGGCAAGTAATTAGCCGTATATATAAAGATTGAACCATGAGTTTTTTTGCCTGGTTGTTTCATGGTCGGTGAGACTTTTTTGTTTCCGTAATTTCTCCGCTTATGCTAAGTCTTATGGGCTAGATATCTAGCTGCTAGATTGGTCATCCACGTCAGCATGGGCAACCTCCTAAGTCTTATGGGATGGCGAATCTAGCAGCGAAACGCTGAATTAAACAGCGCTAAACGCTGAACCAAACAGCGTCACATGAATTTATTTTCCAAACAACTAATCATTACTATTTCTCTCTCCTTCTTTTTCCTTCCTCTCTCCCTCTTTTTCCTCTCTCTCCCTTTTTTTCCTCTCTCCATCACGTTCTCCCTCTTTTTCCCCTCTCTCTCTCCCTCTTTTTCCTCTCTCTCCATCACATTCTCTCTAAAAAAATTAGTAAAAAGTATAAAGCGCTGAATGGTTTAGCGTTTATGTCACTTTTTCAGCGCTGAATGATTCAGCGTTTCAATCTCGTTGACAGTTGGACTGCGAGCAACTGCTAGGAGAGAGAAGTATCCAGAAGTAGTGTTACCTTTTTTCCCACACTTTTTTCTTGATTTGCAACACTTTTTGGCCAATCAAGCAGTTCAATCTAGCACATAGGGGCGGAGCCAGGTTTGCAGAACGGATGAGCAAGTTATGGATGGGTGCATTTGACTGAGGGGTGCAAAATGAGTGAAAATAGCTGAAATTGGGTAAAATAAAATTAGTTAAAGTTGGGCTGGGTGTGCAACTGCACACTCATTACACACCCATGCTTCAAGCGGGCTCCGCCCCTTCTTGTACCCTTGATTGTTTCTATCACTTTGTTCTTTGTGCTTTCTAAGCACTTTTCAAATAAAATTTCAACCGTTGTAGCTTTTACCCGAAAAACAAAAAAACTTGGCATGACCAGTTGTTCCAATAAACACTGGATATACATTTTGAAACATCTTCTGAACAAACACCTAAGATTAAGACATAAAAATAAGATACAAAATGAGGAAGTTGTGTGGTGCGCTTGTCAAACTTGTTTAGTTCCTAGCAAGAAAAAAACTTGTTCAGTCTTTACAGTCAAGATGAGTTTGTTTCAGTCAGTCGCCGTATATATATGACAGTCAAATTGTTTAGGAAGGGGAATGACAGGACAACACTCCACAAAATAGAGACATATAATTCAATACTCAAAAATTCAAACCTTTGCATTTCTCCATTTCACTACAATATATTGTTCAAAATTAGCAGAACCATATTCCTAATTAATCTTCTCTTATTGGTTTCAAGAGCTAACTAGTTTAACACCATGACTCATGTAAGAAGACCGATATTTTATACTCCAGCACCACTTTCTTTATAATCTGTATCATGAAAACAAACGAGTCGCACCCCCTAAACATACTGTCTTGTGACCTGATCTACAGTTTCTCTCAAAATAAAAATTTTAATCTAGTAATAGATCTCAACCAAGATTATTCAAATGGCTCCATTCTCACAGCACCACATTTAGAACTACTTCCAACAAAAGCAGCAATCTAAACATACATTTATGAAAACACAGTTTGCCACTAGGAACTAATATATGCCAACGAAAATGTGTACCTTATACATGTTTACAATTCTATTGGATAGTTATCAAACAAACTTAACAATGATTGAAAGATTACCGTATCTATCATGCCCAGGAGGAAGACAAAATTATCATAAGCATAAACTAGCCCAATATTCTCAACACCAGCAAACACCTAAAGCCTATGAAACCTAGACCAGCAAGAGCATGCCTATGAAACCTGGAATCAATGATCTTCTAATACTTAGTGTCTAATCTATCGACACACTGCACAAATATTGAGTGACATGATAGTTTCAAGAAAGGCATTGGAAGACGTTACGACGTGTAGAAAGTCGAGAAAGAAAAGCAACAATTTCCGTCACGGAGGGTCTATCATCAGGGGCAGATATACACCTGTGTGCCAAACGAAGAACATCTCGAGCAGCACCCATTGGAGCTCCTCTCATAAGAGGGTCAACTAGTTCGCGATGACGATTTGCTGATAACAAAGGTTGGACCTGCAAAAAATTGAGATACATCAAGTAAAACATAATTCCGACTCCAAATTAGAGAAAACCAAAAACAAGTGGTAAGGAGGGAAACTAGGTAACAAATTTATACCACATTCACAATGTTAGTAGAGTGGTCGTCAAGTGCTTTCCGCCCAGTCATTAACTCAAACAAGAGCACCCCAAAAGCGTAAACATCCACTTTAGGACTGCACATGCCATCAGCATAGTACCATCTGTCTAGATAACCGGCCGTTCCTACAGGTTCAGAATTGTATTCACGAGGCCAAAATCTGCTAACTTCGGATGAAACTCTTCCCCAAGAAGAATGTTAGCCGGTTTTAGATCTCTGATTATTATATCATCTGAATGCAAAAACTCTAAGGCCTTAGCAATCCCCTTTGCTATCTTTAATCTTATACTCCAATTGAGAGGTTGTTCCTGAACACCTACAAGAAAAAAAAAAATCAAAAGCGATATAAATATAGGAGAGTAGAGAGGACAACTCAAGTTACACAGAATTACATTGTGAGTGCTAAGATGCCCTCAGACTGAGCTGTAAATGATATCTCAAGTCAACTACTTGAAACAGGATTGATGCTTTTGAGTTCTCTAACCAACAGATGCAAATTAAAAACAAGCCATTGACTTCATCAATGTCAATCTTAACTCATTCTCTGATAGAAGTAATCTACCTGATGTAAGTATCGTGACAAATCAACTTCTTAAACCCTCATGCTTTCAATCTTTTGACTAGCAAACACTCGTCCTACAAGTCATATTTCCCCACAAGGAGGAGATCGAAAAGCTACTTTTCGTGCTTATGAGCAATCAGAAAATTAGCATTATACACAGCTCTTTCTTTTAAGGGCAATCGCTCCTTCTCAATAACTAAGGGCAACTGAGACGGGTGTAGGACGTACTGAATGGCAATGCTTGATAGTTAGAACAATCTGAATGAGGCACTAACAAACCCTATTCAATGCTCAATAAAACTCCCACGGATTGAGAAAACATACAACAAACGATTGCCAAGTGTGCTATTTTCAAAAATTATAACAAATCAAAAAGAGGTACAGCAATTCTCAACATAATGAATGGTAATACTTGATACTTAGAACAATCTCAATGAGGCACCAACAAACTCTATTAAATGCACAGTAAAGACTGGGAAAACATACAACAAATGTTTGGCAAGTGTTCTATTTTCAACAATTATACCAAAACCAAAAAGAGGCAAAGCAATTCTCACCATATATGTGCTTATCCAGTGAGCCCAAAGGCATGAGCTCCAACACCATCATCAAGTTATCATCTGTGGCATGATAACCAATCAACCTGACTATGTTCGGATGCCTCAAACGATTCAATTTCAGCATATTGACTTCATCCCAAAATGCTTTGCGGTATATCTCGTCTGTACTATTATGCCTTTTGATAGCCACTTCCTGAAAGAAAGATTGAGAGAAAAAACCAGGAAATAAATTAGGGGAAATAAACAGAAAAAATCAAGGGGAAACAAATATTTATTGAGAGAGAAATCAGGAAGGATAACTAACTCACTTGACCATTTAAAGTGCCTTTGTATACAACTCCAAACCCTCCGCTGCCTAGGATTTTTGATTCATCGAAATCAGCAGTTGCAGCAGCTAGTTGTGCTAAATCAAACATAGGGATTTCATCATTCTCATTACCACCAACATCCTCGTCCTCATTATTAGCAACTAACCCTGGTTGGACTACACTCTTACTTGAAGACCCAAAACACCCAAAAGCCATCTCGAAATGAAAAGAAAAAAATCTAGAAAATTTTCAAAACCCCAAACCAATAAATTTCCCGCCAAGTGTTCTTACCAAACCCTAGAAAAATAATGAAGATTCTGATGGGTTATTCTTGGAGATGGTGTGATGGAGGAAAGGGTGAAGAAAACGATGAGCTTGGCTACGGTAATGGAGGAAAGGGGTGAAAAGCCATAGTCTCAGGGTTTGCTACTCCACTCTCTTTTGGGGCAAGTTCCTCTTTTAAGGGTCGTCAGGTGTTATACACTTCTTGATTTTGCTGTATTGTAAATGTACGTGTATGGAGGTTTGGGTTTAATCTGATCATTGATGAAAGAGCATCCAGTGCTCCACATGGAGTACGTGTATGACTGAATCCAATGTTGAGGTCCTTGAGGAGTGAATGGTCCTGAACTCCTGATGCCTACACAACCAGACATGGTGATATGATTTTATTCAACATTGTTACAAGTCTGCTAGCAATTAGCTTAGATATGATCTGGTAACTAGTATTGCACAGACCATGTTTGAAGTGAAAGATGATGTTGGACATTCAATTTTCGGAATCAGCACGGCTAAGAATGACTGAGCTGCTTCAAGATGTATTTTTCTGAAAAATCTAGCACCAAACCGCAGTTCCCACTGTTTCTATGTCGTGTTTGTAAAACCCTGCTTCAAACCATTGTTTCCTGGTGATGTCCAAGGCTTCATCATAAAAACTTCATCAGCGTAGAAGGTGAAGTGAGAGTTGATTATCTTCTTCAGTAATTCAAGGTTGTAGAAAGCGAAGTTGAAGTTGGTGATTATCTTCTTCAGTAATACAAGGTTGTACAAAGTGAAGTTAGTCTATTGTGCGAGTGCAAGTAGTCGGGCTGCTTACAGTTTGAAAATGTTCTCAGTAGCTATATTTAGCAGAATTTGGTGATGATGGTTCTGTTGTATCAATGTACTAAGTAGGCTTCCTCTGAAATCCCTAGAGAGATTAAAGTTTGAGAATTGGGATTGTTTATTAAAAAATGGTCCTTGCTTTGATTAACAGTTTACAAGATCAAAAACACGCGGATTCAATGACACTGGTAATGATTGTCATTGATACTTTACAGTCGTCCCCAAGAACATGCGTTGGTTTCTTCTAAAATTGTAGAATGAATTACTAATTAATATTGAGACATAAATTCTGCAATCCATTCTCTTACACACAAACTCCAATCCAAGTGAAGATTAAGGAAACTTACCATCATCATTTTAGATAAAATTGCAGCAAGTTGTTATTATCATCACTGAAAGTGAAAATTACACCCAAAAATCCCTGCAAATTTTATTTTTTTTTGAACCATCACCTCAAAAAGAGAATGAGTACTTTTTAAAAGCTATGAAGCGTTAGCAAATCCAAACAAAACAATAAAACTACTTTTAAAAAAAAAAAAAAAAAAAAAACAATAAAACTTGACCAGCCACTTTAAATCTCGAAGTCAAGAACTAAACAAATGATGTACGCAGCTGTGATGTAAGCACAAAGATCTGATTGTCGACGAGGAATCAACAAAAATAGCACCCCAAAAAATGAAATACAAAAATACAAAAACTAGGGGCACACGACCCCACCCAAAGAGAAGCAAGCCGGCTAAGCCACATCACAGCAACAATTACGGCAACAGGAACAATTGTCAACTGTGATCCAAGGACTAAGCTTAGCTTATGCCTAAAATTTCATGGTCCAAATGTATTAATATCACACCTCAACTCAAGCAGAGATAAAAAAAACTCACTTTGTTGAACCACAAAATCATTGCAGAAAGCAATACTGGGCATGTCGCGTATATAGTCTATAAGGTGCTATCACTTATAGACTAAAATATCAAACCAAAAAAAACAGAATAATAATTTCAGTATATGTATAAACGAAAAAGAAAAAAGAGCAATAACACGCACAAAAGATGGTAACAAATCAACCTAAAGCATAGAAAAGCAGCAAACCTAAATCCCTGTTGTTCCTTGTATCCTCAAGGATGGAGGAACCAACCGTTCTAATTCTCATTGTCGGAGTAATCAACCACCCTGAATAGATTACATAGTGCAAGTCTTGGTATAGGGTTACATCCTGATTGACATCATGATTTTTCTTCCAACCCTTTTTTTTTTTAACTTTTCGTTCACCTCAGAAAACAATTGAGACCAACTAACAAAACAGAGAACCCATAAAGATCTTCCATCTCTTTATAAACCTAGTGTATCATGCAGCGAGCATCAAGATCAGGAAAAGCAATAACTCAAGCTGTCTGCTCTATCTGTTGTTGCTTATGGCTCCAACACTACCTAAGTGACTGTTTTTACAGCAGTAACAGGATAAGCAATGATCATGCTAAGAAGGTGTCATCCACCTGGTCAGTTTTAATGCTATAAGAAAACATTACCATTATAGGATCATGTAAACTCCTCTAATAAGCTATAAAAAAAAAAAAAAAAAAAAAAAAAAGAAGCAACCCTCACCAGTAAACCTCCAGGCCAGACAGATTCCGATATGAATGTGTCAAAAACTAAAAAGTACTGATAAACAACAAATCCCAGCTTACTGTGTCTAGACAAATAAAAGAGTAATACAAGAAGGTCGGGTTTGAATTATCAACCATAACAGTCTTGCATCATTGTTTTTACCTATGCAACGGCTAGTGCTCTATGCACCATGGTTGACGAAGTCAGTGGATCGGCTTCGGATGTACCACATGCTTCTTCGTAAGTCTGGGAAACTATATTTGAAAGAGTGGTCACAACTTCTGCTGTAAGAGGTCTGTTGCGAGGTTCTTCTTGTACACACATTTTCGCAAGACCAAGAGCTTGGACAAGGCCATGATACGGATACTGTCCTTTCATGAGTGGGTCAGCAAGTTGCAAGAACTTACTTTCACTGAGAAATGGCCGTGCCTTCAAAATCAAAATGGTTATATGTTTAGGAAATGCACGAGAAAAACATGTGTTCCACTTTCATCAGATTGGAAAAAATAAAAAAATAAATGATGAACAAGGGGGAGAAAAAAGTTACCCATGAAACGATATTGCGCTCTCCAGACCAATTAGTTATGGTTCCATCAATTGCCTTCCGCCCACAGATCAACTCAAGCAAAACAACACCAAAACTATATATATCAGATTTGGAAGTGAGTTTGCCACACACAGCATACTCTGGAGCACCATAACCGAATGTTAGCATTATCCCTGATTTAACCGGGGAGTACTTCCAAGTAAGACCAAGTTGTGCACTGCAGAAATCTGACAGCTTCGGATTATAATTTTCATCGAGCAATATACCAGATGCTTTCAAGTTACAACAAATAACAGGAGGATCCTTTTGATCATGTAAATATTCTAAAGCCTTGGCAACACCCTCTGCTATCTTCATCCTAGTCTTCCAGTCTAGTGGCTTTTTCCCAGGTTTAAGGTCTGCAACATAGAAGAATAATTTAGTTTTTACAGTTGATTTACCAGGTCATGATCCACAGGATGTTGAGAAAACTTACCGTGTAAATGAAGATTCAATGATCGTAATGGCATAAATTCATACACAACAATATGATCTTCCCCTTTATCACAGTAACCTATCATCTTGACAATGTTAGGATGCTCTACGCAGCTGAGCATTTGAACCTCTGCACACAATTCTTCCTTTCCATCAAATCTTTTCACGGAAACTTCCTGAAAATTTAGTTTACCGGAACATGAAATCGTCATGCATCTACTACTTAGGACTAAATTTGCTAAGTATATAGGACTAAATTTGCTAAGTATATAGGTAACGTACAGAACTCTCACCTGTTCGTCTTCGAGAATACCCTTATAGACGCATCCCAATCTTCCTTTACCCAAAACATGTCCTGGGTTGAACGTATCAGTGGCGACAATCAGCTCTGTTGATTTGAATACACGAGCTTTGGCGACATTACACTCAATTTCTGCTTGGTATAATTCAATACGAGATTCATCTTCGTCTTCCGGAACATCTTCAGTTCCTGAAATCAAAATATTCATCACACAACATTAAACTTTCACCGTTCTCTGATGGAACACAGAGAACAAATGATCCACACGACAACAACCCTAAATATTCATTGAGCAAAAAGATCAAACACCATAAAGTCATCACTGATGATAGAAAAGTAATAAAATTACATACATCGAAGATCTCAAGTGGTAAAGACCAAATTCAAAATTCTCAGAAAAAAAGAAGTAATTAAGGAATTAAATGATGAATTATGTACCATATCGATCCTTTCTCTCCCAAGGATCTTCAGTTTCGCCGTTAGTCGATCTAAGACAGGAGAAATATCGAAACCTAGCCATACCCACAGAAGCACAAGAGAACGCAAATTGGGGGAAGCAGAAGGTTCAGAGCGTGTTTGGCGACTCTGAAGCCCTTACTCGATCATGAACAAATACATTAATGTCACGCGACTCAAACCGTTCATAAACATTTGATGCCACGGTGTCTGAATCTGACTCGGATATCAGCCCGTTTTTTTTTGTTCGAGCGAACTGAATCACATTTAACTTCTGATTTGGATCCGTTTGAGTTAGGATTCTTAGGAATAAAGTGCCCATGATTCATGGGACCGAGCCCCTATTGTTGAGTTTGTTGAGTTAGATCTTACTCAAAAAACAACACTGAGTCAGAAGTGGTTTCAGTCAGATCCAGACGAATCAAATCCAAAAAGAAAAAACAAACATGATGTAAGTGAACCCTTTTTCGCTTAACAAAAATTCGATGTCATTGTGCGGCTTTTATGTGTTTTATTATTATTTTTTTTGAAGGAAACATCTTTGATTTCATTAATATGGTAAAATTTTCCAAATACATCAGAGATGAGAACAATGAAAAATTGCATATGCATTGGAGTTTATCTTCTTCATAAAGAGTAAAATGTCTGGAGGAGAATAATCTGCCTGGTTCATCCTTTCAAAGACTTCATTGATCACTTAAACACTTATGTATATGAATCATGATTAATTTCTTAGGTGTTTAAATGAACAAATAGCTTTCAGTTCTTTGGCTAACTTGCCAAACCGAACAGTCATTATACACGGTTCTGTAACCAAAGCTATGTGTACACTTTGGATAAATTTTTGATGTGGGTGTTTTTTGATGGGTGCATGGGGGACAAATGATAAGTTGAGACGTGTTTTTCTTATTAATTGATTTCAACAAATTATGTTTTAAAAAATATCAAAGATAAAATATAACCAATTAATATAACTAATTTTTCTCCAAAAATACACTTCTTTGATATTTTTGAATTCTAAGCTAACCCTAGTATTTGAAAACTATAAATAGAGCATCTATGTCAACTGGGAAAATCAATCCCTGACACTTTGTGTCCTAGTTGATACTAGAGTCGTCCTCTATTAACCTAGGTTTCCTCTGAGAAACATAATTAGGTCTACGACTAAAAGACTTCTCTTTGGGGATTCATCAATCCAGGTCTGACTATCTTTACCTTGATAGTTGGTGAATCATGATCTTGCTTTTATGTTATCGAAGTTGTCGTAATCTCTTTCAGGCAAGATAGATAGTAACCACAAAGTTCTCTTCGTCTCAGACTTTGTGATTCCTCAAGATAGATATCTAAAGACTGATCTAAGTTGATTTTTCGAAGATTGTTGTTGAGAAGTGGCTAAGAATCTAGGCTGCTCTTCGGGAGTCGTAAGTTCCAGATTTGTCAGGTTTGCTAGCTTTGTCTATTGCAAACAGATTTCCACACCTTAATCTTTGATCTAAACGGAAATCAACTAGGCTTAACTGTTAGAGGCAGATTGATATCAAAAGTCTTCACTTAGGCTGAAGAAACTGTTAGGATGTAAAGGACGTTAGCGAAGGGAATCAAGTGCCTAGAACCTTGAGAGGTTCAAGAGACGTAAGGACGCGATTGTAAATGAACCGCTTGGAGGGTGGGTTCGATCTCAACTACATTCCAGTCATAAATATGATAGTAGGCTAGTGTCTGTAGCGGCTTAATACAATGTGGTGTTCAATCTGGACAAGGTCCCGGGTTTTCTGCTATTGCAGTTTCTTCGTTAAAAAAGTTTTTAGTGTCTTGTGTTTTTTTTTCGCATTATATTGTTCATCTTTATAATTGGATTTACACAGGTTTGTACGTATTCAATCTAAGTAGATACGTCCGCTTAATTGTAATCGATTACGAGACTATTTTATTGTAGAATTTGTATCTTGAAAGATAGATAACAAGCTTAATCACTTGGCAGAATTCCGATTGAATTATTTGGATACGACTAAATTGATCATGAATATTTATTTTTGTGATTGTCCAAAGTACTCTGCTTAACAATCAGGTTCATGGACCTTGTGTCTATATACATACTGATTGAGTAGAGGTTGAGATATAAACTCTCTGTCTCTATATATATATATATATATATGTGTTCAAGGATCATTCAGTTGGTCTACTTGTTATTGTATTAAGCTTTTTCTATACAGGTTGTCGAACGAAAAAGTTGGGTGTATTTGGTATCCACAACGTTTTCGTGCTTCATACTTCCATGGGTCTAAAATTAATTGTCAATCCATAATTTAAGATTGTCCCATGTTCATCCATGTCCATTGTCTAGCAAATTACATAGTAAAATATCCAATTCGCATACAACTCTAAAAATAAACATTGAAAGTTCCATCCATACTAACAATAGTTTTTCAAAAAATATAGTCGTTGAAAATAATTGTGTTTTCTAATAGAAAACAACCCCAAACAATTATATATTGGCTCATGAAACAACACGGGTCAACGACATTTTCAAAACACAAAATAGTAGCAAAATGGAGTATTCTGATAAGGTTATTATTCCCTTCTTCTTCAGAGTAGTTTTAAAGGTTTGTTTATCTTATATAATGTACGATCAATTTCAAAATAACAGTAGCATCATGTGTTATATATGTATATATATTATGTTTTCCAACTATTGATGTAATTGATTATAATGTAAAATATTTTTAAATTTGAGAAACATTAATGAGAAATTTGTATATTCCATAAAATTAATATAATAATACATGAAAAATTACAACTCGGGGTAACATTTAGAAAGATTGATTGGGGTATACTGGAAATATTGGGGGATATTTTACTGTTCATGCCGGCATGGAAAAACCATTTTGATTTTGATTGACGGCATTGAAAAACCATGCCAGCATGAACAGTAAAATATCCCTCAATTGTTTCTGTCATACCCCAATTAATCGTTCAACATTAAACCCAACACAAATTAAATCTACATTATAAAATACTATTGGGCTAAGTTACATACACCAAGGACAAAACTATCATGGTTATTGTAATATTTTGATTTTAACCTATCTTTTAGTATAATTACCTAAGAAATTTCCAACCCATATAATTTGGCTCAACCTATTTGCCACCCACACTTCTCATATTTGCCACCCTCATAAATTACTACCCTCACTTATCCTATTTACCACCTATATATTTTCTCAAATATCCTAAATACCACTTTTGACTTTTTAGTTACACCCAACATCAAAACTATTGCAATAACTAAACCTAGAAAACCCAAAGTATATGTAGTCATTCAAAACTGGACGAACGATGGATGTACACTGTTTAATCAACAAACTAAGTAAGCTTCAAGTGATATAGTGGAAGAAGATAACATATGAATATGCAATCGATAAACAATTCCAGTTTCTGAAATGGTTGTTATTGTAAGTTCGGTTAGTATAGTAACAAAGTCCAAATACATATGTGAATGAAAAATTATCAGGAAAAAAGTTAGATATTAATCGAAGTTGGTGATTTTTATGAATCTTTTTTGTTTTAAAAAAATTAATCTCTATTTACTCCATTAATAAGCATTTGTTGGTTGTCTTATTTGTTATATCTTTTGATTTTGTCTTTTCTCTTTTAATTTTGCTGTTAAGGATAGACTTTTTGAAAGAACCAGTCTTTTTGATTGTTATTTAAATGTTCGTCAGAAACTCGTATAGTCATTCATATAGAATTGACAAAAGCTCGACTTATTAGTGTTCATAGTCGTGAACTTAACAAAGTCGTCCAGATATGGCCGACTCGTGCTATACAAAGTCGACCATGTATGCTCGACCAGAAATTATCTGGGCGTCCAATATCAAGTGACCAGTTCAACGAAAAAAAAACTAACCGAACAACCAACGCTGATCATTTATTTGTCTCCAAATTTGTTTTTAGTAAAATTAACATAACCTTATTGGATATTCGAGTCATCTAAGGTTTAAATATTTTGCTCAATCGTATAATGGTGTGCGGATAATTTTCCGATTAAATCGTTTTTTCTCGACAAATTAAATGATAAAAGCTAAAGAAAAGAATGGATTTAAACATAATGATGTACTAATAAAACAGGATTCTTAACAGTTTTTGAATCAAAACAGATAATAAGGGAGAAGAAGACACATAAGAGTGGTGATAGTTATAATCAAATTTAATTTGACTTTTATAGGTGGTAGATAGGAAAAAATAGAATTAAAAGTAGAATTACTTTATAAATTCTAATGAGGGTGGCAAATAGGAGAAGTGTGGGTGGCAAATAGGTGGTATTGTGCAAACTTGATTTTAACCTATCTTTTAGTATGATTAGATAAGAAATTTCAGCCCATATAATTTTAGTCAATGTCACGAGATAATTAAAATCTAAATCTTGTTTAAAGCATGAAACTTTTTTTCCTAAACATAATTATTCTTCTTCTATCAATTGCACAAATTTCTTTTTCTTTTCTTCTTTAAAGCTTAACGATACAAACCAGAATATGATATGTTTATAAGGAACAAATTTCAGATAAAATGATACTCTCCAACTCTAGGAAACTAACTAGTTTTAATCATCCACTTACCCGCGACCCCTTCTTAAGCAGAGAAGAAACTAGACCACTATTGGATGTAATTTCGCCCCCGGATACTTTACAAACTTGTTCTCTATTATGTCAGCGACTCCCATAAGGGGAGTAATAAAGAATTACTTGCTCTTGAACCTAAAAATAAAGGGAATCATCATAACAAAAACTTGGAGGTGGAGATTTAATTTTACTAATGAGTCTTTCCTAGTATTTCCTTGTGCATATTTAGTCACCAGTACTTGTCTTGGGCTTCGTTCCCAACCCATATGTACACAGAAGTTTCTTCTTCTAGCAATTTCACCAAGAACATTTGAACCAAAAGTAATTGCACCAGCAACCCTTGTATCAACTCTTGCACCAACCTCAACAAGATTGTAAATACCCATCTGATTTCTTGGTACACCACCATAAGAAAACACCACTTGTAGAATATTTCCATGTTGATTCTCATCTCCAACATACCTCATCCCTCTACCTGAGTTATCAACTGTACAAACGTGAAATCCTGATGTTTCATGCTTTAATCAATGTAATTTCTATAAAAAAAAACATTTATATACTCTTATTATTTTGCAATATGATGTATCAATTTCTCTATGTAATTAGTTTTTTTTTTGAGTTTTAAATCAACCATCTCTTGATTCAAACGTGCATATTAAACCTAGTTTAAATATAGTCGTGTGAGAGGATTGTAACAATAGTTTTTAAAAAATATAGTCATTGAAAATAATTATATTTTTAGTAGAACAGAATCCCAAACAATTTATATTGGCTTATAAAACAACATGGGTCAACATCATTTTCAAAACACAAAACAGAAGCAACATGGAGTGTTCTAAGGTTATTATTCCCTTCTTCTTCAGAGTAGTTTTAAAGGTTTGTTTATTTTATAACGTACGATCAATCTGGAAATAACAGAAGCTCCATGTGTTTTCATATATATATTCCAGCTATTGATGTAATTGATTATAACATAAAATGTTTTCAAATTAAAGCAACATTAATGAGACATTTTCATATTCCATAAAAATAATATAATAATACAAGAAAAATTACAACTCATGGTTAACATTAAGGGTCGGGATCCATTGATAAAGTGTTTTGAAAAAATATCCTAGCCTTCCTTCAATGTTTATCCGACGGGTTCAAACAATGCTGACGTAACAACTAAGACATCCCTTAGGGTATAAATGTAATATGAACGATTTAAGGGTAAGATCTGCATTTGGCTTTTCATCTGAGACATCCCTTAGCATAATTTTTGGCGGGAGTTAGTGGGTTTTAGCGCAAACCATTTGGTCGTGTTTGGCAACATAGATATCCCAACCTAGGTTGGGTTATCCCTTAAATATTGTGTTTTTAAGCGTACTCATTCTATCTCAAGATAGAAATAGTATATCCTACCTAAATTTTAGGAGGCCAAAGGTGGAGTTTTGGAATTCCATGTAAAATATGAATATACCTTAATCCTTTCCTAAATTTGATAACAAATTTATTTATTTAAGTTTTCTTATGTTCAAAACTATAAAATCATATGGTTTTGTTTTTTGTTTATTTTTTAATTAATTAATTTGGCTAGTATATAAGTCTATTGTTTAATTAATCAAATATATTAACCCACACCGAAAAACAAACACCATTTAAAACCAAGGAAAATCCTAACGAGGACAACTTATTTCATATCTCAGCTGCCAAACACTTCCTTTGTTTTTCCTATTCTAAGTTGGGCCATCCCGAGCTAAATTCTTATTTTTTCTCTGAAAAATCTCGCCCCGAAAAAAAAGATCAGGTTTCACTTTCCATCCAGACGAAATTCAAGATTTCGATATGGAATTACAAAATGCAAAGATTGGAGAACGATTAGGAACAGGAACATTCACGTATCGCGAGGGACGGCCCTGATATTTTGGTGCCCCAAAGCTATTTTCAAAAAGTTTCCCCACATATATACAGTATAAAAAGGATCTCTTTTGTTGTATTAACACAAGCGATACAAACAGACCAGCAACAAAAGGTAACAACATAATCCAACAAGGATCCTAGAACCGGAAGAAGAAAAAAAAACAAAAAAACAACCAAGAAGGATCGAAGAACTTTGATTTCCAGTTACAAACAACATCATAAACCCTTACATTGGACATACAAGCCTTAGAGCTCGTCAAAGAGAAAAATTTAAGCTTATTTAATTTCCAATGTCTAGCTATATTTTCTTCCTTTTCGTTGAAGTGTCTTTCATTTCTTTAATTTCTAATGTAATGACCCTAAGAGAATTCATGCATTCTCTGGAGGGACAAATGATTACCACGGGATTCCCACTGGGAGAAAACAGAAAGCTTATAGTTTATGAAGATTATCCAAATTGGGAAGTCTGTCCAACGTAATTAACTTGCCACAGATTAAAGACAATCTTTTGGGGCCATTTCGTGCTCTAGACTTTCGAACTTGGAAAGATTATGGAGTTGTTTAAATGATTAGGATCAGAACAAGCATCTTTTAAAGTGAATTGGCCGGACTTATTGCCCATCCAGGGGATTTTTTTGTAACATCGGATCTTATAACATGGTATTGTTAATGGGGTTGTCGGGGATCAAACACTTTGTTAACACTTTGTATCATAAATTTAATTTGGTTACAAATTGTACTACATGCAAATCTTGATTTAGTGAGGCATTTTGTCGAATACGTTATGTGTTCTGACCTCCATTTTTGTTTTAAACACAAAACGGCCCTTTGAAAAAGAAAAAAACTAATTTGATCTCCCTATTCGGTGCTGCCCCAAAGTTAACCTTCGTTGACCTTTTTTCAGGGTCGGCCCTGCGTATCGCGCCACATGGAACGGTATGCAAGTTACTGTTGTGAGATTAGAGGGAATGAAAAGATCTCATCCAATTAAAGTGCTTAAATTGAAAAAACCACACATTAACATCCTTGATTATTATGGTTACTGTACTGTGTTAGATGGTGAAGAGGATATCTACTATTATATTTTTGAGTACTTTGAAAAGTTATTAACAGAGGCTGATAAGGAGTTCATGGATTCATATGATGGTGATATGAATTTTAATGAAAAGTTTCTGACAGTATATCAGTAAGTTATTATTTCTTTGCAACCGTTTAATTTGTTGTTATTATTATTTTTTTATATACTAAGAGAACAGATTAATGAACCATCGGGGGTTAGCCTAGTTGGCCAGGAGCCTGACTCTCAAGTAGGAGGTTAGCGGATCGAGTCTCCGCTCACGAGTTTGGAGATCTCATGAAATACTCCTCTTATGTGTATCTAGTTAAGTTCTTAATGTATCTTCAATACTATAAAATAAAATAAAAAACGGATTAATGGCATGGCATTTTAGTCGTTTAATTTTTTTATTATTATTGAAAGTTCCATCATACTAACAATAGTTTTTTAAAAAAATATATAGTCGTTGAAAATAATTGTATTTTCTAATAGAACATAACCCCAGACAGTTATATATTGGCTCATAAAATAACACGGGTCAACGACATTTTCAAAACACATAATTAGTACCAACATGGAGTATTCTGAGGTTATTATTCCCTTCTTCTTCTGAGTAGTTTTAAAGGTTTGTTTATTTTATAATGTATGATCAATTTGCAAATAACAGGAGCATCATGTGTTATATATATATATATATATTAAATCCACATTAAAAGAGCAACATTATATATATTATGTTTTCCAACTATTGATGTAATTGATTATAATGTAAAATAGTTTCAAATTAGAGCAACATTAATGAGACATTTGCATATTCCATAAAATTAATATAATAATACAGGAAAAATTACAACTCGGGGTAACATTAAACCCAACACAAATTAAATCCACATTAAAAGAGACAATTGGGCTAAGTTACCTACACCATGGACAAAACTATCAAGGTTATTGTAAAGTTTTGATTTTAACTTATCTTTTAGTATAATTATCTAAGAAATTTCCAATCCATATAATTTCAAGGGTACTGTGAAAATTTGATTTTAACCTATCTTTTAGTATGATTATCTAAGAAATTTCCAACCCATATAATTTTAGCCAATGTCACGTGTTTAAAGCATGGAACTTTCTTTTTCTTAACATATTTATTCTTTCGAGTTTTTCATTCTATAAATTGTAAAACAAAATTCGATTCCGATTTAATCTTTTTTATTTTAATCTTGATTTGATTATGCAAATATTGTTTTATAGGTAAATCCTAGTTGCTCACAAACTATGCAATTCGTATCCAAAAAAATAAATAATTCATGACGGCATTGATAATCGATGACATTCTAGTGCTACTTAATGAAGAATCCTAGCTTACTCTTTCACTAAAACAGTTAGAAGTTCTAATGTATGTTCCCCTAAATTTTATATTTGAGTAATGGATTATTAAAAAAAAAGAAGAAAAAAAACGAAAAAGAAGAAACGTAGATAAATCTAAGCATACTTGGATAAAACATAAGTAATCCTAATTTAACATTAGGATTAAATATACCAAAATTCACACGAAATTTACCACGTAATTGAATTTATATTAATTCGAGCATTTTTCCCCATTGGACATGATGATCCAAAATAAATTTAAAACAAAGATCGCCATAGGCTCAATCATTGTACACAAATAATGTTGGACTTGTTGTGCCTACAAACCATTGGTCAAATATTTGACACAATATCAAATATTTGGTAGGAATGAAAATGTTCTACTACCTAATGATACTTCCAAGCCTGTTGGCAAGAGTCTTTGGGCAGGCGTTGTAAATTCAATGACAATTATCAAATCTAACTCCTCTGTACAACTTCAAAACGGGGAAAAGGCTCTTTTATGGATGGATAATTGGATAGGGAGTCAATCTTTGGAATCTCTATACCCTTCTCTTTATAAGATTTCCAGAAATAAACATGTTACAGTTATTTTCTAATGGCATTCCAGTTTGGGATTTTAATTTCTCAAGAACCCTTAGAGGAGATGAAGTTGATCAGCAACGGCTCCTTCCCAACCAGTCGATTAGTCATTTACTGCAACAAGTTAATATTCTTGTTCTGACCGAAACTGGAGATGTCTACATCTCTTGGGTGCAAGGTAAACCTTTCTCAGTGAAATCTTGTTATAATGTTATTGAAACTGATGGTTTGCTCAGATTCCCACACAAAAGTTTATGGAATCCAAGAGTTCCCCAAAAGATGACTTTCTTCACTTTGACTTTATTCTACCAAGCAGCACCTACTCTGGATTCTTTAAGAAACTCTATTGTGATAAATGGTTGTATCCTTTGCAAGATGGTTGCAGAATCAAATTGTCACATTTTTCTGCATTGTGCTGAGACTATGAAGTTATGGAAGTTCTTCTTCAACTATCTCAAGTTAGTCTGGGTCTTTAGAGAAGATGTAAGAGCTACCTTATGGGAGTGGAACAAGAAGAAAGGAAAGCCAACAAAAATAAAATATGTAGTATGATACCTTTTGCGATCTGGTGGACACTCTGGAATAAATGCAATATAAGACTTTTTCAAGGAATGTACAAGCTTTATAACCAGCTTCTTGATAAAGTAAAATTCTTACTTTTCAACTGGGCTATGGGGACTAACATTTTTGAAAACTTTTCCTTGAATAGTTTGCTACATAACTAGGATGGAGTCATGGGGTCTCATTAGTTTATTTGATATCCTTGTGATTTTTTTCTGCTTTCACAGTTTTTTCTTGTTACAGTTCTCTTGGTAACTTCCTTGTAGGAGCTCTTGCTCTTTGTTCCTTTCAGATTTACCATTTCTCTGTGGAAAATCTGTTTTTTTTTTTGTCTCTCAATATATTGCCCTTTTTCGAGTAAAAAAATATATATTTGACATAATATTTAAAACTTGCATTTCTGTTTCATACTTCCACATAAAAAAATAAAATGTGAAGCCATTCCCATATTATAAGATAGATTGTCCTATGTCCTGCCATGTCCACTGTCTAGTAAATTGCATAGTAAAGTATCCAAATTCGCATACAACTCTAAGGGTGTGTTTGGCACGGAGTGATTTGAGGGTAGATTTTCGTCAACCAATGTAGTCAAAGGTGGAATTTGAATATTCGCGTGTTTGGCATGAAGTGAGTTCCACTTCTAGTTTTTCTTTTCTTTTCTTTTTGTAACTTAGCATAGGTCCCGGACCTGCCCCTGAAAGTCGTAGCCCCTTAGCCTACTCCCCTGAGCAGACCCAACCCATTCCTCACAATAAAGTTATAAGTATTTACATAAGAAGAGTATTTCATGAGATATCCAAATTCTTGAGCGGAGACTCGATCCGCTGACCTCCTACTTGAAACTACATCATATAGTGGAAAATCAAATAACACCTCCCTCCATGGAATTTCAAACTCCTTTCTTTCAACTCCACCGGTTGACTATAATATATATTGACATTTTGGTTTTCCTTTTTCTTTTCTTAATTTCAACAATATTTGATTTTTAACAATTACATTATTTTTATAATTAATATATAAAAAAGGATGCCATATAAGGCTTTTATAAGAAAAGCAAACAAAGACAAATTTTACAAAGAGTTTGTTGGTAGCCTAGCAACAAGATGAGCACCAACACCTTTCTGAATAGTAATACCTATTCGATGAAAAATATAACCTCCTACTTTGGAATTAGCATCTTGAATGGCAAGACAATTTTTCAACCTTCTCAAAAATACACAAGTGTGTTCTCCCAATTCACCAAGTGTTGAAAAATCCAAAACTCCAAACTCATATCCATGTGTTAGGCATTTGTCTAGGTATTTATTACATTTGCAAGTAACAGTCGCAGAAATAACATGTCCTGGGGTGAAAGAAGTAGTTCTAGCACTAGTGAACGGAGAGAAACCTGTGATATCAAAGCACATATCCCGACCGTTGTCCCAACTATAGACGAGTAAATCTTCCGGTCTTAAGGCATGAGCGGTGTCTAACAAGAAGCCTATAGGAACCTCCTTGCGAGCAACCACACCAGCTTTGTCACAAATATCTGCCAAAACATCACGAACCAAGTCTTGTCGAAATTTGAGGCTAACTTCACTGGCGCAATGTATAACATGGTCACCATACATATTGTCACATGCCCATTTAATCGCCTAAAATTTTCATGGGACATGACCGGCAATACTATGCGGTTCAGTGAATCATCTTCACCCACAAGTACTAAGCCTTGCATACTCGCACGAAAGTATGCATCTGCCTTCACTCATAAGGCAATACGCAATGGAAGTCTTTTCTTCTTTCTCTCTAACTCTTCATGCCCCCATAAGCATAAGAGGTTCTGCCATGTACTTAACCAATTCTCACACAACATCAGCAACATAATGAACACAAATATATGCTGCAACAAACCCATTTTATTGCACTAAAGGAAGATTACAAAACTCGTCCATCACATGGACCAAAAACAGGACATTCACCCTCTTGGTGAATGCCTAACTCTCTCAAACATGAGACTAACTCTCCTATATAAGCCTACTGATTTTTCCCACTCCTTAGGACTATTTATACAGCAAACTCACTAGCCAAAACCGTGCACAACACTTGCACACGCATGGAACAGCCATGTGTCCCATCAGGTAGTTTCCATAACCGCCAATCTGCTTTTCAACTGCCACCTTTTGTGTTGTCATGCAGATTGAAGCCACACTTGTCTTGAATGGTTAGGAACACTCTACTAAGGCTATGAAATCATTTCATAACCCTTCCAACTTGTCTAGCACCTTTGGCACGCTTGTGAAGCCAATAACCAACTTATGAGCCGTATTGCACACTTGTTGTGCCATACTGGATTCTGTCTTGCACCAACGTTCAGCTCTCTTGGCCTTACATGTTTATCATTCCAAACTCATGCACGGACAATCCTTATGCTTCAAACATCTAGGCCAGCTCATTAAGCTCACTCTAGTTACTCATGCGTCATATATGCTTCACTTTGCCAATTAGCTTGACAACAGCAATGCAACTCTTGCATTACCAACTTGTTTGCATTATTCAAGCTTTGGCAAACCTTGAATATATGCCATATACCAACTCCTGGCCTATTCTTCACTCTTGCATCATCCTTGAGTTTGGGACAACTCAATTCTGTGGATATGCATCAATGCCAACATCGCATGTTGCATCTGTCAACTTTGGCCATGTCTTGACAAACCTTCAATGAAGCCTTATTGTGTCGGCGAATAAGCTTCATTACTTATCCAATGTGCTTTACAGTGTAGCGCCACTCTTGCGCTTCACTGGTCCTGCAGGGTGCCACTATCTTAGTGCTTGACGGTTTATACAGCATACCGCTATTATGGCTTGTGTTGCGCTATTATAACTTACGTTGCGCTATTATAGATTTGCATTGCACCATTACGGCGGACCACAGACTTGGCCTACAACTCTGTAACGCGTAATCATTGTGCGTCACTTGCATCCATGTCATAGACCTCCCCACCTAATCCGTTCAACGCCCTCATTGAACGCAACAAAGTATACTCGTTATACTTGTTCTCTGTCCTTGTACGCTTCCGAGCCTATCTCAGAAATCAGCAAACTTGATTGGCCCTTTTTTTTCTTGCCAAAAATTTTATGCCTAGTACCAAATGCCATCACCTAGCTTATTGCTTTGCCATTGATCCTACTGACTTGCACTGTTGTTGTCACGTTGGCCTACGCTCCAACTTCAACTACAATCGCATATCAACACCCAAATGCAACTTGGAAATTCTTCTTGCCAATTCCCTGAATTGTGCTTGAACTTCGCATGAATCATTTGTGCCTAAGTGTACACAAGTAATGATTCTTCCCAACTGATCACACTGATCATTGCCATTGTCTTATGCCTCTATTTTCTGACTTTAGTTGCACCACGCAACATAACAGGACTTATACAAGACTTGGCCTCAATTCTTCAATCATATGCGCCTACGCCAAATCATGTCATGCCTTAAGGCATGCACCTTATGACTCCGTACCACTCTTAGTATGCGCCACCATATTTATTGCACTTTGCAAACTTCAGGACTTTCACTGGATTTGGCCTCCAAATCATGTTGCAAACTTCACCTTCTTGGACTTGCATCATTTGTATGCCAAAGAACTTGCACCTTGCTGTTCTTTGCTTGCATTGTCGCAACATCATGATTGAAATGCATGACTCTGGTATAGTCATGACTTAGGATACCCCTGACATCAGACCATCTTTTTATACCAGGCATCCTCTTCACGTGCCTTTGAAACCAGCACTTTAAGCATCACTTGCTCTTTCAAACTGCTACGCTTTAATGTAGCGGAAACACAACATCACGTTCTTCCTAACTATGAGTTACTCTTAACTTATATACTTGATAGACTTACATCTTCATTCTTGCTGCGTTACTCCATGCATTCGCTGCCATATGCCGTCACACTTCCACATAACTTTCATCAACAAACTCGACTATGCCACCAACTCTTCTATTTGCTCCTTTCACTTTCAACGTCTTCTAATGCATATTTTGGCTTAATATGCTATGTAGCATCTTCCACACGAACTAACTTTACTTTGAACGAAAGAGGCAAGATCTTTCACTTCAAATACCCTCATTCACTACTACCTTACATAGAGAGGCTTCATTCCAACACAATGGTTCACTCGACCCAAACTGAAAGTATACTCAAACTTGAGCAAATACTCGCGCCAACTGATTGCAACTTGTAAGACCTAAAAAGCCTTGCAATACTGACTTCAACTTCGCTTCTAAGCAACAAAGGAAGCGAGACAGCACCTACTGTCCCCAATGTAGCAATTCACTTTGCCACATGCACTCTCCCAACTATCAACGTTCGTGTTCCACTCACATAACGAGGCAAACTATAATTGACAATTAATTGAATACTCCTTTTAGACTGATGCTATCATTTTGCTTTAGCTTTTTCATGAAGATTTCTTCAATAATGGACACATGCCATCACTATGCATCACCACTACTTTGTCATTATCTTTCCCGCATCCACAATTTGCCTAACTTGCATTTCTTCACGCATTATACATTGTGGCCATGCCCAAATCCCATTTGGCGCATGCTACTATTGCATACATTCTATGCCAATTAGCACCCAAATGTTGACACAAACTTGTGCGCACCTTTGCACAACTGGAACGGACTTTACTTGGTGATTCTGAGCATCACCATAGAGATCAGCAAAGTCATATCACTCAATGACTTGCGCGGATAAACACTTTGGACAATCTTAACAAGGTCACAATCCTTGCAAATGAGGCGCCATGCCTACGTTCCATGAAGCAAGAATGCCGCATTCTTCTCCAAACTTGGAACTCATTTTTACTGCCCATGCACAACTGGTAACTCTTGTCTTTCCCCTTCTCCAAAATCAACTTCAATAGCAACAATTATTGATTTGCAGTCGACAAGAACATCCGCTTGTGGTTACGATAAAATTCGGGTCTTTGGACACCCTTGTCCAAGCATATTGATCCCACTCATAAACCAGGTGCAAACACACTCCTTATGTGCATCTAGCATCAACGAAGAACTCTTTACAAACGCAAGACCGTGGTGTATCGGTTTTTCCCTAACTTGCGCTTATTTCTTCAGCCTTTCCATAAGATTTATGCTAGATAAGAATTGGCCATCCAATTCTTCCTTCATGGCATCACATTGCCACAAACATGCTGGTTCGCAACCAGACTTTTGCATTACCACCAAGGTACATGCATTCGAGAGAGATAACTATAATCTTCCATCAACTGGCTACGATGAAAACACCTTCAATCTATCACATAGACATGTTCTTCATCTACTTTGCCACTGCAAAGGCCATCAACTTCTTTGAGTTCAGGAATTTTCACAAAATTCCCATTACCTCTTGTAATGTACTCGCTACTGATAACACTACGAAAGAATGCATTCCAAATGCATAATCTTCGCATACTTGTGAGAAACATGGACTTTAACACCTGACTTGCACCATAGAAGTCAGCATACTCCTTAGTTTTGTCATGCAATCACTTGAAAACCCGGTTTTCAATGATTGTTGCGCGTTTGTCTAACACTTTGGGTAGGAATTTTGACACCTTTGTCATAAACTTTCATGGCCTGCACCTACTTCAAGCTTCAAGTTCATTCCAATTGATCTTTCCACACAAGACCAACTTCTTCTAGTCTCCATACTAGTGAAACCCAAACAATTCTTCACTGAATTTGACAAACAAATGATATTAACATGAGTAAAAGAGAGAAAAATCAGCAATTGTGTCATCTAACACAGCTCTGATACCTGCTGTCACATGCCCATTTAATCGCCTAAAATTTTCATGGGACATGACCGACAATACTATGTGGTTCAGTGAATCATCTTCACCCACAAGTACTCAGCCTAGCATACTCGCACCAAAGTATGCACCTGCCTTCATTCATAAGGCAATACGCAACAGAAGTCTTTTATTCTTTCTCTCTAACTCTTCATGCCCCCATAAGCATAAGGTAAATGTTGATTTCATTTTGTTTGTTAACTTCTTTTGTTCTTTTTACTTTAATTTCTTTCATTCTTATAGTTAGTCATTAGGATTTGTTTTCATTTGGTACATGTGCACAATCAATTCAATTAGATAGTTGAGATGATTTTAATTTGTTGATGAAACGTTGAAATTATGTATCTTTGATAGTTAGGACAAAAAGATTATATATGGGAAATTAATGAAACATGGTACCGTTTAGTGACCAGAAAGATGTAATCAATTGAGTTAACGTTTGATAATTTTGAGATAGATTTGTAAAATGAGACTCAATTTTGTTTTATCTTTAGTTTAGCATCTTAATGATATCGACAACTTCGAACCACCAAGTGGAGAGGCCTGGCCTTTGCTGGTAGTATTTATTACTTTTATTATATAGAGGAGGTCACGATTTATACATGTTTGTTATCTACTGTTATTTTTTTCTTTTATTGAGCATACTCATTTTATTTTATTTTTGCATTTGGATTAAAGTTTACATTAATATTGATTCATGGTGATTGATTGAGATTTATAAGTAACCACTGAGTGTGTCTGCTTACTATAATTTCCATTTTAGTGCAAGGTGATACTGATATAGTTGGAGAAGAAGCGGGCGGCGGAGAATATTATATGTGGGTTGAGTGAAGTGACTTAGTAAGTAGCATGTGGAGAAAACTTTTGTTTTGGAAGTTGTTTTCTTTTTGGTGTTTGTACATATTTCTTTTGAAGTGATGCATCTCGACTTGCTTTGGGTAGTAACTACTCAAGAAAGTTAGTCTTGTCACGAAAGTTATTTTCTTAATGGTGTCATTGTATTCCTGTAGATTAATAGTGATTGATTTGAGCATGCAGTTGTCATCAACTTGTGTTTCACTGGGCTTGACATTCTATCTTGTTTGCATGTACATGAATGGTGACTGCTTTGTTAGCAAAACATAGCCAATGATACAAGGAGTCTGTAGATTAATGTGGGATCTTAAACAAATGTTTTTATAAGTAAGCATTCCTTTATTTTACTGGTTCCCCATATTACTAAGACCTTAATCAAATGTTTAATGTGGATCTTAAACAAATGTTTTTATAAGTAAGCATTCCTTTATTTTACTGGTTCCCCGTATGGGTTTGAATTACTAAGACCTTAATGCTGGTATACATCTTTTAAGTGAAAACATAAAAGTTATTTTTGATCTGTGAAATATAGAATTTAATTTGATACTAATAAATGAGCTCACTTATAATCTTTTACCTTACAACTTAACTTAACCCAGTTAATAGGTTTACTGATTAGCATTTTCGAGGATTCTTGAGAATTATTCTCAAATCCTGTAACTCCCCTGTAGCTCATCTGGACATAACTTTCTTGTAGCTCATTTGGTAATGATGTTTCTATTACATAATGACCAGCTATTGATCCAACTCGTCTAGGGTGTTCACTATGAAAGTTTTGTTATAAAACCTGGGCTTACTTACACTGTATATGTTCTATTTGATGATTTTCTTCCACCTACTGCATACATTACTGTTATCTGTATATTACCTTGAGTTGATGTAGTCTCCTTGGACAAGTTCCGCGACAATGTCTTATGGGATATGCTCATATTGTTGTTTTGAGTTTCCTTTCCAGGGATAAGATATTTATGAAATTACATGACTGTATATTTGGATTCCCTGAGTTTGACATTAATCTATGTGTACTAATTTTGGTGTGGTAACAGGAAAGAGGGTTAAAGAAGCATTTGAAGAGGCTCAATGCGCTTAAGCATTGGATGCTTGTCAATTATGGTGGTACCCTTGTAAGAATCAATAGTCCCTTTCTTGTGTATTGATATGTTCAATTTTGATGTTTATTTGGATTTTGGTTTTAATGGAAGATTTTTTATCTTCGTAGGCTCCATTCAGTGTCAAGATACGAGTGATACAAACACCACTATTTGTATCTGGCATAAACACATTTCTGCAAGTTTTGTTTGGAACCAGGTTACCGGCAGTCATTGGTGGTTCTTCTGCTGATATTGTACCTATCCTCTGCATTATCGGAGACTCATCTCTACAACGAATCACTGAACCTCATGAAGTAAGTTCTGCATACAAACTTTGATTATCTCTACACCTCTTTCCATTTATGTTTCTTAACTTTGACGATTCATCTAGTTTTATGCACATGTATTCTCTACTTGCAGAGATTTTTACACAGTATGATGGAAACTCAAGGAGTCCTGATTATAGCTGCAAGCTTGCAGATCATACTGGGATTTAGTCAAGTTTCGCTGTACACATCCAATTCGTATCTAAAGATTGTGTTGGAATGTATTCTCTGAACTCAAGTATGGGGACTTAGTTCTTCGTGATTGAATCACAGGTTGTTGTTAGAATTTACTAGCTATCTTGGACATGTATTCTCTGAACTCAGCATTCAATCCTTTTTTGTGTAATTTTACACTCAATGGATAAAGTGAATGAATGTTAAAATTCTCAGTTTGATTATAAATTTCAGTTAAATTTGAAGTTGCACTTGAATATCAGTTAAATTTGAGTTGCATTTGAATTTCAATTAAATTTGAGGTTGCATTTGAATTTCAGTTCGACTGTAGTTTGACTTGACTGTAATTTGACTTAACTAGACTTGACTTGACTGTTTGACTTAAATACCAGTAAGATTAATTCAGATTCAGCCATTCAGACATTTTAGCTGATCTGAATCTGATTTTTTTTATATTATAATTCAAATCTACGACCAGTATGGTGGGTCAGCATCTAGTTAATGTAATAAACGGTCTCTGTTTAGAGACCCACGTAATAAGGGTCGTGTAATTAAAAAACGCTTTATAAACGACCCATTCAGAGAACCCTATAACAGGTCGTTTAACTCGTATATATGACATGTCGTGGCGGTCGCGGAATTGTTGTTTTCCACTAGTGTTATTGCATACATGCTATGCCAATTAGCACCCAAATGTTGACACAAACTTGTACACCTTTGCACAACTGGAACGGACTTTACTTGGTGATTTTGAGCATCACCATAGAGCTCAGCAAAGTCATATCGCTTAATGACTTCCGCGGATAAACACTTTGGACAATCTTAACAAGGTCACAATCCTTGCAAATGAGGCGCCACTGCCTACGTTCCATGAAGCAAGAATGCCGCATTCTTCTTCAAACTTGGAACTCATTTTTACTGCCCATGCACAACTGGTAACTCTTGTCTTTCCCCTTCTCCAAAATCAACTTCAGTAGCAACAATTGATGATTTGCAGTCGACAAGAACATCCTCTTGTGGTTACGATCAAATGCAGGTCTTTGGACACCCTTGTCCAAGCATATTGATCCCACTCATAAACCAGGTGCAAACACACTCCTTGTGCGCATCTAGCATCAACGAAGAACTCTTTACAAACGCAAGACCGTGGTGTATCGGTTTTTCCCTAACTTGCGCTTATTTCTTCAGCCTTTCCATAAGATTTATGCTAGATAAGAATTGGCCATCCAATTCTTCCTTCATGGCATCACATTGCCACAAACATGCTGGTTCGCAACCAGACTATTGCATTACCACCAAGGTACATGCATTCGAGAGAGATAACTATAATCTTCCATCAACTGGCTATGATGAAAACACCTTAAATCTATCACATAGACATGTTCTTCATCTACTTTGCCATGCAAATGCCATCAACTTCTTTGTGTTCAGGAATTTTCGCAAAATTCCCATTACCTCTTGTAATGTACTCGCTACTGATAACACTACAAAAGAATGCATTCCAAATGCATAATATTCACATACTTGTGAGAAACATAGACTTTAACACCTGACTTGCACCATAGAAGTCAGTCTACTCCTTAGTTTTGTCATGCAATCACTTGAAAACCCAGTTTTCAATGATTCTTGCGCGTTCGTCTAACACTTTGGGTAGTAATTTTGATACCTTTGTCATAAACTTTCATGGCCTGCTGCTACTTCAAGCTTCAAGTTCATTCCAATTGATCTTTCCACACAAGACCAACTTCTTATAGTCTCCATACTAGTGAAACCCAAATAATTCTTCACTGAATTTGACAAACAAATGACATTAACATGAGTAAAAGAGAGAAAAATCAGCAACTGTGTCCCCTATCACAGCTCTGATACCTGCTGTCACATGCCAATTTAATCGCCTAAAATTTTCATGGGACATGACCGGCAATACTATGTGGTTCAGTGAATCATCTTCACCCACAAGTACTCAGCCTTGCATACTCGCACCAAAGTATGCATCTTCCTTCACTCATACGGCAATACGCAACGGAAGTCTTTTCTTCTTTCTCTCTAACTCTTCATGCCCCCATAAGCATAAGAGGTTCTTCCATGTACTTAACCAATTCTCACACAACATCAGCAACATAATGATCGCTGTCGTATGCGTCAAAAATAGTTTCACTTTCCTAAAGTATATGATAAGAAAGAGTTCGTTTCCACAGAGAGGCGATTGTAGTTATTATGTAATCAATTTCTTAAATTAACCAATTGGGGGGTATTTCTGATTTTTAAGTAAGCAATAAAAGTAAATTAAAAGCAATGTGAATTGTATAAAGTAATCAATAGAGAGAGATATTGGTCAAGGAATTCATCTTCAATCTTAGACATGTGCTTGCTATATGATTAGAATTACGATTTAATCTCTTATATAATCAAAAACCTAGAGAATCAAGAGAGCAAGATAATCTATTAATTTCCTAAGTTCATCAACATACACATTAGAGCTGCGTATGTGAATTCTACGCCTTGCGCTAATTAAGTTCAATTCCTAGGAGCTTTAAGTTTCAGAAATAGGCTAATCAAAGTAATAATCATACATTGCGCTTAACAATTCGGACGATGGTCAAACTCTACATATGATTATGAGAGACGAGTCCGGTGAACCCTGAATACAAGTAGCATGATATGTTTACGGTTAATTGCAACACAATTCAATTATTATGTAGCTCGATGGTCAAACTCTACATTATGAACCCTGAATACAAGTAGCTCGATGAAAAACAATAAAATAGTTATGGACTAGGATGCAAGTTCAATTAATTGGCCACTTAACTAACCAAACATCTAAGTCCTATCACAATACATCAATCATGTGATTATTAAGAACAGTAGAGATTTAAACGATAATCAAGAGAGAAAACTAATACATAACTCAAGCATAAGTTTTAGAAATATGACTACATCCTTAACCAATAATATAGAATTTAGCTACTCATAGCTATGGAGTTCATCACAAAAATATCAATTGAATAAAAGAAGAAGATGAACAAAAGCAAACCCTAGAAGCGTAAACAAATGCGGCTATCTCCCAAAACTCCAAGAATAAAACGTATTTCCAAAAGTTGTAGAACTTCTCTTTTATAGCTCCTCTTGTTCCAAAATTAGGTCTAGTCTTCAAAGTCCATTAGGTGAAAATCCACCAAGCCCATAAGTGGGAGAAACCCATGTAGAAAATATGCCCAAAAATATGTCACTGGAAAACTGGTATTATGGCCGGAAATCGGCCGGAGAAGTGACCGGAAAATATCTCAGGTGACCGGCAAAGTCCACCCGGTCATCGGTCAACGAGTCGGATCGGCCAGGTCAACTTAGTCAAGTCACTGAGTCAAACCGGTGATGTCATGAGTCAGAGCTGAGTCAGATCAGAGTCAGCTATCTCTCTGGCTGATTGGGATGAGTTGCCATGCCATAAGCCATTTATAACAGGCCATATCTGTGTTGCACCAAGATGGTGCATCAGTGCTTCTCTTCCAGCCATCTTGGCCTGCACCTTTCTCTGCCACTTCCACAAACCAGCTGCATCATTTGATCTCTCAAATTCAACACTTTCTCTGTCGTGTACTCATCCCTATCTATCTTGCAGGCCTCAATTGCATCCATTTCCATTCAATTGCCACCACCAGAACCAGCTTCAGGCAGCAACACTTCTTTATACAATCACTTCACTATCATTACCACTTCAAGGCCATTATCAACTAGCACCAGCACAAAACCAATAACCCATAACAACTCCATACACAACAACAGCATCTTTCTTTCATCTCCTGGAAAGCACAACCACCTGCAACAAACCATTTCCTCCTGCAAATCACAGGCTCATCTGATTCCACCATTAGCACCGACACCAATACCCCAGATCAGTTTCACTGCATCTCATGCTCAATTCCAACCTTCCATCAACACCACTACAAGCCACAACAATCTCCTTCATTATTTCACCTGAGTCATGCTTAGCCATTGCACATACAAACATCACCAGCTTAACACTCATTCACTCCTTCACATTCACCTAATCCACTTCAGATCAACCCCCATCTGCTACTGCATATACCTGCACCAGTTATATCGATTCTCGCTGTTGCCTTCCAACTCCACCAGTGCCAATTCCTGCAGTATCAATTCCAACCAGCTCCAAGCTATCACTTTCACAATCTGTAGCCATTCGCAAATCTTAGGTCAACAGACTCCTGTAAGTCAGGTTCACAGCAAACACCACTGACCCATCATCTAGCCAAACACATAACAACCAATTTCTGAATTCATCTCAGGCCGACTTTGGTTCATGTACCACCATCTTAATTTCTGCAATATTTCCTAACATACATCTAGATCGATTCGGCTCAAATATTCGAGTCCAATTTGCAATTCCTCAATTTCTTCATAATTCATCCACCATTTACTGAGACAAACCCATGTTTATAATTCTGCATCTGAGCTTGCATCTTCCTGCTCAAACCTCAGCAACTGCAATCATCTTGACCCATTGTATCTTCGCATCCATTCTCTGCCTGCACCTTGTTTGTTCCAGCTTTCCCTGTATCTCGAGCTCTCTCCAATCTCATGCCTTTATCACCAACACAACAGAACCTGCTTCCCCCATCTCTCTGTGTTGTTCTCTATAGCATCATCACAACCTTGTAACTTCCATGGCAGCAAAACCCATTGTCAGTTTCATCTCTTCTTCTTCAAATCCCTTTAATCACAGATCAATCAACCTCTTGCATCTTCTCTGGCGTCAGAAATTCATCATCTGCAGCTCTGAAATCCGTCAAAACCCTTGAACCATCAACCAATTTCTTCATTTCTCATGAACCTAGAGAATTAATACAAACCCTAACTCTGATTCTATCCATCTGAGACAATCTATCGAACCCATCTCGGTTTTCAATTGAAGCTCAGAAACCCTCATTTCGATCTCCATCTTC
>JAJJWW010002830.1:0-42847 GCA_023531295.1 Papaver armeniacum
AGAGATTAACTAAACACAAGAGGCACCAAGAATCTAAACCATTTACTCAAACATTCAATTAAAAAATCGCTACAAAACTTAACCCAAAAACTAGCCCCTCGGAAAATATATATACAAGAACTCCTCTCAAATGATACATATACAATAGTCATTTGGTTTACAAATACAATATGCAATATAATATACATGGTAGAAGTTAACCAACTAACGAAATCAACCCTTGAAGCTTTCGCTGCGCAACTCTTATCTGTCTATGAAACTGAAAGTGGGAAAGGGTGAGCACATCATCCCTAAAAGGGATGCCCAGTGGAAATAACATTTAACTTTCAAGTAATCATTGGAATGATCTAGAAAACAATACATGTTTTTCCTAAACATCAAAAGACAATCGATTCACAGAAATAAACAATCATGTATATGGAACTAACACATTCATTAAACAATGTATAATATTTGTGCTAACCACACTCAATAATAATATTGCGGTGTATCGCCCTAGCCATGTGCATAAAAGCTGAATTCATGTAGGTATAAAAGAAGGAGCAGTATCCTATATACCACAGATGGAAATTCTCATTTCCAAATATACAAATGGGAAATTTTTATTTCCCAAACAATTCATAAAGACAAACAAAGCATTAGAATTCCTTTCCAAACCATGGAAAGATTAAAAGAAATAACAGAACTTTCGGATTTTAAAACTAAACAATGCATGATATGCATAAACAGACAATGCATGAGTTGTTAAACATAAACTTTTGTAAACAAAACAACAATGATCACAAAAGAGTTAAATATAGATTCCCACCTCTTTTGATGACAAGCCACGCCTACCTTGAGATCCACGATCCACTGTTCGTTCTTTGAATCGATCGTTGTTAATATATACTAGCTATTAATCACACAAGAAGTCTAAGAATCTAGCCAAAATGGCTCACACAAGAATCATACAAGTGTATCTAATGATTCTAAGCCCATTTATGGTTCTACACCTTTTATTATCTATCTTTGGTATATCTACTAATCCAGTTAGGTTGATTCTATAGTCCATTCGAATGGTCTTTTGAATATCTACAACTTTGTAGAAGAAGCCAAAGGCTAATTCGGACCATAAGGGGTCCAAATCATCAAACTAGGAAAACTAACTCTAAGCCCAGTTCACTAAACTCGGCCCATTAGCACAAAGGCCTGGTCCAACAGGTCAACTGACAGTCTCTAACGGTCAATCTAACAGTCGACAGATCTCTAACAGTCAACGTCAGTCAAATGGTCAAAGATGGGTCAACAGTCAAAGGTCAGGTCCATATCGGTCAACTGAGTCAACACAGGTGATCAAGACAGGTAACTCAGTAAGTCCAAATGATTCGACTCGGTCAAATTGACTAAGTCGACTAGAGTTAGATACTGATTAGGTCGAATGGCACAAGGTCGAAACCCTTGCACGTGCCAAGAACACTAATGCACAATCATCAGGCAACACCAATATCTTAACTCTACAATATTAACTTCTACTCCTTTACCATTTCAACTTCAATTCATTCATTCAAAAAAAACTTTGAATTTCAATAACAATTAAGAACTTTTATTACCTGCAATTGCAGCTTTAAGCTTTTCACAGCAATCACTTATCTATAATCCTACAACTACATCTCAATTACACCTTCCCTGCCTGCAACTTCAGATCACTATAGCCTCACAAGTACTACAACCAACTACCGAAACATATTAACTCGGTTCCCAACCATTTACGTAGAGTCCCGTACTTTACTAAATACACCTCACCCGTAACATCTCACCAAATACTCTAACTCCATACACTCGCTCCATTCCTAATTACCTCACCACCTTCATCATTTATCTTTAACCCAAACATCATCTCGTGTTCTTCATTGCCAACACCAACAGTTCTCGTAATACAATTCTTTATTTAGTTTACTACAACTCCATGAAAACCAACATCGTAGCTGGAGACACCACTATGGAACTTGACTCCATCTGCAACAACAATTCATCTCCAATTCTATTCACATTCCATTCTCAACTGCACTGTCAAATAACTCCACAACATTCAAACCCCAACACCCATTCCAGCTAATTCAACACAACTCCTTGTGAATCAGAACAACCTTTTACCTACAGTTCTTATATCATTCCACTATTGATTCAACCCCAACATAGAAACAACAACACTACTCCACATAATTCAAATTTCAAAAAACACCATCAAACTGACACAACAAAGCTAATCTCATTCTTCCACTGACATAACCCAAGCTCCTCTTCTTTACACAACCATTTATACTTGAGACAACATCTTCTTCACAACTACATATATTTATCTCAATCTAGTTCAACCACAACAACTCGATTCATCTATTACAACACCATTCACATACACACACTTCCATCTCCTCATTTCAATTCTAATAGGATTAGTAATCATATAAACTCAAATCAAGTAAATAGCCAAACTATATTTCTCGAGAACAAATAATTACCTCAAGATAATCTTCTCAAGCAATAACCAGTTTAGCACTCAAAATAACTCCTCCACCTTCTTAATTATATACAACTTTATACTTTTAATTCCACTCAAACCCATCACCAATTAATCTTCAAAACCTTCAATTTCATATTCGAACTGATTCCAGAAAACCCTAACTTCAATTTCCAACAACTCTATCATCTTCTTCATGTCCTACTCCTATAACCCATCCTTAATTTCATCTTCAAACTCATCTCAGAATCAAACTCAGAAACCCTAATATCATGTTCAATCTTCAAACCACCCTACAACTTCAATCAAACATCAATTAAGAACAAACCCAACTTCTAACTTCTTCTTATTCATCCTTAATTGAGTCTCGAAATTATTTCAGGAACCCTAATTTCTTCATAGTTTCATTGACATCTCAATTCTTCTTCAAAACAAAACTACAACTTCAAATCAAGCAACAACCATTCATTCTACATCAATTTATAATTCGATTTAACCCACCAATCTCATACGAATCCAAAATCCATCTCAACACCCTAAATCTGTTTCCTAAAATCAGCATAACTATCTACTCTTTATCAACACCAACATCAACTTCTACTTCATACGATCTTCAAATAGATTGATTCTCTCAATCAAAATCTTTAGTTTGTTCTCAAACACTCGCAGAAGAAGAAGAACAGAGAAGAGAAGAAATCAAGAAAAAGAAGAAAGAAGAAGAATAAAGAAGGAGAAGAAAGAAATGATAATGAGTTTATCCTCTCGGCTAGATTGGGATAAGGACGACCAAAATGCTAAAGGCACCTGATCGCTGTCATATGCGTCAAAAATAATATTACTTTCTCACTACTCAAAATATATAATATAGCAAGGGCAATAAAGGATCGTTCCCACAGAGAGGACTAAGGTTGTCAAGTTGTTGTGGTTTCCTAAAGATAACAAGGGTGTTTTCTGATTTTTATAAACGAAAATAAAATAAAAGGAAAACAATAAAAAGTGAACACGCAAATCAAGGATGTGAAATATTGGGTAAAGGTTTCATCTTCAATTGTAAACAAGTTTTTAAATAAATGAATAGAATTCGTATTTAATATCGCTATCATCAAAAGCCTTAGAATACCTTATTGCAAGAATACTCCGTAAATTTCCTAAGTCATCACACACACATTAGAGCTGCGTATGTGAATTCTACCTAAAGAATAAGCTAACGCCTTGCGCTAATTAAGTTCAATTCCCAGGGGCATTAAGTTTCAGAATTAGGCTAATCAATGCAATTGACATACATTGCGCATGACAATTCGGACAACGGTCAATTTCTACATATGACTACAAGGTTGTATCACTACAAACCATAATCATATCATGCTACTCGTATTCAAGGTTTATCGCTCGATGATGAACCATAAAATAGCTATAGATATGGATGTGAGTTCAATCAATTCTAGACTTAACTAAACAAACATTCAATCATATTGCAATACGTCAATCATGCAATTGTAATAAGCAAAGAGAAATCAAACGATAATATTGAGAGAAATCTAATTCATAAAAATCATAACTTGTTTTCAAAATCCAACTACATCTTTAACCAATAAAAAAATCAATTACTTGTGTTTTTGGAAATCATCATAGAAATCAAAGAAGAACTATCATGTGAAACCCTAGGAAAACACAAGTAGAAGAACCCTCCCTAATGGAGATATCACTATGTTTAGAGAAAGACTTTTTATTTATATGCTTCTCCAATTCCAAAAGGATACTCTTTCGAATATTAGGTCAAGTCTTCTCAAACCCAACTCCAAGTAGTCCACCAAGACCATGTGTGAGAAATACCCATATGAAAATCTCCTGCAAAACTAGTCGCCTGAAGTCTGGTGTCGCAGGCCGGAATTGGACCGGAATATTCTATCTGGTCGTTGGAATGTGCTGCTCTGTTGCCTGAGTCAAACTAACGGTCTTCCGTAGTCGCCGTCATCTTTAACGGTCAAGTTAATCTGCACCATTACATGGTCGCCTCACCTGAATCGTTGAAATCAACTCGCTTTGAATCGGACACCGACCGAGTTCTCGTCTTGTTTTCCGTTATTTTCCAGCCATCTTTCAGGCTTATTTCCCTGCACAATACCTAACATTCATCTATATTCTCAGCTCTGCATTAACTCATCATTTATTGCTTCAGTTCATTCAATCCATCTAAGCATCCCATAACCTCAAACCATCCATTCTCAACTCACATTTGCATTAACCTGTAGCAGCAACAATTCTCAGCCTCTTCTACCAATCAAAATGCATTTGCACTATAACCTGCAATGCCTCAAGTCCTTCAAGATACCACTACCACCAACAGCAGCTGCACCATTTGTTCTCCCGAACTCAACACTACTACCCACTGCAATTGAATGCAATCTCTCCTGTGACTTCAAACACCTGCTCAAGCTCACAACTGCAACATACCAGTGCCAGACTCATGTGCACATCCACCATTCAAAACCATTACAGATTCCAACCCTTCTTACAGCTTTAACTCATTTTTATCTCAGCTTCAATCCCTGCAAATCCTTCTCAGCATCAACAAACCTATTATATCTTTGCTCCAGAATATTACCAAGACCATCTGCACAAACCACCTGCAATTTAGAAACCCATCGATCTCTTCTCCATAACTGTCTCCAAGCCACCAGTACCATATGTAGCTCCAGCTGCAACTCCACCTGCATTTTCCTAACATACATCTATATTCTTCATTCTCGTTCATTACCAGGCCTAGGATTCACTTCATGCGTACGAACCATGGCAGCACCACCACTCTGCTCATCTCTACAGCTCAGCTCAGTAAACTCATATCTCATCTCAAAGCCATTTCGGTTTCGACGCAATGATCGTGTGTCAATCCGTCAAAAATAATTTCACTTTCTTACGCACTAAATTTAAATGAAGCACAAGGTAAGGAAGAGTTCGTATCCACAGAGAGGCAATTGTTGTTAAGTAATTTTCAGTTTCTAAAGTAACCCAAGGTATGTTTGTTGTGTTTAAGAATTAAAAGTAATTGAAAGCAAAGTAAATAATTTGAGAAATCAATAAGGAGAAGATATTGGTCAAGGGATAGTATCATTCACAAACATGTATTTTCATCAATGATTAGAATTGGTATTTTAATCTCGTATTTATTAAAAGTCCTAGGATATCTTGATCGCAAGTATAACCCGTTAATTCCCTGTTTTCATCACAACCACATTAAAAGATGCATATGTGAATTCTTCGTCGAAAGCAACCTAAAGTGTAAAAGCACAATTAAGTTTAACTCCCTAAGAGCATTAAGTTTTATGGAATAAGACTCATCAATGCAAACGAATGTGTAAAAGCACTAAACGTTTTAACAAAAGTTATGACTCACTTGTGACTAATATGATGTATCACTACAAGCACTAACCACAATTATGCTACTTAGAATCAGGGATAAACAACTTTTTCGTATTGAAAACCCTAATATAGCTCTAGAGATGAACACAAATCGGATTGATTCGGACTCAACCTAACAAGTTTTCAAATCTTATAACACTATTAATTGTGAATCACAAACAATAATTACCGAGACAAAACTAATTCATTGAATCAAAAGCATGTTGAGAAATCAACTTTTATCCCATAACCAATAAGATGTTTAGCTACTCATAGCTATGGAGTTCATCATCATCAATATTCAATAATAAAACAAGGAAGAAGAAGAACAAAACCAAACCCTAGAAGCGTAAACAAAACGGCTCTCCCAAAAATTCCAAGCAAAAAGATATCCCATAAGTTGTGGAAGACCTTCCTTTTATAGCTTTCTCCAACTTCTAAAATTAGGTCTAGTCTTCAAAGTCCATTAGGTAAAAATCCACCAAGCCCATAAGGATGAGAAACCCGTGTAGAAAATACGCCCCAAAAACGGTCGACGGAAGTCTGGGATTGTGGCCGGAAATCGGCCGGAAAGTCGCCGAAAAACAGCTCTGGTTACCGGCAAAGTCCGCCCGGTCACCAGTCAACGGGTCGGATCGGCGAGTCAACTCGGTCAGCTCGGGTCAACTCGGTCAGACCGAGTCAAACCGAGCCAGCACATTGTCAGACGAGTCGGTCATGAATCACCTGAATGAGCTGAATGGCCTGCCAGATCGAGCTTTTGCAGAGCTGATTCACGATGCACAATCCTTGTGCCGCGACCTAATTCCTACCAAACCATCTTGGCCCCGCTTACCATTTCATCTTCTCAAGACAACCTCAACTCCATATTCCCCGTAATCAACATCATTCATCTCTGGCTAGCAACTTTGAGCCGATCCATTCATACATAGTTCCACCTAATCCCCGACAATGCCATTTCTCCCAATCAACTCAACACACACAAGAACAACACCAATCTTTGTAACTTCACACCACCTGCTACCATTTACCTCGTTGAACAACTACTTGCAACCCCAAACCGCAACGCCCGAACCAAGCATTGCGGTGACATCCAACTCGCTCTTCGCAAACAGTACCAATAGTCCCATAACTTATAAAACCTAATCATTCATCTAAGTCCATTTACGTGATAAGCATCACTTACTCATCCGCTGCAACTTAAGGGTCTCAAGAACCATCTTCAAGTGCATCCATCCTGGACCATATCCATCCCTACAATGCCACCGTCTCCATTACCCATTCTCAAGCTGCACATTACCTGAATTGCAGCTCCAAATCTGTCAGAGCCCACTCCATCTCTACTCTGCCTGACCTGCTCTGCCACATTCCACCAGAGACTTAAGCCATCAACAGCCAGAGCTCAAACTTCATTCACAATCCCAAAGTTTGCAAGATCATCACAAAGATCTCTCCGGCTTTGCCTTGATCTTCATGACTTACTCTCACCGCCATGAACCATACAATGACTACATTGCATACCCATCAAGATACCACCGTAAATTCCAATAGCACTTGCTCTGGCTCAACACTCAGGCGCCCTTGAACAAGCCACTGCCAATGAATGGCAAAATCAACCAAACCCCATTTGACCTGCAGTTTTTACTTTGCAGCTTCACGATCAAAGACTGAGACCGGCCAGAACCCCACAACAAAGACACTTCATTGAGCCCACTCCACCCAATATCCTTCATCAAATCAACATCCCCGTGCACAAAGACATCTCAACTTCCTTCTTCTTAGCTCAAGACCACCACCAAAACCAGCCACTGCCATGACACTGCAAACTCCCATTCAGTTCAGCTGCAATTGTTTCTCTGCAACACCAACAGCTTTTGTAGCTCATTGCACCAGCTGCCATTGCTTCGCCATGGCCTGCCTTCAGCTTTACAACATCATATAACACCTCCACTGCAACACCTCAACATTGTCTCATCATTGGACTCCATCTGCTCGGATACCAAGAAAGCACCAACTCCTTCTTGCAATCTCAAGTCGCAAAGCCATTGCACCTTCAACCCAGGCTAGCACCACTGCCACAGGCCATTCCACAGTGACACCACCAACACATTCATCCATCAATTACCACCAGAGACTCGACCTTGAGACAAACCCAGGTCCTAATTCATCACTCAAACTTCCATCTCCATATCTTGCTCAAATCAACAGAGGCAAACCCATTTCATTCTTGACTCACAGCATCGAGCACAAATAACTTCCGAGTTCCAACTTCCCTTCAATTCCATACCCACTTGCTTCAATTAACTGGACCCCAATCACAAGCATCGAGCACAAATAACTTCCCGGCCCAACTTCTCTCTGACTCAACAAACACAAAAATCTTCCATCCGAGCTACATCGGCTTTCCTGTTGCAAACCTAATTCCAATACCCATCAATCTGAGTCTTCACAGCTCAACATCTTCCATCGATCCATCTTAGTCACACAACCACAAACCCCTGAGTTCAATTCAACCTCAGTGGCTCAGTCCTTGATTTCCCCTGTTAAATCAAACCCTCACCATCTTCACTTAAGCCATCAACGTCACCTCCATTACAAATCTTGTTCTCAATGACCATATATTTCTCATTTTCGGCTCTCACTTCTATCTTTCACAGAAACAATCAACAAATGAATTCGAGGGTCGAGAACAATTTCTTTCTTCTCGACCAAATGATAAGGTTGCTGTGACGGCCATTATTAAGGCACCGGATAATGGATATGGGCCACCAATAAATCTCTTTGTATTGTCGGTCCTTGGGAACCGACAAGCTTAATTGTTGACTTTGCTTACAACCTTCTCATACGGACCCGAATGGCATCGTTCTTTCGCCGATAGCTTCGCCTTTTTGCTCCAATTGGGATGATTTCGCTTCTTTTCCTCCGTGCGACTCAGTACCTAATAACTCAAAAACACGCGTAAAGTACATAATTCACAAGAAAAATAGCAAAGAAAGCATAAACTCTATATAGTAAATACGGTGTATTCTACACCTATCACGCAACAACAAATCGCACCATCGTATCTTATTGCACTGTTCACACTTCACAACCATCCCAAAAGACCCATTCGCTCACTTGATTTCGCAATCACCAGCTCCACTATCACGCTTATCTAGCTTTTTCACCACCAGTTCCACACCATCTTCATCTCGCATCCTTATGGCGGTTCAATACCACCAAGCCACAGTCACCAACTCTCCTTTGCAAACTAAACTCGCCTCACACTCTCATTGCTTCAACCATTGATTCACCTACAATTTATTCATTAAACTCCCAATCGATTCCTTGCAGACCTTCTCTAGCAACTCAACCTAAGAACAATTTCATTCTTAACTTAAAGTTCTCTTCTAACCAACAGCAGCAACAACATCTGAATTTCAGCTCAATCCCCATTTCAGAAGCTCCTTCATAAAAACCCATCATCTATGTCAACTCGAATTCAGCTTCTCGAACAATTTCATTTTTCTTTTTTTTTTTTTTTTTTTTTTTTTTTTTTTTTTTTTTAATAACAAATAAAAATAAAACAAAATAAAAACATTTTTCTCTTGTCTTTTTTTTTTTAATTTTCGTTTTTTTTTTTTTTTTTTTTTTTTTTTTTTTTTTTTAAGACAAGAGAAAACAAAATACAAAAATAAAAATGTAAGTACAATGCCATGGTATAAGTACTTTACCGCTTGAATCTTCACAACTTATATGTCTTGATATCATAGACTTCTCGAATTTTCATCCTTAATAATTTCCGCTCTTGTACTAAAGTCTTCAACTTATAAAAATTCTGCCCCTGTTTTGTTGCTTTACTCAAATCTGAAATCGCCATTTCTGCATCTTGTTGCTTGTAAACCTCGAACGTATTCAACTTTCCTTTGAATTTGTGATGCTCCTCTTGTTGATGATGATGGTGTTTCTATGGACTGTTGGTGTAGAGAGAGATAAGGTGGATGGTGCTAACTGCGAACAAGATCACAAGTGGAATGTAAGTTAGCAATTCGATGTCACCAACATGGTTGATAAAAATAGCACTCAAGAGATCAAAATAGTGCTTCTATGGTGGGAAATTGGACAGCTCACCATTACGCCCGGAATTTACGTGCGGTGACACACACTCTAAAAGCACAAATTTAGACAGGTACAAAGAATTGAAGGTCGGTGCCTCACATTATGTAACTTGGGTAGTCTCCACTATAGGGATCACCTGTTCTAATACCGAATTCAGCCCGCACCTTATTTGCCACATTTGGCATGGTTAAATCCAACTTTAACTCTCATACAATTAAGAAACCCGATCATGTTCTCTGTCATCTCTAAGTTCAGTCACTATTGTGAGATTCTCGATGTAATCTTAGCGACATGTATACTATGTGACTCTAAAGAACTACAAGTTGGTGTTTTCTTATTCACTAATTCACAAAAAGTTGAAAAATTGCAAAAATTTACAACATAAACCACTCCCCCACACTTAAACTTTACATTGTCCTCAATGTAAATTGAATCGTCCAAAGTAAGTCAAGGTGGGAAATCCTAATAAGAAATCAGCAAAAACAAAGTAAAAACAAAACAAGAAAAACTAAAAACAAGAAAAGAAATAAATACAAGACAAGAAATACTCATCCTTTGGGTTGCCTCCCAATTAGCGCTTGGTTTAAAGTCGTCGGCCCGACTATCTCCTTGCTTTCTATGACTCCTCCGGAGGGAGCACATCCACAAAGTTAACTCCTTCCACCACTTCGGAAGTGAAGTTCTCATAATATGGTTTCAACCGGTGCCCATTCACTTTAAGTTCCTTCCCTGTAGCTATACTACGAATTTCCACTGCACCATGAGAAAACACATTAGTAACAATAAAAGGTCCGATCCATCGTGACCTTAGTTTACTCGAAATAAATGCAAGCGAGAATTAAACAAAAGCACTTTCGCCCTCTATGCAAAATTGTTTCCTAGAAATCATGTTATCATGAAATGCTTTCGTTTTTTCCTTATAAATGCGTGAACTTTCAAATGCATCATTGCGGAGCTCCTCTAGCTCTTGGAGTTGTAACTTCCTTTGCTTTCCAGCCCCATCCATCTCCATGTTGCATTGCTTAATAGCCCAAAACGCCTTATGCTCAATTTCCACGGGTAAGTGACAAGGTTTACCATACACAATCCTAAAAGGAGACATTCCAATAGGTGTTTTATATGCGGTTCTATACGCCCACAAAGCATCATTGAGTCGCATGCTCCAATCCTTCCTTGTCGGGTTCACCGTCTTTTCTAGAATTGATTTCACCTCTCGATTAGACACCTCGGCTTGTCCATTGGTTTGTGGATGATAAGGTGTTGCAATCTTATGCGACACATTGTACTTCCTTAACAAGCTTTGCAAGAACCTGTTTTTGAAGTGAGAACCCCCATCGCTTATTATCGCCCTTGGAATTCCAAACCTTGCAAAAATATTAGCTTGCACGAAATCTGAAACAACTTTAGAATCATTAGTTGGGGTGGCTTTAGCTTCCACCCATTTCGAGACATAATCAACCGCAAGTAAGATATAAAAATTCCCATGGGAGTTGACAAAAGGCCCCATAAAATCAATACCCCATACATCAAAAACTTCAATAAATTGAATAAAAGTTTGTGGCATTTGATTTCGGGCACCTAGATTGCCGGTTCTTTGACACCTATCACAAGTTGTACAAAATATATGTGCATCCTTAAACAAAGTTGGCCAATAAAAACCACTTTCAAGTACCTTGTGCGCGGTTCTCTTACTCCCAAAATCCTCCGCAAGCATATGAGTGACAAAAAGACAAGATAGAGTTAAATTCAGATTCGGGCACGCACCTTCGTATTACTTGGTCACTACCATGTTTCCATAAGTATGGATCATCCCATATGTATTGGTTCCCTAACCTCTTAAGTTTGTCCCTCTCAGCACGAGACAAGTTCTTTGGGATTTGTTTAGAAACTAAGTAATTAACAATATCGGCATACCATGGTTCTCCAAGGGCAATCGAGAAAAGTTGCTCATCCGGGAAACTTTCACGCAACGGGATAGTCTCCTTGTCCACGGCAAGTCGGCTCAAATGATCCATCACGGTGTTCTCAATCCCTTTCTTGTCTTTGATTTCAATATCAAACTCTTGCAAGAGTAAAATCCACCGTATGAGCCTCGGTTTCGCCTCTTTCTTTGTAAGCAAGTACTTAAGCGCTGCATGATCAGAAAAACAACAACTTTTGTACCAATTAGATAAGAGCGAAACTTTTCTAAAGCAAAAACAATGGCTAATAACTCCTTCTCAGTGGTTGTGTAGTTTTGTTGAGCCTCATTTAACGTTCTAGAAGCATAATAAATAGCATGAGGAAGCCTCCCCACACGTTGCCCAAGCACCGCACCAACCGCATAATCACTAGCATCACACATGAGTTCAAACGGCTTACTCCAATCCGGTGGTTTAATGATAGGGGCTGAAATCAAAAGTTCTTTCAAACGATTGAATGCCGCCATACATTTCTCATCAAAGTTAAAAACCACATCTTTTTGCAATAAGTTACAAAGTGGTGATGCTATCTTGGAAAAGTCCTTGATGAATCTACGATAGAAACCTGCATGACCAAGAAAAGAGCGTATCTCCCTCACCGTAGTGGGAGCACAAGCCAAAAGGCATCCTTCTATAAGCAAAAGTACCGAAAGGACAAGTGAAAGTGGTTTTCTCTTGGTCCTCCGGTGCTATCATAATGACGATTATAACCTGAATAGCCATCAAGAAAGCAATAGTATGAGTGTCCAGCTAAACGTTCGAGCATTTGATCAATAAAAGGTAAAGGAAAGTGATCTTTTCTAGTGGTGGCATTCAATTTTCTATAATCAATACAAACCCTCCAACCGGTTTGCACACGAGAGTTGGGACAAGTTCATTCTTATCATTCTCCACCACCGTTACTCCCAGATTTCTTTGGTACTACTTGTACCGGGCTTACCCACTTGATATCGGATATGGGGTAGATAACACCCACTTCCAAAAGCTTGAGTATCTCCTTTTTCACAACTTCCATCATGGGAGGATTCAATCGACGTTGCGCGTCCCTTTTAGGCTTTGCATCATCCTCCAAACGAATTTTGTGCATACAAACGGCAGGCTTATACCCTTGATATCGGCAATTGTCCATCCTATGGCCGTCTTGTACTTCCTTAGCACCCTCAAAAGTTTTTGCTCCGTAAATCATTAAGCTTATTAGAAACAATCACAGGTAACTCTTCATTATCACCCAAGTACAAGTACTTAAGGTGGTGGGAAGAGGTTTCAATTCTAACTTTGGAGATTTAACAATTGAAGGTACAAGCTTTTCATCACTGCATGGTAAAGAAATAAAAGAGATATTATGAGTTTAGGGCATCCTTGGAGTGAATTAAGATCACCAAGAGCTTCCTTGACTTCATTACCACACTCTACACCATTATCTATGGATGTAGTTAACACGGTTTCCAAAGCATCATCACCGTTTAATTCAAACATTTGTTGTGCCAATGTATCCATCACATCAATGGAGAAACAAGAGTGGACATCGCTAGGATATCTCATCGTCTCGAAAATGTTGAAACGTATTGTTTCTCCATCAAACTCCATGGTTAGCGTTCCCTTATCCACATCAATTATGGTTTTCGCCGTTTTCATGAAGGGACGCCCAAGAAGCAATGGAAGAGACGAGTCCGGTGCACCTTCATCCATCTCTAACACACAAAAGTCCGCAGGAAATACAAGTTGATTAACCTGCACAAGAACATCCTCAACAATACCCATTGGGTAGACATTAGAGCGATCGGCTAATTGCAATACAATTTCAGCCTTTTTAAGAGGACCAAGATCAAGTGAATTATACATTGACGCAGGCATAACATTAACGGAAGCACCTAAGTCCAACATAGCTTTGTTAAAAGTTGTGTTACTAATTTTGACGGGAATGTCAAAACTACCCGGATCCTTGCACTTAAGTGGGAGTTTGTGTTGTAAGATTGCCGAAGCATTCTCCCCCACACTAAGCACTTCATTACCTTTGAGCCTTTGTTTGTTGGTACACAAGTCCTTCAACACCTTTGCATACTTTGGAACTTGCTTGATAGCATCAATGAGTGGTATGTTCACATGGATCTTCTTGAGAACGTCTAAAATCTCCTTTTCTAGTTCCGCCTTCTTAGAACTTGCAAATCTGCGAGGAAAAGGGAGAGGAGGAACATAAGTAGAAACCGGAGTTTTAGCGTTAGAAATAGGTACCTCAGAAGTTTGGGGAGAATCCTCATTATTCTCCTCCAAAACAGGTTCCTTTGGTGTGTCCACCTTGCCCGAATCAGCAACTTCGGGTTGCACAAGTTGTGTACCGCTTCTCAACGTAATGGCATTGACACCCTCTTTTGGGTTAATAGGTTGAGAAGGAAGTCTCCCACTATTTTGTGCCTTCAAATTGTTGATATCAACCGCCATGGAGCCCATTTGTGTTTGCAACTCCTTAATAGCACTCTTAGTCTCTTGTTGACTTTCCTTGAACATGGTGGAAATACCTTGCATAAAAGTTTGAAGCTTTGCATCAATATCAGCACCTTGAGTTTGCATTGATTGTTGTGCTTGAGGTTGCTGAAATTGTTGCCTCGGCTGGAATTGTTGTTGTTGAGGTTGAAATCCACTTGAAGAGTTGAAGGTAGGTTGTTGAACCGCTTCTTGTTTGTTGGCATAGCTAAAATTTGGGTGATCTCTCCATCCCGGATTGTAAGTGTTGGAGTAGGGATCATACCGTCTTGGTTGATTCGGAAAGATCGCATTGGCTTGCTCGTCTTCATAAGATTGAGGAGAAGTTGGTATAACCGCGGATGCAACTTGTTGCAACATTGCAGTCATGTTACCCATTTGTTGACGAAGTTCCTCCACCTCGCTTACTTCACTCACCCTTCTTAGAATCACATCCGAACCACGACTTAAGAATTGTTGTGAGTTCGCTGCCATGTTTTCAATCAACTCCCTAGCTTGTGCCACCGTCTTGCTAACTAGTGCACCACCACCCGCAGCGTCAATAAGATTCCTATCACTTGATTGGAGTCCTTCATAGAAGTATTGGATGATCATAGCGTCACTAAATTGGTGGTGAGGGCAGCTTGCAACCAATCTCTTGTACCTTTCCCAACATTCATATAAGGATTCTCCCACGTTTTGCTTCATCCCACAAATTTCTTTGCGAATTTGAGTAGCCTTGGATGCAGGAAAATATCTCTCCAAAAGAGTTTCTTCAACCCATTCCATGTTGTGACACTTCGGGAGGTAAATAGTACAACCAATCCTTAGCACTATCCATTAAAGAGAAAACGGAAAACCTTCAACATTGCACCATCCGCCTCAACGTTTCTTTGGAAGCATAGCCGTGACAATGGTGTGGAAGTCCAAAAGATGTTTGTTAGGATCTTCATTCACCATGCCATGGAATTTTGGTAATTCTCTAAGCAACCCGGCTTTATCTCAAAAGTAGAGTTCGTTTGAATACACCCCTGTTGTGTATCAAGCCTATGAGAAGCTAATTCCTTGAGTGAACGATTTGCATCACCCATTTCTTCTTCTTCTCGTTGTCGGAAAATCTCTTCTCCTACTTCCTCCTCGTGCTCGTCCCGTTGTGTCTTTACTTGGTTGGAGTATTGTGCCGCGTCTAGTAGCTATCCAGCACCTTGGATAATTCCAATCCTTAGAAGCCAGAGATTATGCACCCGCAAACAATTCTCGCAAACAAGTGAGAAACAAGACAAGAATCGAAAAGCAAAGATACAAGCAGAAATTGTAAAAGAAACTAAAAACTTAATAACAAGCCGTATGCCTCCCAAACAACGGCGCCAAAATTTGATCGTGTGTCAATCCGTCAAAAATAATTTCACTTTCTTACGCACTAAATTTAAATGAAGCACAAGGTAAGGAAGAGTTCGTATCCTGAGAGAGGCAATTGTTGTTAAGTAATTTTCGATTTCTAAAGTAACCCAAGGTATGTTTGTTGTGTTTAAGAATTAAAAGTAATTGAAAGCAAAGTAAATAATTTGAGAAATCAATAAGGAGAAGATATTGGTCAAGGGATAGTATCATTCACAAACATGTATTTTCATCAATGATTAGAATTGGTATTTTAATCTCGTATTTATTAAAAGTCCTAGGATATCTTGATCGCAAGTATAACCCGTTAATTCCTGTTTTCATCACAACCACATTAAAAGATGCATATGTGAATTCTTCGTCGAAAGCAACCTAAAGTGTAAAAGCACAATTAAGTTTAACTCCCTAAGAGCATTAAGTTTTATGGAATAAGACTCATCAATGCAAACGAATGTGTAAAAGCACTAAACGTTTTAACAAAAGTTATGACTCACTTGTGACTAATAGGATGTATCACTACAAGCACTAACCACAATTATGCTACTTAGAATCAGGGATAAACAACTTTTTCGTATTGAAAACCCTAATATAGCTCTAGAGATGAACACAAATCGGATTGATTCCGGACTCAACCTAACAAGTTTTCAAATCTTATAACACTATTAATTGTGAATCACAAACAATAATTACTGAGACAAAACTAATTCATTGAATCAAAAGCATGTTGAGAAATCAACTTTTATCCCATAACCAATAAGATGTTTAGCTACTCATAGCTATGGAGTTCATCATCATCAATATTCAATAATAAAACAAGGAAGAAGAAGAACAAAACCAAACCCTAGAAGCGTAAACAAAACGGCTCTCCCAAAAATTCCAAGCAAAAAGATATCCCATAAGTTGTGGAAGACCTTCCCTTTTATAGCTTTCTCCAACTTCTAAAATTAGGTCTAGTCTTCAAAGTCCATTAGGTAAAAATCCACCAAGCCCATAAGGATGAGAAACCCGTGTAGAAAATACGCCCAAAACGGCCGGAAGTGGGATTGTGGCCGGAAATCGGCCGGAAAGTCGCCGGAAAACAGCCCCGGTGACCGGCAAAGTCCGCCCGGTCACCGGTCAACGGGTCGGATCGGCGAGTCAACTCGGTCAGCTCGGGTCAACTCAGTCAGACCGAGTCAAACCGAGCCATCACATTGTCAGACGAGTCAGGTCATGAATCACCTGAATGAGCTGAATGGCCAAGCCAGATCAGGCTTTTGCACAGGCTGATTCCTGATGCACAATCCTTGTCTTTGCGGCCTAATTCCTACCCAGCCATCTTGGCCCCGCTTACCATTTCATCTTCTCAAAGACAACCTCAACTCCATATTCCCGTAATCAATAAACATTCATCTCGGCTAGCAACTTTGAGCCGATCCATTCATACATAGTTCCACCTAATCCCTCGACAATGCCATTTCTCCCAATCAACTCAACACACAAGAACAACACCAATCTTTGTAACTTCACGGCCATCTGCTACCATTTACCTCGTTGAACAACTACTTGCAACCCCAGCTGCAACGAACTGAACCAAGCATTGCAGTGACATCCAACTGCTCTTCGCAAACAGCCAATAGTCCCATAACTTATAAAACCTAATCATTCATCTAAGTCCATTTCTGTGACAGCATCACTTACTCATCTGCTGCAACTTAAGGGTCTCAAGAACCATCTTCAAGTGCATCCATCCCAGACCATATCCATCCCTACAATGCCACCGTCTCCATTACCCATTCTCAAGCTGCACATTACCTGAATTGCAGCTCCAAATCTGTCAGAGCCCACTCCATCTCTACTCTGCCTGACCTGCTCTGCCACATTCCACCAGAGACTTAAGCCATCAACAGCCAGAGCTCAAACTTCATTCACAATCCCAAGCTGCAAGATCATCACAGCATCTCTCCAGGCTTTGCCTTGATCTTCACAGCTTACTCTCACTGCCATGAACCATACAACAGCTGCATTGCATACCCATCAAGATACCACCACAAATTCCAATAGCACTTGCTCTGGCTCAACACTCAGGCGCCCTTGAACAAGCCACTGCCAATGAATGGCAAAATCAACCAAACCCCATTTGACCTGCAGTTTTTACTTTGCAGCTTCACAGTCTCAGCACAGACCAGGCCAGCAACCCACAACAGCACACTTCATTGAGCCCACCTGCAATATCCTTCATCAAATCAACATCCCCGTGCACAGCATCTCAACTTCCTTCTTCTTAGCTCAAGACCACCACCAAAACCAGCCACTGCCATGACATTGCAAACTCCCATTCAGTTCAGCTGCAATTGTTTCTCTGCAACACCAACAGCTTTTGTAGCTCATTGCACCAGCTGCCATTGCTTCGCCATGGCCTGCCTTCAGCTTTACAACATCATATAACACCTCCACTGCAACACCTCAACATTGTCTCATCATTGCAGACCCATCTGGCTCAGATACCAGCAGCACCAACTCCTTCTTGCAATCTCAAGTCTGCAAAGCCATTGCACCTTCAACCCCAGGCTAGCACCACTGCCACAGGCCATTCCACAGTGACACCACCAACACATTCATCCATCAATTACCACCAGAGACTCGACCTTGAGACAAACCCAGGTCCTAATTCATCACTCAAACTTCCATCTCCATATCTTGCTCAAATCAATAGAGGCAAACCCATTTCATTCTTGACTCACAGCATCGAGCACAAATAACTTCCCAGTTCCAACTTCCCTTCAATTCCATACCCACTTGCTTCAATTAACAGACCCAATCATAGCATCGAGCACAAATAACTTCCCATTTCCAACTTCTACAGCTCAACAGCCACAAAAATCTTTCATCTGAGCTACATCGGCTTTCCTGTTGCAAACCTAATTCCAATACCCATCAATCTGAGTCTTCACACTCAACATCTTCCATCGATCCATCTTAGTCACACAACCACAAACCCCGAGTTCAATTCAACCTCAGTGGCTCAGTCCTTGATTTCCCCTGTTAAATCAAACCCTCACCATCTTCACGGAAGCCATCAACGTCACCTCCATTACAAATCTTGTTCTCAACAGCCATATATTTCTCATTTTCGGCTCTCACTTCTATCTTTCACAGAAACAATCAACAAACTGAATTCGAGAGCTGAGAACAATTTCTTTCTTCTCGACCAAATGATAAGGTTGCCCAGACGGCCATTATTAAGGCACCGGATAATGGATATGGGCCACCAATAAATCTCTTTGTATTGTCAGTCCTTGGGAACTGACAAGCTTAATTGTTGACTTTGCTTACAACCTTCTCATACGGACCCGGAATGGCATCGTTCTTTCGCCGATAGCTTCGCCTTTTTGCTCCAATTGGGATGATTTCCGCTTCTTTTCCTCCGTGCGACTCCAGAGTACCTAATAACTCAAAAACACGCGTAAAGTACATAATTCACAAGAAAAATAGCAAAGAAAGCATAAACTCTATATAGTAAATACGGTGTATTCTACACCTATCACGCAACAACAAATCGTACCATCTGTATCTTATTGCACTGTTCACACTTCACAACCATCCCAAAAGACCCATTCGCTCACTTGACTTCAATCACCAGCTCCACTATCACAGTTATCTAGCTTTTTCACCACCAGTTCCACACCATCTTCATCTGCATCCTTATGGCCAGTTCCAATACCACCAGCACAGTCACCAACTCTCCTTTGCAACCTAAACTCTGCCTCACACTCTCACCGCTTCAACCATTGATTCAGCCTACAATTTATTCATTAAACTCCCAATCGATTCCTTGCAGACCTTCTCTAGCAACTCAACCTAAGAACAATTTCATTCTTAACTTAAAGTTCTCTTCTAACCAACAGCAGCAACAACATCTGAATTTCAGCTCAATCCCCATTTCAGAAGCTCCTTCATAAAAACCCATCATCTATGTCAACTCGAATTCAGCTCAGGCTCAATTGATCATCACTTCACAGATTCTGGCCATTAAATCCCTTTTTTTTCACAGCTTATACAAACCCTAATTTCAACCCACCACAGATCAATTCAAGCCACGAGTTAATCCATCTTCCATGTCTGCATAATCAAAATTGGAGTTGCAATACAGACTCAAAAACCCTTGTTGCAGCGCCTCAATCTTCACAGCAGACCACAAATTCAAGGCAAACCCTAGTTTCTGTTTTGGATTCAATTCATTGAAACCCTTCTTCTGATACCCTTTGTAAACTCGAACTCCATCAGAAACTCACATAAATTTATCAATCTTATTCAATTTCATCACTGTACTCATCAACAAATCACCGAAAGCAAATAACTTGTGCATCTGTCTTCATTTCCTTCTTAACCAATCACTCGAACCCATGAATCTCTCGAACCATCTCTCAGATTTAATTGAACCCAAGATTTTACTTACAGCAGCAGATAATAACAATAGAAAAAGGGAAAAATGATCCCAATTTCTCAATTTCGATCTAGATAAGGCCATGTGAAGTGGGATTGCTATTAGCACCCCAATAGTGGATACGGGCCACCCAGCAGTTGCCCCTTATCTTTGGTTCGGTTTGCAATATCACTCGCCTCTGAATTGCCGCTTTTGCCTTTCTGTGCCTATTTCTTCCTCTTTTGCGTCAATGACTCTGAAACACCTGTAAAACTCAAAAGCACACATAAAATACCTAATTTACACGAAAACTTGCGAAGAAAGCATAAACAATAGATAAATATCAAGGTGTTTTAGACACCTATCAAATTCCCCCACACTTAGACTTTGCTAGTCCTCGAGCAAATCAAACAAAAACATACATACAACTCCGAGTCGTCGAGGCTACGTTCACACTTAGCATGTATAACAAGCCTTTAAACCCCTAGGTGTCCCTAGTGGACGAGTTTTAGTCTCGTGAGGGTTTACTAGAGATATACCCACAAAACCTATATTTCCAACTTACTAGTTCTCCGTAATAATAGCATCCAACGCGCTAAGAATACATAGAGATTCTGCACACTAGTCATAAGAAGTTAGACACATATATGAACACAATCTCATCCTTAAAAGTTGAGAGAGAAATAACCATCCCTTATCGAAAGAAATTCGGGTTTGGAGTGATCGAAAGTCTTGACTCTGCCTCACAAGAAAGGGTTTTATGAAGCTGCTCTCAATAATAAACATCTTTTTTATGGGTCACACATGTGTCCAGGTAGGAATAAAGAGACAATCCTGCGACACGTTGAATAGTAGGAAGGCAAAACCCTCTGAATTGTTTTGAAAACCCATATCTTTTATAATTTTTGAAAACCCATTTTTCTGACGATCTCTAAAAAAGGAAATCAACCACTTAACGAAGGTGGGAATATGCTTACTTACCTCGTTATCCGTTCGACGTGCAGTTAGCACCACTCTCACAGCATCCATAGAAACGTCTCTGGTCTTCAATCGGTGTCTTCATCTTCGTCTTCGGTCTTCAACTGTCGATGATAACTCTAAAACTTCGTAGATTCTTGACAATATGATTCTTTCCTCTAATTCCTTATTACTTGAAACTTCATTATAGATATTACTTTTTCCCATTGGCTTTATTGAAAGAACAAAACTAAAAACGAACCAAAATATAATACAACACATTTTTCTTGTCTCTTTTTTTTTTTTTTTTTTTTTTTTTTTCATGTTTGAGACAAGAAAAATAAAACAAATGCAAAATGAAAAAAATAAATAATAATAATAAAATAACAAAACTAATAATGAACCTAAGAAAATTTTCTCTTGTCTCTTTTTTCATTTATTTTTTTCTTTTATTTTTTTTTGAAAAACAAGAGAAAATGAAATACAAATAAAGATAAAATAAAAATGCAAGTACAAAGTCCATGGTGTAAGTACTTTACCGCTTGATTCTTCACAACTTGTATGTCTCGATATGATAAACTCCTTGAATTCTCATCTTGATAATCTTCGCTCTTGTACATAAAGTCTTCAACTTGTAAAAATTCTGCTCCTTGTCTTGTTGATTTACTTGAATATGAAATCTGCTCATTTTTGTAATGTTGCTTGTAAACCTTGAACGTCTTCAACTTTCCTTCGAATTTTTGATGCTCCTCTTGTTGATGATGTTGGTGTTTCTATGGACCTGTTAGTGTAGAGTGAGATAAAGTGGATGGTGCTAATTGCGAACAAGAATACACGTGGTATGTAAGTTAGCAATTCGATGTCACCATCATGATTGACAAAATAGCACTCAAGAGATCAAAGTAGTGCTTCTATTGGTGGGAGGTTGGGCAGCTCACCATTCTGCCCGGAATTTACGTACGGTGACTGTAGCGCCCCCTAAGCTAGCAGCTGACTAATCCAAGAGATTAACAGGGTGTTAGTCGTGGGAGATTTTGATGTATTTCAAGGGAGTTAGCAAATCCCCTGTTAGTCGTGGGGGAGTTTCTACAAATACCTCAAACTCCCTGTTAGTGGTGAGAGATTTCTAGGGAGTTTCTACAAATACCTCAAACTCCCTGTTAGTGGTGAGAGATTTGATTAGAATCTCTTAAACTCCATGTTAGTCATAAAACAAGGGAGTTTATAATTTGGGGGAGTTTGGGGGAGTTTGAGGGAGTTTCATGATGTTTTTGTGCTTGAACAAAATCTCTCAAAAAACAAGAGATTTCTGGGGAGTTGGGGTTAAACTCCCCAAATTGTCTAGACTCTCATACACTCCCTCTAAATCCCTAGGGATTTAAATACATTAAAATCTCTCAAACTCTCTCACGACTAACCCCCTGTAACTAAAAACAGAGGCACTAAGAATCTAAATCATATACTTACGCATTCAATTAAGAAATCTGCTACAAAATTTAACCCAAAAACTATCCCCTCTCAGAAATATATATACAAGAACTTCTCTCAGATGATACATATACAATAGTCATTTATTTTGCAAATATAAACAACATAATAAACATAGCAGAAGATAACTAATTAACGGAGTCAACTCCCCGAAGCTTTCGCTGCACAACTCTACACATCTTGATCTGTCTCTGAAACTGAAAGTGGGAATGGGTGAGCACATCATCCCTAAAAGGGGTGCCCAGTAGGAATAACATTTAACTATCATGCAATCACTGGAAATGATTTGAAAACAATTCTTGTTTTCCCTAAACACTAAACACAATCAATTTCACAGAAGTAAACAATCATGTATATGGAACTAACTCCTTCTAAACAATGAATAATATGGTGACTCATCCCGCACCTAGATAATAATATGGTGAACTCGTCCCGCACCTAGATAATAATATGGTGACTCGTCCACTTTTGATAAATGAAGGAGCAGTACCCTATATACCACAGATGGAAATTCTCATTTCCAGACAATCAAATGGAAATTCTTATTTCCCAAACAATTCATGAAGACAAACAGAGCATTGCAATTCCTTTCCAATCAATGGAAAGATTAAAAGAATCAATGGTACTTTCGGAGTTTAAAAATAAAACAATGCATGGAATACACAATCGACTATGCATGAATTTGTTAAACATAAACTTTTGTAAAAGAAAACAACAATAATCACAAAAGAGCTAAATGTAAATTCCAACCTCTTTTGATGACAAGCCACGCCTATCTCGAGATCCACGATCCCTTTGGTTCATCCTTTGAATCGATCGTTATTAATAACTAATCGTTAATCACACAAGAACTCTAAGAAACTAGCCAAAATGGCTCACACAAGAATCATACAAGTCAAACTAATGGTTCTAAGTCCATTTATGATTCTACACATCTTCATTATCCATCTCTTGCTTAATTAAAGGTCTACTAATTCAATTAGGTTGTTTCTCTAGTCCACTAGCTAAGTCTAAAGAATATCTACAACATTGTAGAAGAAGTCAAAGGCTAATTCGGACCATAAGGGGTCTAATTCATCTAATTAAGAAAGACTAATCCTAAGCCCAATCCCATGACCAGCGGGCTTACTCCGGCCCGGCCCGTCAAACCGGCCCGTTAAAAAAAAGTCTGGTCCATCTAAGTCAACTAACGGTCAAACTTAACAATCAAGGGGTCTCTAACAGTCAACATCCAGTCAAAGGTCAATGTCCAGGGTCAATGGTCAACGAGTCAAGACTAGTGACTCAGTGGGTCAAACCCGATTCAACCCGATTCGACTCGGTCCGAGGGATCGAGTCAGCTAGAGTCGAGATCGACTAATTTGAATGGCACAAAGCCAAAACACTTGCACAGAGACAGAGCCATTGCCCAGTCAAAGAAAGCTAATGCACACTTATTGTGCTACACCAAAACTATAAACTCTACAACTCTAATTTCAAACCAAAAAAAATAGATCAATTGAATTAATCAATAAACTTCAAACTGAATTACAAAGATAACAGCCTACCTGATCTGCAGTTGTAAGCTTCCATTAAGGCCTCTGCTAAGCAACACTACACTACCCTCTTCCTCCCAATTCATTTACATATACCAGTTCATAAGTCCTGTAATTTATACATCTAAGATTCAGTTCAAACTACACTGTCCGTCTGCATCTACAAACATTCATCCATTCCAACTCTGCTCATCTAGCAAACACATAATCCAAATCTCATAACTTGCAACTCCATCCACACCCTCACCAACAAGCTAGCTCAATCCAATACCCCTTTTTAGTCTCTTCCTGCACAACCTGAAATCTCAGTAATATCATTCACATGAGCTGAAATCTCAGAATCACCACTGACTCATTCATAAACTCAATAATCATCATTCTTATAACTCAACTATAATCTAAATTCCACCCACAACTTCATTCTAAACTCATCCCAATCTCAGTTTCATTCATAATCACACAAACTCAACAACAACACCTCATATTCAACACCACCAGAACCACTAGCTATCACTAATATGTAATTCAATCAACAACAACATAAACTTAATTCAATCTCCTGAACTTCAACTACATCTCAATTACTCATTCAAGTCAAGTCTTGAGCTCATCAACAATCACGTACATTAACGATGGAAAAGAATAACTTGCTAAATTAATTAAGAAGAACAATTACCTTTTAATAAGTCCAACTCCTTAAGACTAACCAATCTCTCTGCCCAATTCGGTTCAATCTCATTCAACACCAAATACCTATCTCTTTGCTTCCACAAACATCGCAACCCTCTTAATCTCCAACTATTGTAACTCGATATCACCCTCGGTTCACCCACATACTCAAAAGAGAACCCAAACTCAGAAACCATAGTTCATGAAAATCAAATCCACTAATCCCCAAACTCTAAACCTCAATTAAACAAATTCATCTAGTGATCCAGTTAAACTCTTCGAACTGCAACTCAGACAACCCTAGTTCTTCATCATCTACAATTCATCAATCCATAATTTCACAACTTCAGTTTACCAATTCCCGAACCCTAACTCATAATCCCAAATAATTCTTAAGCTTAAACTTAATTCACGACAAACCCATCTTCAATCTTTCTCCTAACCCTTCAATTTCATCCTCAACATCTTCTGGAACAATTCTTTATGGAACCCTAACTCTTCAAATCAACATTGAATCAACTTCAGAATTACAATTAAACACCAATCCCCTTTGTTCTTCGTCACCAACTACTCAAATCCTCTTTTAATTACTCAACTCCTCCATAACCTCATCTCGCGTAAACCCTAATCTCCAAATATTATTATCCATTTCCTCTTCAAATAAAAATCAATTTCAACATCATCACCATCTCACTCGGTTCATGATAACTTGTCTAATTCTCGTGGCCTCATGACCTCTAAATCGATGAGGAATCGCCAAAGGCGAAGAACATCGAAAAAAAGAGAAGAGAAAGAGGAGAAGCGAGAGAAGAAGAGGAAAGAAGAAGAAAAGAAAAAGTGAAAGTCTTCTCGACACGTATTGGTGATAAGGCCAACGACCCTTGATAAAGGCACCCACCCAAACGTTAAGGAGCCAGGTCGGTTAAGCTGCAAAATAACTATTTTGCCCTTCAAACTAATTCGAGGATATCTTCTTCGTCAAAGTGTCCGATCGACACGTTCGAGTAGTCCATTCCGCGTAACTTTACGAGATCTATCTAACGATACTAGTTTCGTATCTATTTCGTTGTTAAATTAATTCCTAATAATTAACGTTCGTATTAAACTAATCGAGTCATTATCGGCTAAATCGACACTTGACCATCGCTAGACCGGTCAAATAGCGTTGACGGGCTTGAGGGTCTTTACATTCTCCCCACCTTATACATTTTCGTCCTCGAAAATCAAATCATCCTTCTGGTATTCAAAAACTTCCCACCTTAAAGAAAAATTTTATCTCTTGTCTAAGCGGAAGAAAAACAACACGATAAGAAAACACAAACCTATATGGCTTCTACCACTAAAATTTGTGGCTCTAGGTTCAACTATACTGATTTAAGTTCTATCCAAGAGGGAAGTCTTAAGTTTCTTACATGAAGCTCTATAACAGAAACTATGACTTTTAGATTTAAATTCTCTACACTAATTTATATTTCAAAAAGATTTTGGTTCTAAAGAGGAGATACTCTAAACTAAAGTTTCTAAGTAAAATGTGGGATCTATCAGTTCACTAATAGAAGCAAGTCTCCCTTCTATGCCTAGTGATACAAGAATCTAGTTTCCCTGACTAGGTTCGCGACGCCTGACAATGCCTACCTACATGACAAGTATCACAGGAACACATAGGAAAAACCAACCTCACTATTCTCCAGTGCTGGATTAACTAAATATTAATTTATTAAGATTAATCAATTTTTAACTTCTATCTTAACAGGTGTAATTTAAAATTTTACTTCATAAACAGTTCACATCATTCTAAACAATTTAATCATCAAAATTTATTTGTTTTTATTTATCATTATTATTATTTATTTATTTTAATGAAATTGAATTTTTAATTCCAAATGAAACTATATTACTATAACTAAATAATTATTACATGTACTATTTAAGAATAACTGGATGCTATAACCACTATCCAAATATAAAGTTATATCTATTTGTTTATTTCATTATGTGACTTGATATAAATAAATAACCGCTAACAATTTTTCATAGTCGTTTGGTATTAATATTTTATTAGTGTTATTACATGTATTTCTTATTTCTTAGACCGATAAAAGTTAATCACAATTAATCATAATTCCAAGTTTAATTTGATTAATAATACTAGATTTGATTTGATCTAAATTTATTTCCTTAAATTTATATTATTGCTAAGTAATCTTTAAGTTGTACTATTAATAAAAATTACAAATTGTTATTACTATCCTATAATTATTATCCAAATGATATTTTCATTAACCCTAAATTTATAATAATTAGTATTATATAGTATTATTATTTGCTCATCTTATCAAAAGTTATTTCCTTAATTATATCATCATTTTCATTATTGTTTTATCAATTTTTTTTCCTATCTGATTACTAGCGTAACTAAAATATGGCAAGAATAACTACTTAGTAATGATACTTAGTTTAATTTTATTAAGCTTTAATCTTGTAAATATAATTTTACATTCACGTAAGATTAATAGAATAGATTTTTATTTATTCATATTGAATCTGTATATTATATCTTGTTAAATATTGACATTGGTAATTTAATATGATCTAAATTTGAGTCTGCATAAAATTTTAATATATTTTAATAGTCTAAAGATTTTGGTATTAATAATAAGTATCTTATTCATAGACAAATTTATTTTCCTTTAAGTCTAATTTTGTACTAAGCATTCAAGTACTATAAATATCACTTCATGTGTATAATTTAGTGATTTAGTGAATCATTTATTGGACTAAAGATAATCTGCGTATAAGATTGTTAACAAGTTTAGTCTTTATTCTGTGCTTTATATGATCTCACGTTCTTTTATTTCTACTTAATAAGTCTTATTTATCTATCTGGTTTAAACGCAAAACGCATAATTCTAATTTGTTATTAGTTAACTTTGCAAAACTTAATTGTAGATAAGCGCTAATAAGTTTCTATAGTTATCTAATCCTAATCATAATTTTATCGCTACATATTCGTTAATGAGATTTTAATTTTAAGTTATATTCGATATAATACTAATTTAAATTCTAACAGTTTAAGTTCGTCATACTAATTTTCCATTTCAAAAGATGATTAAGTCTATTTATGAAGAAAAATGATCATATTAATATACAATTTATTTTCTTTTAAATCTAATATTACACTAAGCATCTGAATACTATTATTACTACTTCATGTATAATTGTTTCATTTTAGAGATTTACTGAATCATTTGTTATCCCAAAGATAATTTCGCTACAAGATTTCTAAAAAGTTATATCCTCGCTTCCTTAAGTCTAATGCCTAATATGTATTATATCAACTATCTAATTTAGATGAAAAATAAATATCTCTAATTTGTAATTAGTTTAATTTACTAAACTTAATCGTAAATAAACGTTATCCATTTTCCATAATTATTTAATCATAATTTTTTTTTTTCGTTATATATCCTTATTCAAATTTTAGTTGAGTTTAATTTGGTACTAATTGATAAGTGCTAATTATTACTTTATTAAAATTATTATTACTATTCTTATCATCCATAATAAAAGGAAATTTATTATATTATAGATCATTATTATTACATGAGACTAGTTGGAAGCCTAACAAGCTAAGCTCCAACGACATACTACTACATTAATTGAACAGGTTGATGCGCTCCAGGAGGTCCCAGGTTCGAGTCCCCAATGGCGTAATATTGCAGGAATTAACATGGAAGGTAGTGTTAATTTGCCCCCCCTTGTGACACAATCTCGCCCCCCCCTCCCGCCGTTTCGGCTCCCCTTGGCAAGGTTTTACTTCTATAATATTTTTTTATTATTATTATTCTAACTACTCTTACAAATATTATTAAATTCCAACAAAATTATTAACATTTATGTGAATATAAATTGTTGACTCTACGTATATGTTAAGATATTCAATAAGTTTCTATGTGACTTTCAAAATTTATCAATAATACTGATTTTACTATTTTTCTAGTTTAGGATTGCTTACGTGTTTACACTTTTTAGACTAATTACTTTCTAATCTCTAATAGCTAAAGTTATCGGTTTACCCTACAATTTTTATGTCATCACACATACAAACAACCAAGCACCCAATCAATCAATCAAATAAATCTTTTAATTATTGATAGCTTTTAGTGATTAATATTTATCTCACAACCCAACCCAGTTCTAAATTATTCTAGTTCACTAACTGGCACTGGCAAATCCTATTGTCACCCATATAAGATCTAATAGTGAGCTCTGATACCAACTTTGTAGCGCCCCCTAAGCTAGCAGCTGACTAATCCAAGAGATTAACTAAAAACAGAGGCACTAAGAATCTAAATCATATACTTACGCATTCAATTAAGAAATCTGCTACAAAATTTAACCCAAAAACTAGCCCCTCTCAGAAATATATATACAAGAACTTCTCTCAGATGATACATATACAATAGTCATTTATTTTGCAAATATAAATAACATAATAAACATAGCAGAAGATAACTAATTAACGGAGTCAACTCCCCGAAGCTTTCGCTGCACAACTCTACACATCTTAATCTGTCTCTGAAATTGAAAGTGGGAATGGGTGAGCACATCATCCCTAAAAGGGGTGCCCAGTAGGAATAACATTTAACTATCATGCAATCACTGGAAATGATTTGAAAACAATTCTTGTTTTCCCTAAACACTAAACACAATCAATTTCACAGAAGTAAACAATCAAGTATATGGAACTAACTCCTTCTAAACAATGAATAATATGGTGACTCATCCCGCACCTAGATAATAATATGGTGAACTCGTCCCGCACCTAGATAATAATATGGTGACTCGTCCCTTTTGATAAATGAAGGAGCAATACCCTATATACCACAGATGGAAATTCTCATTTCCAGACAATCAAATGGAAATTCTTATTTCCCAAACAATTCATGAAGACAAACAGAGCATTGCAATTCCTTTCCAATCAATGGAAAGATTAAAAGAATCAATGGTACTTTCGGAGTTTAAAAATAAAACAATGCATGGAATACACAATCAGACTATGCATGAATTTGTTAAACATAAACTTTTGTAAAAGAAAACTACAATAATCACAAAAGAGCTAAATGTAAATTCCCACCTCTTTTGATGACAAGCCACGCCTATCTCGAGATCCACGATCCACTGGTTCATCCTTTGAATCGATCGTTGTTAATAACTAACTGTTAATCACACAAGAACTCTAAGAAACTAGCCAAAATGGCTCACACAAGAATCATACAAGTCAAACTAATGTTTCTAAGCCCATTTATGATTCTACACATCTTCATTATCCATCTCTTGCTTAATTAAAGGTCTACTAATTCAATTAGGTTGTTTCTCTAGTCCACTAGCTAAGTCTAAAGAATATCTACAACATTGTAGAAGAAGTCAAAGGCTAATTCGGACCATAAGGGGTCTAATTCATCTAATTAAGAAAGACTAATCCTAAGCCCAAGCCCAAGCCCCGCGGGCTTACTCTGGCCCGGCCCGTCAAAACGGCCCGTTAAAAAAAAGCCTGGTCCATCTAAGTCAACTAACGGTCAAACTTAACAGTCAAGAGGTCTCTAACAGTCAACATCCAGTCAAAGGTCAATGTACAGGGTCAATGGTCAACGAGTCAAGACTAGTGACTCAGTGGGTCAAACCCGATTCGACTCAGTCAGATGGACTGAGTCAGCTAGAGTCAGATCCTGACTAGGCTGAATGGCACAAATCCAAAACACTTGCACATGACAGAGCCATTGCCCAGTCCAAAGAAAGCTAATGCACACTTATTATGCTACACCAAAACTATAAACTCTACAACTCTAATTTCAAACTAAAAAAAATAGATCAATTGAATTAATCAATAAAATTCAAACTGAATTACAAAGATAATGATTACCTGATCTGCAGTTGTAGGCTTCCATTAAGGCCTCTGCTAAGCAACACTACACTACCCTCTTCCTCCCAATTCATTTACATATACCAGTTCATAAGTCCGGTAATTTCTACATCTAAGATTCAGTTCAAACTACACTATCCGTCTGCATCTACAAACATTCATCCATTCCAATTCTGCTCATCTAGCAAACACATAATCCAAATCTCATAACTTGCAACTCCATCCACACCCTCACCAACAACTGCAGCTCAATCCAATACCCCTTTTTAGTCTCTTCCTGCACAACCTGAAATCTCAGTAACATCATTAACATGAGCTGAAATCTCAGAATCACCACTGACTCATTCATAAACTCAATAATCATCATTCTTATAACTCAACTATAATCTAAATTCCACCCACAACTTCATTCTAAACTCATCCCAATCTCATTTTCATTCATAATCACACAACTCAACAACAACACCTCATATTCAACACCACTAGCTATCACTAATATGTAATTCAATCAACAACATCATAAACTTAATTCAATCTCCTGAACTTCAACTACATCTCAATTACTCATTCAAGTCAAGTCTTGAGCTCATCAACAATCACGTACATTAACGATGGAAAAGAATAACTTACTAAATTAATTAAGAAGAACAATTACCTCAGAATAAGTCCAACTCCTTAAGACTAACCAATCTCCTATGCAATTCAGTTCAATCTCATTCAACACCAAATACCCATCTGCTGCTTCCACAAACATCAACAACCCTCTTAATCTCCAACTATTGTAACTCGATATCACCCTCGGTTCACCCACATACTCAAAAGAGAACCCAAACTCAGAAACCATAGTTCATGAAAATCAAATCCACTAATCCCCAAACTCTAAACCTTAATTAAACAAATTCATCTAGTGATCCAGTTAAACTCTTCAAACTGCAACTCAGACAACCCTAGTTCTTCATCATATACAATTCATCAATCAGTAATTTCACAACTTCAGTTTACCAATTCCCGAACCCTAACTCATAATCCCAAATAATTCTTCTGCTTAAACTTAATTCACGATAAACCCATCTTCAATCTTTCTCCTAACCCTTCAATTTCATCCTCAACATCTTCTCAGAACAATTCTTTATGGAACCCTAACTCTTCAAATCAACATTGAATCAACTTCAGAATTACAATTAAATACCAACCCCCTTTGTTCTTCGTCACCAACTACTCAAATCCTCTTTTGATTACCCAACTCCTCCATAACCTCATCTCGCAGAACCCTAATCTCCAAATCTTATTATCCATTTTCTCTTCTGAAACAAAAATCAATTTCAACATCATCACCACCTCACTCAATTCATGATAACTTGTCTAATTCTCGTGGCCTCACAGCCTCTGAAACTGACAGAATCGCCAGAGGCGAATAACATCAGAAGAAAAGAGAAGAGAAAGAGGAGAAGCAGAGAAGAAGAGGAAAGAAGAAGAAAAGAGAAAGTGAAAGTCTTCTCTCGACACGTATTGGTGATAAGGCCAACGACCCTTGATAAAGACACCCACCCAAACGTTAAGGGGAGCCAGGTCGGTTAACTGCAAAATAACTATTTTGCCCTTCAAACTAATTCGATGATATCTTCTTCGTCCGGTGTCCGATCGACACGTTCGAGTAGTCCATTCCGCGTAACTTTACGAGATCTATCTAACGATACTAGTTTTGTATCTAGTTCGTTGTTAAATTAATTCCTAATAATTAACGTTCGTATTAAACTAATCGAGTCATTATCGGCTAAATCGACACTTGACCATCGCTAGACCGGTCAAATAGCGTTGACGGGCTTGAGGGTCTTTACAATGACACACACTCTAAAAGCACATATTTAGATAGGTACAAAGAATTGAAGGTCGGTGCCTCACATTATGTAACATGGGTAGTCTCCACTATAGGGGACCACAACTCTACTACCGAATTCATTCTGCACCTCATTTGCCACTGGCATGGTTAAATCCAACTTTAACTCTCATACAAGTAAGAAACCCGATCACGTTCTCTGTCATCTTAAAGTTCAGTCACTCTTGTGAGATTCTCGATGTAATCTTAGCGACATGTATACTATGTGACTCTAAACTAACTACAAGTTGGAGTATTTCATGCACTAATTCACACAAAAGTTGAAAATTTATGAAAAATTTACAATGCAAATACTTAACCACTCCCCCACACTTAAACTTTACATTGTCCTCAATGTAAATTGAATAAATCAAAGAAAGTCAAGGTGGGAAATACTACATGAAAAGTGACAAAAAAAAATCAGAAAAAGTAAAAACATGGCAAGAAAAGAAAATAAAAGATAAGAGATACAAAACCTATGGGTTGCCTCCCATTTAGCGCTTGGTTTAAAGTCATCAGCCCGACTATGCAAGATTCATTCCCCATATACCAACAATCTGAAAAGTTGGGGATCCTTCCATAGAACCTGTTTTGGAAACACTAGCTTCACACAAATATTAATAATATAAAACAAAAATGAAGCTATTAACCGATGAAAGTTTCCCCACACTTATTCTTGTCCACACTTGGAAGTGTATAAAGAATATAAAAGTCGGTACTTCCACGGTTTCTTGTTCCATAACCTGCATAGTATGAGAATCAAGTATCTCTAATGGCGAAAATCGAGAAACAAAGTCATTCAACAATATTCTCAGAAGCACATACATTCAAACCAATAATAGGTAAAGGAGAAGAAACAATATGCAAAGGGTTAGACAAACATATCACAATCTCTTATATCACGGAATCCTCTACATCCTTGAAAAACTCAAGTGAATTACTCACCTCTTGTATATCACGGTCCTCTATCAAACCTTGCAACCATTCTTCGTCCGTTTCGCCTTAACCAAAGTTTCGACATAAACATCATCATTACAATCATTTGCAAGCTCAATTGGGTCTTCCACAATATTGGTCATAACGGTCACATTCTCAACATACTCGTCATCATTAGACACAAACCTTGTTGCAAGGAAATTCTCAAAGCACTAGTTTCATCATCCTCATGCACCTTTTGTATCGGTGCTTTATCATTATAAATATCAAGAGTTGAGTCAACTACACTAATGTCATCAAATATCTCCAAAGGTTGGTCATTTTCAACACTATCATCTTCATTTTAGGACTCACCATAATAAGAATCTTCACCGGTTTCATAACCTTTATCCCGACGTCGTTTAAGTTCCATATGAATGGTCCTACTAATTTTGCGACAAGCTCTTCCGAGTCTCCATCATCTTCCAACTTGTATAATTTATGTGCAAGTTTCGACGTTCACACGCTTACCACCATTGACTACAATAAGCTCTCTTTCCCATGACTCTTCCCTTTGAATAGGTGAATGATCATAACTATGATCTGGAGTCGGGTAAGAAAAAGTGTTGCAAAAATTGGTTTGTGCGACGTTCTCTCTATTACGGTCAAGTTTGTCTAGTCTTTGTCGCATGTCTTGTAATCCATTCATAATCTGCATACAACTCTAATGAAGCCAATTAGAAGTAGCATTATCCCACCTTGGTGCTTGACTTACATACCCACTACAAGTTGTTGTTGGTATGTATGAAAATCACCATAAAGTTGTCTAGGATATGCATCATACCCAATAAATTGATTTTGATGGTATCCCATAGATGGTGGGTAATTGTCATAGTGTTGAGGTTGTTGAAAACCGTATCCATCGCTCCAATATGCTAGTCCATAGAAATTGGTACTGAAACAAGAGTTCTCAAAACTATGTTAAGAACCAGAAAAATAAGAAAAACAAAACTAAAAACAAAAATAAGAAACCAAAAACAAGTGACAACGCGTATCGTCAAAAATAATATTACTTTCTCACTACTCAAAATATATAATATAGCAAGGGCAAGAAAGGATCGTTCCCACAGAGAGGACTAAGGTTGTCAAGTTGTTGTGATTTCCTAAAGATAACAAGGGGGTTTTTCTGATTTTTTATAAACTAAAATAAAATAAAAGAAAAACAATAAAAAGTGAATATACAAATCAAGGATGTGAAACTATTGGGTAAAGGTTTCATCTTCAATTGTAGACAAGTTTTTGAATATATGAATAGAATTCGTATTTAATCTCGCTATCATCAAAAGCCCTAGAATACCTTATTGCAAGAATACTCCATAAATTTCCTAAGTCATCACACACACATTAGAGCCGAGTATGTGAATTCTACCTAAAGAATAACCTAACGCCTCACGCTAATTAAGTTCAATTCCTGCGGGCATTAAGTTTGAAATAGGCTAATCAATGCAATTGACATACATTGCGCATGACAATTGAGGACAACGGTAAATTTCTACATATGACTACAAGGTTGTATCACTACAAACAATAATCATATCATGCTACTCGTATTCAAGGTTATCGCTCGATGATGAACCATAAAATATCTATAGATATGGATGTATTGATGGTGGATTTTCGTTTAAGGTTAAATTTGTAAAAAAAGGAAAAAAAATTATGCCCGACATCTTGTAAAAGATAAAGCCATTTATAAGTGTTGGATACTCCCTCACTTAATTCACCAAGAATGGAGCATGTAGCAACAATCCCATTGCAGTGAATACATGAAATTCCTCCGAGGTTGGAGCATGTGGCAACAATCCCTTCCCCGTGAATTTCATATCGGCCTTGTATTTCGATTACTCATTATCGGTGTGGCATGACGACCGAGTGTTACTCTTTGAGTAACACGAACCTCCAAGCACTATAATGAAACCATGTACGAAATACCCGTACAGTGCCGACTCTCGGTGTGTTATACTGCCCGATTGAGCCCTCTCGGTGTGTTATACTAGCCCGATTGAGCATGGGGTGACTATATCGGTCCTGGATATGATTCGATCGCAGTCATCCAACTCCATAAGCATGATTGGATGACCCCGGATCAATTCCATCACCCCCAAAGGTGTATGGAATACCCACGGCCGACCCCGCATGGTCGGTCATTGGCTTAGCTTGCCAAGAAACCGTTCATACCAAGCATTATGGACGGAAAACCCTAAATTAGGGTTTGCGGCATATTACATGTGTCGCAAAACAGTCTCAACCATCCATCTTCGCAGGTATAGATGGAGGGTGTAGATGTAGACTCAAAGGGCCCGAGCATGTCAACACGATCACCGTAGGCCCGCCTACACACTTGACCAATCGGTCAAGACCAACCATACTTGGTTGCAACAAATTAAATACGCCCAAAGAGAGCATGGCGCACGGCTTTGAAAGCCAAAATTAGGGTTTCAAGCCATCACGCGCGTCCATCTTCTCCGGCACGAATGGAGGGTCACAGATTAGATTAAGCAGGTCCGGTCATACCAGCATGACCACCGTGGGCCCACCTACCTCCTCATGTGTTCGGCCAAGGCATACCATGCCTGGTTAATCCAAAACGTGCGCCCAAACTAGCATGACCATGCCTCCCAAACCACAAACCGATCTCGACCACTCCCAACTTCACGGACGATTTAGATGGCTCGGATCACGTTTTAATGGGATATTCGAGGTATAGGCGTGAACACCAGCCTACCACCTACACGCTGGTATGATCGAGCCAAGACCGACCAAGATGGGTCGTCTTGAAACGCGTGCCCAAACTAGGGATGTCACGCGGTTTCCAACTCCTTTGCGGCAATGGATTTGCTGCATGGCCGATCTCAACCACTCAACTTTACCGGTCAAATTGAGTGGCCTAGATCGCGCCTTCATGGGACAGTGAGGTATGGACGTGCACACCGGCATGCTGTCTACACACATGCCCGGGTCGGTCCTCTCCAAATCCCTTTCCATGCTTGGTTTCGACCAAGTCGAAGAGTGATGCTTGCGCACCTCTTCAAAAAACCCTAATATTCATTAACGGTCATGGAGATGAGTGTCTCAAAGATCATCTCATCCGTACAACTTCACCGCTTGGTTATACAACCTGGTCGGGAGTTAATTGGTTAGTGAGGCGTCATTACCCATCACTTTACCACACCATGATGCACACTGCACAAAATACACACGATACTTCACAGTATCAACTTCCCGAATAACACAAGGTTATTCAATTCAAAGATTACATGCTATCTTTTGTGGATCCACGATCCACACATTCCATACATCAATCATGTCACAAACCTGGGGATACATACTGGGGTATTGGTGCAGCGGTTTACGAGCAAACGGCGCGCCATCACAAGAACGTGTTAGGAAGTCATGGACGGTTAGAGATGAACAGGAGAAGTGGGCAAGGCTGGTCGTGTATCACCAACGCACAACTCCACTACTCCATCACTCCACTTCCTCCACTTCCCACGAGAGATGTGAATAAGGCTCAATGACTTGTATAAATAGGTTCTCCGCCATATTTCAAACAACAACACAAGTCCAGACGAGACAGAAAACCAAGTGTTAATACAAAAAACGTATTCCAACACCCAGAGCTTGCTTGCATCAATCACAAGCCTGCTCACCTTTTTGTTACAAGTCATAAGCAAGCCAACACCTTCACAATCTCAACACCTTCTTCGCTTCCCTCCCTAAGATCAACCCCATCTCCTTCACTTTGTGACCGAAACAAGTCCGGGAACGGCCATTTCTTGGTTTAGGCCGGACTTGCGTATTGATCTCTCGAATCTACAAGCACTCACCGCGCGCAGTGCATTTGTTTAAGGTTTAAATTCATTCCTCATCCACACCCCAAATTACCAAATTCCGCAGAGTAGTTTTCACCCATAAACAATTGGCGACCACAGTGGGAGGTTGATCTCTCGGTTGTAAAGTCAATCTCTTCAATACCGTTCAATCAATTCCCGAGATGGTTGGTCTTAGGACCGCTTCGTGATCTCAAATCTGCTGGCTCCTCCAACGGAGATACCCCCTCCTAACGGTGTATCCGACGGCATAATCGTAAGACTTCCAATATTAAGCGAACTAGCACGGGTGCAGGGAGATTCACACGAAGAACATGGAGCTAATCAAAGAAGCGGTAAACGGCATACTTGATCTCCTCATCAAGATGACGTCAGAAATGAGCATTCAGGAGATTTCTACACCGGGGACTAATTCCCCTCAGATCAACAGCTTTACTACGAACCAGAGACCAGTGGATCAGGAAGCGACATCTCTAGTAGAAAGCTTGTGTGAACTCTTGCACCTCTCGAGGAATCAACGGGCAGAGACGTTTGCTGCAATTAATAAAATAGCTCTGGATGCACACCTGACTCCTTCTCGTCCAGAAGTCCTAGCTGCATCGAAATATCTCAGTAAACAATGTCACATTTACGGAAGACGACATGATGGGCAGGAGGGTCACAACCGGCCCTACATGTTACCGCACACATCAAGGGTAACGGAGTTCAGAAGGGCCTCGTCGACACAGGAGCATCTTCGAATGTAATTACTCTCAAGACTCTCAAGACACCCAAGGTTAGCCTATGCGAGATTGTACGACAGACCCACCACGATGACGGACTTGAAGGAAATCAGACTTGCACATACGGGTATGTCAATCTGAACTTATCAGTAGGACCCATTCAATCAAGAGCAAAGTTTGAGGTCATAGAAAAAGAGCCGGACTACCATATGATACTGGGGGGACCATGGCTTCACGACAACAAGGTCATTCCCTCGACGTATCACCAGTGCTTGAAGACCATGCTAAACGAGAAAGTCATCCGCATTCCTGCATCATTGTCTCCGTATGCACCAATATGCGGAGTGGAGCTGTTCGAGCCAAAAGGTACCACACAGGGGGGATCAGACAAAGTCATGTGCACCCCACTACCCACGTGGGATTCAATCAAGGAAGGAGACCGACTTACACCACTGGAGGCCAAATACTACACTACACGTTCTGTAACGAGGCGTCCATCTCTATCCGGTGAGACTCCAACTCATGCTCACACCAAAAGGGGACGCACTTTCGAGGTGAAACGTGATCAGAAGGGGAGAACAATATACCGGCGCCGCTGTTAGCAATTAGCGGAGAGATCGGAACCCGCCTCTCCGCCCAATTGAATGCCGCAAGAATGATGAAACGCAAGATGAGGTACCGGACGCCCGCAACAACTACAAGATGGAACCAATTCCACAATTGACGAGCTCGAGATCGTTAACATCGGGAATGAAGAATCTCCAGGCGGTCTCTATCAGTTCGACTCATCCACAGACGAACGTACGAGTCTTGTTCAACTACTCAAGGAGTACCAAGATGTGTTCGCTTGGACATACGAGGAAATGCCTAGGTCTGGATGAAAATTGGTCACCCATCACTTACATGTCATACCGGATACAAGCCAATTAAGCAATCTCCGAGGCAATTAGGACATGAAGTAGAGGAACAAATCAAGAACGAAATTCGTAAGCCATTAGCTCTTTGGCTTCATCGAGCCTATTCATCACCAACCTGGTTAGCCAATGTGGTCCCGAGTAAAGAAGAAAACGGACAGATCCGGTCTTGCGTAGATTTGAGAGACTTGAACAAGTCTGCTGCCCCAAGGACGACTTTCCTCTACCTAACATCGACATGTTAGTAGCCACGCCACGGCATGTTCTCCTTCATGGATGGTTACGGCGGATACAATTAGATAAGGATGTATGAGCACGATGCGAGTAAGACAGCTTTCTGAACCCCTCTTGGCAATTTTTACTATACTGTTATGCCATTCGGTTTAAAGAACGCCGGCGCAACGTACCAACGTGCTATGATGGCAATATTCCACGACATGATGCATAAACAAGTAGAAGACTATGTAGACAATATTGTGGTCAAGTCAAAGGCTCGAGCAGATCACACCAACGTCTTACGTCAAGTATTTGAGAGGTGTCGGGAATACAAGTTAAAGATGAATCCTTTGAAATGCGCGGTGTCTCCTCGGGTAAATTTCTAGGATTCCAAGTGGCTGAAGGAATAAAGGTAGACCCGTCCAAGACTCAGGATATCCTCACAATGTTGCCTCCTCGAACTGTGAATGAGCTCCAGAGTTTCATGGGCAAGGTGAACTACATTCGACGTTTCATACCTGGTTTAGCCCAACTTACCGCCTCGTTCACCCCCCTTACTGAAGAAAGGAGCCAGCTTCGTTTGGACCGCAACCCAGCAGGAAGCTTTTCGAAAGATCCAACGAATACTATCATCTCCAGCTGATGCGTGTCGTAGGTGCAATCAAATTAATTCAAATTTCCACTCAATTAAAAATAATATAATGGAAGTCAAGTTCGTTCCCACGAGGAGCAAGAGATCTTAGTTGTAAAAGTTGTCACGAAAGGGGGGTGTAAAAAGCAAAATAAAAATAAAAATAAACAAAGCAATTAAAATCGAAAGTTGAAAGATGAAAGCAATAAGAGAGAGAAGACCAAGGAATCCTTCTTCGTTACGAAACAATGAATCAAGTTATGTTCTTTTCTACTTGTTATTAGTCACAAATTATCACCAACCGTAGGTAAAGCAGCTAGCTCAGTGCTAAACCCCTAAATCCCTTATATCCCGGATACGGAAGTTCTCGCCACTAGGATTCTAATCACCAAGCCACCTAGAATTAGCTCAACCTAGATGTAACTGGGCTCATGCATTAGGTTTTGTGAATTTCTTAGGTTGATATTAGTAGTTAGACTCTTAGCTCAAGGTCTACTTGCTAACGTTGTTTCTACACACAATTGCTCCACGGAATCCCTCCGCAAGGTCTCGTGTTTGCTACTTATGTAAAGAGTCAAAGAACGATTACTTATCCCCTAACTTTCACTAGCTTTAGATCGAATTAACAAATCAATTTAGTTGGCCACCCAAACAATCTATCAATCAATCATGAGTGTCTTTAAGATCACTCCTATTAGTAAAAACAAGCGATAATTATGTGAAAAACTTCAAGATAGAATTTGAAAACAAAACTCAAATCATGTTAAGAACTAGGAATTCATCCTCAATCAATAAGAAATTTAGCTACTCATGTTTTGAAATTCACACAAATAATAATAATTAAAAGAAGAAGTTTCAAATTCACACAAGTAATTAAAAAGAAAAATCTTAGAAAAGCAAGCAAAAACACAAGTGTTGTGTGTGTAGAGAGGTGTGTAGAAGTTGTAGAAAACTTCTCTATTTATAGGCTTCAATATTCTCCAAATCTTCTAAGGAATAGAATCCTTTTCCTTTTGCAATTCAATTTCCAATTCCAAGCTTTTCTCAACTCTTCCCCCTTCTCTTTCCAAATTTGAGTCCAATTCTCCATCCAATTCCTAGCCAAAGTCTTCACACCCATGAGAGAGGTCCATAGAAAATTCTGGAATTTTTGCTCGCCGGAAAACTGGGATTATGGCCGGAAATTAGCCGGAAAACGTCGCCGCCGGCCACCTGGAAATTTCTCCGTCGAGAGAATATTCGATGGAATATTCCGTCCGGTCCACCGTTAGGACTAACGGTCAAACGAGTCAACCGTCAGTCAACAGTCAAAGGGAAGAAGAAAGTCAGCCAATGAGTCAGCTGGTCGACTCGGTCTTAGTCCGGGCCGGAGTCACTGAGTCAACTCGGAGTCGAGAACCAGTCGGTGATCAACTCGGTCAAACCACTTTGCACAAGGCCAAAGTCTTGTGATGCACAATCTCTTGTGCTTCACTCAATACCTACTCGGCCATGATGGCTACTTCTCACTGCATCTTCATCCCCTCAGGCCATCACCTGTCTTGCAAGCCTTGCCACTGATGCACCAGCCAATCCCACCTTTCGCCACTTCATTTCAACCACTGCTGGGTACTTCCCAATTCACAAACTCAAATCATCGCACCACATTGCTTTCGCCACCTCCCCGTAACAACACATTCAACCTCGCCATTTTCCATTCATCCAAAGTGACACAAAGCTGCACAGCCACATATTTCAGCTCCTACCAATTCTCTTCTCAGGCCAATTCCTGCTCTACAACTTCAATGCTCATAGCCCTGTAATAAACTCAACCCGAGCCATAGCTTCCTGAACTCTTGGCAACACAATTGCCTTTATTTCCTTTCACTTCCATGACCTCCTCCACCGAGTCTTGCTATTGCACCTGCAGGTTCCAACCTGAGTCACACTTTCACTCCCGCCAAGCCTCACATTGCCCTGTATCCTCCCAACTCACTTGCATTTCCCTTGTCACAAGACAGTCCCATCAACACCTTTCTTGCATCATCTCGAGCTGCAACCAGCAAAGCGACACGGCCCCATCATCGAGTCTCACTATCAGTGACAACCTTTCGCCTATCCTCATCCAACTTCTCCACCATTTCCTTAACATCAACAGTATGAACTCAACCCAATACAAGATGGAGTTCAAACAACCAACACAAGCAGCTCCAAAGATACATAAAGACCAATTACTATCCATACCAAGACCATCTTGCTACCGAGATTTAAGTTTAAACCCCAATTTCATTTTCCAATCCCAACTTTCGCAATACAAATCACCACCGACCCAAAATTCCATCATTCAGGACAACCAACAAATTTAACTCAAAATACACAAGTAACCCTTTCTCCTTCTTGACCAACAGGAACGAACCCTAAATCAAACAACCACGAACCCATCTCTTCTTAAATGAATCCATTTCTTCCATGTGCTCAATTAATCGGGTGATATATCAACAACTTCACTCGACTTTCCCCAACGCCTTTAACACCACCTCAATCACTGGAATCTCAACCTAAAACCATCATCGATTCCTCACGGATTAGCAGACATGGCTGCTTTTCTTTCTCTGCATCGAAAACAGATCTTCTCTAACCGATTTCCCCCATCGATCTCAAAGCCGGCTCACTCTCGATCTCCGGCTCTTCATTCGCAACCACCACCACCATCAAATCTCTCATCTATGTAAAACCCATTTTCCAATTCGTGATAGCAACAATGAACTCTCCTTCCAATTAATCTCAATTTCTCGATCGATTTTGGTTTTCAACAACGGAAGCTATCGATTCCCTCTCGATTAACGGTTGCCAATTTGTCTTTGTTTTCTTTTTGCTTACTCTCGGGTGGAAAATGATTGAAGAGAGAAATAACTCT